>OX392507.1:6836268-6886268 GCA_947623375.1 Apotomis capreana
TAAGAAATAAATCTAGAATTTTACCTCGTAAATTTAAATAAGTATTATACTGTATGAGACTAAAAAAAGACATGAAATTAACAAGACTATTTTCTTTAGACGATATTAAGTGGGTTGTATTTATCGTCGAGTGATCCCCACACTCTTTCCATTCTAGTGACGAGTAATTGTAGTCGCCGACTATGAAGTAACTCCCAATACCATCCTGCGATAGCAACGCACGAAGTTGATTAAAGCCCTCCGGCCGTTTTGGCAACCAAGTTTCGCAACCAGTTGTCAAAAAAGAAAAAATATTCTGGCTACGCAACTAGTTGCTCAAAAAGAAAACTTATTACTGTTCCGCAACCAGTTGCCAATGAAGAATTGTCTAAAACGGCAGTTGTCAAAAGAGAAATAATAATCTTTCTACGCAACCAACTACATATGTACTAGAACAAAAAGAGGAACTAGTTTCGCCCTTTCGGCGAGTTGAAACCGGACCACAACTAGAACAGATCACAATTGGTACGTTTTTCGGAATAATTATTAAATTATATTCTGAGACTCGTCTCAAGAAGTGAATAATACAATACTTAGTAGCACTTGCAAACTTTTGTGTTTAAGCTGAAGTGGTATTGGGCTGGTCATAACGACCACGACATACGCATAACGACCTACTTTAAAATATCAGATGAAGTGAATATTACTCGTAGGGTACATTTGAAGTAGACATAATGAATATCTACTGAACAGCCGAGATGTATATGTAATGTAATGTAATGATCGTGAAAGTCAGAATGGCGGGTGTACCTACCATCACGGATTCGCAAAACAATTATACCAAAAAAATGTACTCAAAATGTACTATTTTGTACCTACCTTAAAAAAATTGTACCTCTCCGTAAAAAAAGTTATTACAATGTTTAGGTACACCCGCCATTCTGACTGTCAGGATGGCGGGTGTATCGCAGTTTACCTTCATGGTAAGGGAAAGTTCAGAAAACTATACATTTGTAGGTAAATCATAAAAAAATATTGTCCTTTTCGAAAATCATATTTGGAGAACTAAGTTGCCTTAACTTTGCACCTCATTTGTATCCGGCGCAAACTTGACCGGTCAGTTAAGTGTTGGTACGTAACCTTCGGTTCGCGAGTCAGACTCGCACTTGGCCGGTTTTTTTGCTTTATTATTACTGAAGCCATACAGCCATCAAAGGATTAGCCAAGCTCAATCTTCAGTACTGTAAAATTTTGCTAAATGTGTTTTACCCAAGTTCTTCCCCTTGGCCCTTCACTTACTACGACCAAAATTTCATTTGTGTATAACTCGCAAGTTACACATCCGATTGCTAATATTTTAACTGTATGTTAGAGTACAATTTTGGTCCATTTTTTTAGAGTAATAACATTTCTCAATAATCAAGGGCTTCATGGTAAACTGCGATACACCCGCCATCCTGACAGTCAGAATGGCGGGTGTACCTAAACATTGTAATAACTTTTTGTACGGAGAGGTACAATTTTTTTAAAGTAGGTATAAAATAGTACATTTTGAGTACATTTTTTTGGTATAATTGTTTTGCGAATCCGTGATGGTACACCCGCCATTCTGACTCTCACTAATGATCAGTGTAATCGCAATAAATGCTTGATAACCTTATGTGGATCACTGCAGAATAGAACGAGTATTTGTAATGAATAGTATGGCAATATTGACAACTAAAGAAGAAGGTAACTAGGTAAGTATCAATTAAAAAGTCCGTTTGATTTTACGAGATTATAGGTGTTACGGACACAAGCCGGAAATTGTTAATTCATAAGCAAATTTGATATATAAAACCGGCCAAGAGCATGTCGGGCCACGCTCAGTGTACGGTTCCGTCCGTAGTTGTTCATCAGTCACAATAGACTTAAGTTACGAGAAAGATTTCAAGCTCAATAAATAGGTCGTAAACGCCAATGTAACTGTAATTACTTATTACCTTCTGGAAGTCAACTTACGTCCTTTCAAGAAAATTATGAAATTTTGCGATAACTCAAAAACGGCTCAACGGATTTTGTTCAATATACTTTTCATTGAAAGTACCTTTTCATTGAAAGGCCTCTTTTTCATGAATTTTTACACAATTATTTGACTGAGCAAACCCAAGAGCTACCGAAGAAGCAGTGTTGAGTGCCTATCCTCAGCAATAGGTGTCGCATGTTATCGCTATGCTAGCTGTGAAATGGGAATTGAGAATCTTATTTGGTAACCAGATGTACCTAAACAAAGATTTTTTTTCTTTTTTGGCAACTGGTTGCGAAACTCAGCTGTCATCGACACTGGTTGCGGAACAGTAATAAGTTTTCTTTTTGAGCAACTAGTTGCGTAGCAAGAATATTTTTTCTTTTTTGACAACTGGTTGCGAAACTTGGTTGCCAAAACGGCCGGAGGGCATATTTCACTATGCCTATTTATCAAGAGTCCAGCAAGTCCAACCTGTTCAGCACAGGCCAGCTAACGTGAACGGTTAGTGGCTCAACATTTGTGTGTTGAACTTTCTTACCACGAATGCTGATTATAGATTGTCACATTCTGTTCTAAATACTTACTGCCATCCCAACTGATTCTGAATAGGACATTGCATGTAGTGTTCTAAGCGAGTAAGAAATCCGCGAGTCCACAGCTTTCAGGGAGAATAATTTTACTGAACCTAGGGTCCACTTTGTGGCAGGTCTCCACCCAGGGCCACTCGTTATTTTCTCCCGTTGTGCTTTATGTGTTCTAATTCCCATTGATACTGAATTATACATCTCAGTATGCCCAATGGTTTAGGGAATAATAATTTTGCCGAGCTTTGGGAGGCCAACTCTATCTTATTCCATTGTGTTCCCATTGTATTTTTTTGTACAGAGGATGGTATCAGCTTTATTCGTCCCATTCGCTTTTCGTTTAATTCTTATTTCGTCTCATTCTGCATTCGTAGCTCATTCTTGTTTCGTCGTGTTCGCTATCTGTCCCTATCTTTCTAAGTCCAAATCAGTAACTTGTCTCATTCTTATTAAGTCTTATTCGTTGTTCGTCACCGTCTTCCTTGGACTCATTCTTCATTCTTCCTTTTAGATTTTCGTCTCATTCACTTATTTGCCTCAATTTTTCCGGAAAGTTCGATGCTAGTCACATTTGTTATTAGTCTCTTTCGTCTTTAGTCCAATTCTAAGTTCGTTACTTTCGTTTTTCGTCACCACCGATATTTTCTATCGTAGCGAATAAAACGTGTATCTTACGAAACGAGTAGCGAACGTACCCAAAAAAGAACAAGACGATTTGCCAGTAACGCCAAAATAAGAGAGAGACGAATAACGAATGTGACTAAAGATAAAGTGTGAATGATACTAAAATCGTAAGGGACAAAGAACAACATAGTCCTAGGAAGATCGTGACGAGAAACGAATAAGACTTAATAAGAATGAGATAAGTTATAGAATTGGACTTAGGAAGATAGGAACAGATGGCGAACACGACGAATAAAGAATGAGTGACGAATGCAGAATGAGACGAAATAAGAGTTGAACGAAAAGCGAATGGGACGAATAAAGCTGATACCCAGAGGATTTCGTTTTCAGTATACTCAGTGAGGAGGAAGTCGACGAGTCCAATGTTTTCGGGGAGAGCGCCTGTGGCGAGCCTCTGGTGCCCCACCACCTGTGTCTGGACTTCACTCCCACGGAAGAAGATAATGATTTCGTGCAGAAGAAGTGCTGCGATTTCTGGGAGTACATCAATAGCAGACGTGATCTGCGGCATATGATGGTTGTGCCCGTTGTGCCTGTTAGCAATGATTTATTTGATTACCTTTTTAAATTCCGCATAGCTCAAAGGGAATAAGATCATATAATTTTATTTCTACGTGACAAAATCTTTGCTCATGGACATATGATGCTCGTTCTTAAGGAAATTTCATTTTAACACCTTAAACTGTTGAATAATATTTAGGATACGGTATTCGCCACTCCCACGTAGTGGTATATGTATCGTACAGTGACGTATAGTTAATAATTTTTCCATCGCGTTATAAACACCAGGCATTCACACAATAATATAAAGTTCGATACGATTATAGATATATTTAAACTTCAAGGACTTATTGATACACAAATTAAAGAGCAGGAAGCTAATTCTTTTATTTATCCTGTAATGTGAGAGGGCTCACGGCACGTGTGTGGGAATAGGCCCCCAGGCGGAGCGGACAACGTAACTTTATTTGGATTGTTATTCAGAGTTTCTATTTGTACTTCCTTCTCTGATTGTTTGAGGAAACTCATGGAAGAACAAATTGTTAGTTCTTATGGCGTGGATAAGATACTACCTATTCTAAACGGTACCGAAATATGGCGTCGTAAAACAAAAGGAAGCGGGATAGAACGCAGGGTAGGACGTTAGAGACCTTCGGAGACGACATTGACATTGAAATTTAACTCCTACTCGGACTTATATTCATTGCGTAGTCACAGGTCATAGATAAAAATACCGAAATTGCGATAGATGTGCCTATAATAATTTGAGGACGAGTTCCTTCGATTCATAGATTTCGTCATCAGATCTTTGCCAAAATCTTATGAGACTAACTTTGAGTTGCCTACTCTCAAACACATAGAATAATCCAAATTGGTTCATAAATGACGGAGTTCTTAGCTAACAAACATTAAAAAAATACAACCGAATAGGGGTGTGACTTGGGTTAAAAATACATAATTCTATTTTTAGTCCATCTGTTAGAATATTGAAAAATATAAAGCACGTATTTTTTACTTTATCAAATTAATAAACATTGACAAAGATAGACACCATCAAAGTTGTGTAGTGGGGGGTTTGACGTCACTTATAACTCTTATATAAGTAAAAGCATTTAATGCTACCCACAAAGTGACGTCACGCGAAACTTCAGAGCTCTGTATCATCGTCATTGCGCTGTGACACCGTGACGAATGGGGCCGCAAAACGTCACTGAGAGGGTTAGATATGACGTTAGCTCATTCAAGTCCTAGCAACGGTACGCGTACTATTTTGTAGCCTGTGGTTGCAACGACAACCCTCGTACCTAAACTCATGTTGCATTCGCGTCGTCATGGAGCATTGTATCGAATATAAGGGAAAAGAGTTTCACATCAAGTCTGTTAATAAATAACTGAACGGCTGGCTGTGACACCGTGACGAATGGGGCCGCAAAAGGTCACTGAGGGGGTTAGATATGACGTTAGCTAATTCAAGCCCCAGCTATGTTTCATGTGCTACGCTGGAAAATAAAAATAAAAAATACGCACTTATTAATGTACGATTCCCATTGACCGGGCCGGGTCGGGTTGGCTGCCGCCGCGACGCAACGGGCGCTTTGGCAGCTGGCAGCGGCCGACCGCATCCAGTGACCAGGTCGGGTGGGTTCGGCTGCCGCCACGTTCCAGCGGACGCTGGAGCACCCGGCAGAAGCCGACTGCATCCGTCCGAGCGATTAAATCTACTAGGGCGAATGTCTTAATGGCGGTGACCGAACGGAGCCGATTACGCGCGACGACAGCCGAACACCTCCGTCCGCGTCTGCAAGCGCTCGATCGGCTGGCAGCGACGCCAATAACATTCGAATATGGGATCTGACTGTTGCACAGAAGCTCTACATTCCTTTGGCAACTATTTGGATGCGCTTGAGCGCGCGCCGACTCCGCCCTGTCAGTGGGAACCGTACTTACGTTTTTATATAATCTGACTGATGGACTAAACAGTTTTTTTTAGTCCGGTTGCCTAACCTTGGAAGCCGGTTAAAAATCCGATTCTTTCACATAATTACTAATCTGAAAACGCAGGAATGAGAAAAGTATCGTTAAGAGGGCGCCGAGCGTTTGCGACTGAACCATAGAGCGCGGGGAATGCGTATTTAAATCGGCGCGCGGCCGCCATAGTAAAAATGTATGGAGAATTAAAAGCACTTTTTGATAAATCTGGACCTTTAATACCAAACAATAATTGAAATATTTGATGCGGACAAATTGTAATGTAAACATTCATTTTTTTTTTGAACTGAAAATCAGAATAGATTTCCATTGTTAAAGTATAAAAAAACACTTAACGCCTGCTTACGATTTTTCAATTTTAGTCCAACTTTACTTAGTTCTCTAGGGTAAAATATTAATAGTCTTATAATTTTTCCACGGAGAAGTTGTTAACACATTCTTCGAAATGCTAAATATATAGTTTAGAAATGGATTAAACAATTAGTGTTGACGTTATCTACTTAACGGCAACTGCCTATTTTTTCACATTTCGCTCGGTGCAGTCTTAACTCAACGTGTTTACAGGAAATTGGCATATCGAATGTTCGTGAGAGTATCAATGAAACCGTTCCCAATTCTAAACTATCTTCGAAGGAGTATTTGGAAAAGACGAAGACTGCTGTTTCAATGGTACAGCTTGTGGAGAAAAAAGGTGATATTTATAAACTACCTACTCAATTATAATCATTAAGCGTTTTGAAAAAAAATCCCGGGTCCCTGTTTCTTCCAGAACTTGACGTTTTACTCAAAATCAATAGCATTTTCAATTTAAACAATAAAAAAGTGTCCCAAAATTTGTATGAGAATTTTAGTTTCCACTACGTAACGCTCGTACAAATAAAAAAAATTGTTCACACGTGACATAATGGAACGTCCGAACGAACCGATTTTTCAATTTAACTTGTATTATTTAGCAAGCAATATAGCGAAATGCACTTTCGCGTTGGGTGCGTGGTATCTGGTATATACCTATACGTACTAATTGAAATTATACTTAATAAAATTGTCCTCATTCTTGTTATATCAATTAATGTTGTTATATCTAGTGAAATTATATGAAGAGTGTTATACACCTCTTTATAATTACATTATTACAATTACTTTACATTACAATTACATTACAAATACATTACGTTACAATTATACATTTGAAATTCTGTTTCAGGTTTGATAGATAGAGCCTTCGAGGTAAAAATGCAGAAATCGCGCTGTTCGCTCGGACAGGAAGAGTACGAAATGGGTATACAAGTAGAAACAGCAAGTAAGTCTAAACGCCTCACAATGTTAAACTAAAGATTTGACGACGCAGTTGGTGCAGTTTGTAGTGCCTGCCTACTGAGCCGGCGGTCCTGGGTTCTAATCCCGGCAAGGGCAAATATTTGTGTGATTAACTCGATTTTTTGTTTCTGGGTCATGGATGTTATCTATATATACGTATTTATTTATTATGTAGGTATATTATCGTCATCTAGTACTCTTAGTACTACAAGCTTTGCTTAGTTTGGGACTAGGTCGATTTGTGTAAGATTGTCCCTTTATATTTATTTATCTATATATATATTACGCGAGGCCGATTTTTGTACATCCCATCAGATCTACAGTTATGGTCCGATTTGTATAAATGATATCTCATTAGATTCGTCTCATGCTGGAGAGGTGCATAAAACTCTTGGATTTTTATTTTTTTCCTGAAAAAGTACTGAAAAATGGATTTGAAAAAACTACTGTGCGCTAACCACGTGACATTGACCACGTGACCTGTGATCCCTATTTTGACATAAGATGACCAAATAATAATAAGCATGATTTGCTCACAAACCTGTAGTAAGTTGTTCAGCATGATGAAATATTATTTTTGAGTCGGCAACATAATATCCGCAGCACTTAAAACATGTACGAATATGCAAAAATAATTTTACAGTTTGTTGACAATGAATGACAATAACCATACCTATTCTGTCAACTTATAATATATTTTTTATTGGGGGCTATTAAGTCAGTGATCTAAATTGCCAGGTTGTTTTTCTTTTTAAAATGTTGATATGGAAACTTTTTTTGCATACCTGTTAAAAATTTCGAGGAAAAAGCCGGTTAAGTGCGAGTTGGACTGGTGCTCGCAAGACTAGAAAAACTGACCGTCATTCAAGATTATTTTTATAGGCGAGTTTTACAATAAATCAAAGCAGAAAATATGTAGTAAAACTAATGTAATCGTCATTCGAATAAGTAAATTTATGATAGATTATTATAAATATGATTATATAAGTCAAAAATGGCAAAAATGGCATGAGTTATAGTAAATTAAATGGTATTTTACAAGAAAAAACTTAGTCCTTCCGCTTGCATGTCGACGGGATGGGAAATGTGGTCGAGTTTGAATATGGACGACTTGACAATGTAGCTAAGTTGGGAATGTATCTACATTGGTGATATGGATGAGTTGGTAAAATGGACGAGTTGTAAATGTGGTCGAGTTGAGAATATGGACAACTTGACAATGTAGCTAAGTTGGGAATGTATCTACATTGGTAATATGGATGAGTTGGTAAAATGGACGAGTTGGAAATGTGGACGAGTTGAGAATATGGACGAGTTGGTAATGAAGACGACTTGGTGATATGGAAGATTTGGCAATAAAGACGAACTGATAATAAGGACAAGTTGGTATTGTAGACGAGTTGGGTGTATTGTCGAGTTGGGAATATGGACGAGTTGGAAATGTGGATGAGTTGGCAATGTGGATGAGTTGGTAAAATTGACAAGTTGGGAACATGGACAAGTGGGCAATGTGGACGAGTTCGCATTATGGACGAGTTGGCAATGAAGACGAGTTGGTAATACGGACAAGTTGGCAATGAAGACGAGTTGGTAATACGGACAAGTTGGCAATGAAGACGACTTGGTAATACGGACGAGTTGGTGATATGGAAGATTTGGCAATAAAGACGAGCTGATAATAAGGACAAGTTGGTATTGTAGACGAGTTGGGTGTATCGTCGAGTTGGGAATATGGACGAGTTGGAAATGTGGATGAGTTGGCAATGTGAATGAGTTGGTAAAATTTACAAGTTGGGAATATGGACGAGTTGGCAATAAAGACGGGCTGATAATAAGGACGAGTTTGTATAGACGAGTTGGGTGTATCGTCGAGTTGGGAATATGGACGAGTTGGCAATAAAGACGGGCTGATAATAAGGACGAGTTTGTATAGACGAGTTGGGTGTATCGTCGAGTTGGGAATATGGACGAGTTGGAAATGTGGACGACTTGGAATTGTGGACGAGTTGGGCCTATGGACAAGTTGGAAATGTGGACGAGTTAGCAATATGGACGAGTTGGCATTGTTGATGAGTTGGAAATGAAGACGAGTTGGCAATGTAGATAAGTTGGGTGTATGGACGAGTTGGTAATGTGGACGACTTGACATTGTGGACGAGGTGGGAATATGGACGAGTTGGAAATGTGGCCGAGTTGGCATTGTGGACGAGCAAGTAATATGGACGCGTTGGCATTGTGGATGAGTTGAGAATATAAACGAGTTGGCAATGAAGACGAGTTGGTAATACGGACGAGTTATATGGACGAGATTCGCAATAAAGACGAGTTGGTATTGTAGCGAGTTGGGTGTATGGACGAGTAGGAAATGTGGACGAGTTAGCAATATGGATGAGTTGGCATTGTGGACGAGTTGGGAATATGGATGAGTTGGCAATAAAGACGAGTTGGTAATATGGACGAGTTGGCATTGTAGATGAGTTGGGTTTCTACACGAGTGGGCAATGTCGACAATTTGGCATTGTGTACGAGTTGGCAATGTGGACGATTTGGCATTGTGTACGAGTTGGGAATGTGGACGATTTGGAAATATGGACGAGTTGGAAATGTAGACGAGTTGTATTTGTGAACGTGTTGGCATTGTGGACGAGTAAGCAATATGGACGCGTTGGAATTGTGGACGAGTTGGGTACATGGACGAATTAGCAATATGGTCGAGTTGGCATTGTGGACAAATTGGGAATATGGACGAGTTGCCAATTGAGACGAATTGGTAATATAGACGAGTTGGCAATGCAGATGAGTTGGGCGTATGAACGAGTTGGCAATGTGGACGTGTTGGGTGTGTGGACAAGTTGGGATTGTGATCCAGATGGGAATATAGACGAGCTGACATTGTGGACGAGTTGGCAATGTGGAATAATTAACATGTTACCCTAACATGCGAAACTTGATGGTAGAAATGACCTACATATGATGCAAATTTAAAAAAATCGACGCTCTCAAGAATAAATCATATTTGAAATAATGACGTCTGGCTGATCATTCTTATTCTCATTCAAAATAAAATTTGACAAATTCTGCTGCCAACAAAACGAATTGATTTTATAAGGCTTCCGTTTTTACCGACTATGGTAAGGAACCCTAAAATTAGGTTTATATCATAGACTTCAGAGTATAGATATCATCTCCCTCACTCTTCTGTCAGACACTATTTCAATGAGAGGAAAGACGAAAGTTTGAATTTGGAATTCGGGTATTAGGCATTCAGCTCTAAATTTATTGAAAAAAATATGTCTTAATATTCTTTTTTTAAATATTTTTAGCTGTTTTATATATTGGATTTTATTTATTACACATATTTGACACATTCTTTTTTTTTTATGGTGGAGTATTGTTGGTCAGTTATTTATTTAGATTAGTAAATAGGGTTTGATTAAGTATACCTAGCGTAAGAATTTCAAACACAATGTGTAATTGTTACTGAATAAATGATTGATGATGATGACATGGCAGCACCCATAT
Source organism: Apotomis capreana (assembly GCA_947623375.1). Taxonomy (NCBI): domain Eukaryota; kingdom Metazoa; phylum Arthropoda; class Insecta; order Lepidoptera; family Tortricidae; genus Apotomis; species Apotomis capreana. Next base: position 6,846,853 of record OX392507.1, read on the forward strand.
TAAGAAAATTTGCACGATCTATTGAATTTCATTAAAAATATAAGCATTGATAATAGTGACATTTCGTGTATCTATAAACGTTTTATACTCTCTATTTCATACAATTGAGTTTATGTAACATTTCTTATTATCACTATTTTTAAGTATTTACGATTATAAATGAATACAGAAACAGTTACGCACTACATGATTTCCTTTTTAAAACCTGCGTAGTGAGTGCCTAAATCTGTCCTTTCGATTCATGTGCTATTTCTGGAAATTGATAGAAATCGATCAAATCGATAAATTTATGTCCTGAAGAAAGAACAACAAATTAAATTTCTACCAATCTTATGTCCGGTCCTATGAAAATATGTCAATTATATTTTTAAGATATGGGATTATTTTTATGAACAATTTTTTTCCATAAATCGAATAATATGCATTTTATTTGTGAAACAGATCAGCAGATCACATGGCATTAATGCAGAAGTTATTTTTACAAAAGAGTTGATTTTTTTTTCCATAAATCGAATAATATGCATTTTATTTGTGAAACAGATCAGCAGATCACATGGCATTAATGCAGAAGTTATTTTTACAAAAGAGTTGAAAAAGTTGCCACGATGAAGCTGGCAGTTGGCTATCAGGCCTGGCTCTAGCCTTTCATGTTTTAACGTTTTTAAAACATCATTTTAACGTGTTTTTTTACAGTATTTATTCTTCGTTCGCCAAAAACTTCTTATCGATAAAGTAGTTATTTTCTATAACACTACCGGATTTCCATGTTCTAGCGGCGGTTCGACGCCGCAACGGGCCTCTAGTTTATTTAAACATCCGTTTCCATTGACTCAGAGCTGCACCTCTAGCACAACTTGGACATGCGACTCTTTCTTGCGCGAGATATGCTACGTCCCTTTCTGTACAGTATCGTGAGAGAGTGACGGATAGTGTTACGTCGCGCGACATGAGTTGCGAACCATAGTTGTGCTAGACGGGCTGGTTGAAGCAGAGCGGAGCAGGACGTAACTTGTCAAAATTGACATTTTTTTTTAACCAGGCCTTTTTACGATATGGGCGAATCAACTTTTTTGTGTTGTTTACTCTGTCCCCGTTGTCCAAGTGACATCTGCATACTGTTTCATAGAAAAAGCTTAGGTTGTCCAAGGGACAAATTTTGCGTAACCATAGCAACAAGAAGCACTTAAAAGTTGATTCACCCATATAATCAAATAGAGGATAAGAAATTGAAAATAACCACATTTTTAAAATTTTTAAGATTATCCCAATTTGTTATTAAAAAATTCATTTGAAAAGTTCCTCATTCTCAAAGAGCGTAGGCGAGTCACGGCGAATTTAGTAAAGTACGAAATTGTATACGACGTATTTTTACAATACCTATGCAGATGTTTTAATAGTGGATGTTATATTTTTTTATTTTTTGGGGGTGGCCTAACGGTTACTAACATTTACACAAGGAATAATTGTAGGAAACATTAAATATTCAAAGAATAACATTTACTTTCATACTTTTGGCCTAAGGTGTAAGTATAGCCTCCACAAGAGGCATCAAAATCGCACCCATCGTTTTAAAAAACCTTTTAAAAAAATGTCTTCATACATTGAGCGATCCGCCCAATTGACAACATTTCATATTTATAACAGGTGGAAATTAATATAGAGATCGACACGGCTTTATGTCGTGAACCTTTGAATTTATTTTTCTGTATTTAAAGAAATATAAGAAAATACATCAAATAACTGCAATCTAAGACAATACGGTCTGAATAGGCTTGTTGTCTAAACCAAAGAGCGAAAAAATATAGGTATGTTTTTTATTTGACAGATGACAGATGAATACCGAGTTTTATTAAGTTTTTTTTAAATAAGAAAACTGACTAAAGTTAGTTCCGTTAGTTCCGGTTTTGGTGTTGCCACATTTTAAAATGAGTATCTATACATATAAACGGACAAGTCCTGACTGACTGACTGACTCACTCATCAACGTAGAGCTGAAACTATTGAACCTATAGGAACTTCAAATTTTTGGAATAGATCAAATATACGATGCAAGCAAGCACTAAGAAGGGTGTTGGCGACGTGCTCATATTTTTCTTATGTACATATATTCCTTTGTTTTATATAAACGCATGATTTATAATTATAATAGTTAAGGGTAGGGTAAAGCGGCAGCGCCGTCATATTTTGATGTCTTTGTTTTATGTGTGTCGCTTCAGTCGGCCAATGCTATCCGCGCAACACACTCGCACAGCTGTTGTCAAAATTTTGTATTTTTCTGTGTGCCGTATTTGCCGTAATAAACAGTTCAACGTTACAAAAGTGTTCATCATTTCATCCGGCGGCACCCGAACCCCAACAAGTGGTCTTCGAGCCGAATCTATTAATGTTATTACACGCCGCCGCGATCCGCCATGGTGAAAACACGAAGTACTGTGCGCAAGGAACGTGAACAAATGGAGGATAGCGTATCCCAGCTGCAAAATGCCAATCAGCCAGGAACCAGTCAGCAGTTTGAGACCCCTAAGATGGACAGCGTAAAGTCAGAATCAAAGTTATTATTTGCGCCCGTCGCGAGTGAGCGGCCAACGGCTGCGCCGCCATTGTCAGTGCCGCCATTTTCATTAAAACCGTCGCCACCCGCTTCAAAGAAATCGAAATCGAAACGGTCTACGTCGTCATCTGTACTGGCACAAAGGAAGAGGCTACAATTGGAGGCTGAAAGGAAGAAAGCAGAAATTAGGATGCAACTTATAGATAAGCAGCTAGAAGCCGACCTAGCTGACCTGGAAGAGGAAAAATACAGTTCACACGATAGTGATAGTCGTACACGTAGCATTGAAAAATGGATGGAACGTAGTGCTAAAGAACTGGAGAAGTCGCAGCCTGCCCGCGAGGATGGCACAAATATGGGCGACCTGCACCAGCCGGGGGCACCTGACCCTGGCTCCGATGGGACTATCCAGATGCTTGCAGCTGCAGTGAAAAATCTGACGGTTGCCTCCGTCCAGAATAAATCAGATGCTAAACTTTTAAGTCGTATTTGTACGCCGCGGGATTTGCCGGAATATTCTGGAGATCCACTTGAATGGCTTAATTTTAAGCAGGCGTACGAGGAATCTACCGACGTTTGCAATTTTAGTCCAAAGGAAAATCTCTGGAGATTACGAAAGTGCCTGCGCGGAGCTGCCAAAGAAACCGTCTCAGCTTTGCTTATGAGTGCTGCTTCACCTGAGCGAATAATGGCCACTTTGGAGCTGCGTCACGGTGATCCCGAGTGTATAATAAATAAGCTCGTGCAGGATATAAGAAAACTTCAACCTCTGTCTCAGGAGTACCAAAAAGACATTGTCAACTTTTCGGTGAAAGTTCAAAATTTCGTCGAATCTGTGAAAGTAGTGGGCCGCGAGGAGTACGTCCAAGGGCTAAGTATTGTTCCGTTACTGATATCGAAACTTCCAACAGTACTTGTATCTAAGTGGTCCGATTACAGCTACACATTAATCAAAGCCGGAACAAAGTCACGCTTGAGCATTATGTCAGATTTTCTCAATATTGAAGCCGTGAAGATAGCCACAACGGCTAATGTTTATTTACAAGGTCATCGTTCAGAGCAACATACGAGTAAATATAATAAACAACACGATAATTACGCTCGCCCGCAAGCAGTGTTATTGCAATCGGAAGGAATCAGCGACGGGAAAATAAATAAATGTAATTTTTGTCGCACGCCGCAAGATCATAAACTGCCTGATTGTAAACAATTCAAGAAAGCGTTACGTAAGGTGCGGTGGCAGTATGTTAAGCGCAACGGTATTTGTTTTAAATGCCTAGAATCCCGTCACGACAGAGAAATATGCTCAGCGCCAGTGTTTGATAAGGACGATTGCGGCCTGGCGCATCACAGATTGCTTCACTACAATAACAGCAGCCCGGGGACGCGTACGATCGAACCGGTCCAGTCAGCTGATGCAACTACTTCGGAGGTTGTGACTTACGTTAACGCGATTAACAACAGGGTGCTCCTTAAAGTTGTGCCGGTAAAAATCTATGGACTAAACGGTAGTGTTATCGAGAGTAGTGCTGTTCTGGACGGCGGGTCCACAATTTCTATGATAAGTTCCGAGTTGGCTGCTCGTGCGGGCCTGAACGGGCACCGTGAGTCTATGCGTGTTAGTGGCCCGTGGAATAACGATAATATTGTGTGCGAAAGTACGGTGATGAATTTAGAACTTTCTGGTAAAGACAATAAGGTTCATTCAATAAGGGTGCGAAGTGTTAATGAGTTACGTTTACCTGAACAAGATCTATCCTTTGTCGATTTTAGTAAATATCAATATTTAAATCATATTCAAACCGAGATTTGTAATGTCGTAACGAAACCTGAAATTCTTATTGGTCAGGATAACTATAGTTTGATGGTACCTTTGCGAATTGTGTCAGGTAGACCTTATGAGCCGTATGCCAGTCTTACTCCACTAGGGTGGTGTTTACATGGGGTTGTACGATTAGCGGATGCGAGTGCGACGTGCGGAACTGGCGTCTATGGTGCGAGTGCGCACGCCGCCCTGCTGGTGGGCGCGGCGCCGGCGCCGGTGGGCGCGCGCGGCGCGGCCGAGGAGCGAGCGCTGCGTGACCTGCATGACGAGGTACGTCGCGCGTTCGAGTTAGATGCTGTGGGAGTGTCAGGTAAGCCTAGACAAAATAAGGACGACGTCCGGGCTGTCGAACAGCTCGAGCGGACCGCTCAACTCGTCGATGGAAGGTGGCGGGTTGGATTACCGTGGAAGGACCCAGATTGCTTGATGCCTGACACCATGCCAAGCGCTCTTAAACGGTTGAAGGGAATCGAAAGAAAAATGGCTAAGGACTCGGAGTTTGCAAACAGGTATGTGGAACGCGTAAATCATTTATTTACAAACGACTTCGCTCGCGAATTACGGGATTCTCAACGCACATCAAGGACGTGGTATTTAGCCCATTTTGGCGTTGATAATCCCAATAAGAAAAAAATGAGGTTAGTTTTTGATGCTTCAGATAGGACTGAGGGTGTATGTTTAAATGACTATCTGCTTAAAGGGCCTGATCTACTAACTTCTCTTTGGGGTATTATGTTGCGCTTTAGAGAAAACCGTATAGCAATATGCATACCTTTAGCGATAGTTCAACACAGGCCATGTGTGCGGTGGCGTATTGGCGGTGGGAATGCAATGGTAATATATACGTAGCCTTTATTGCCAGCAAATGCAAGGTGGCACCTCTCAAGGCTTGCACCGTGAACCGATTAGAGCTGCAAGCGGCATTGCTAGCGGCTAGACTCGCGGACAGCGTGCTGCGCGAACATAAGATAACTACGGCTCAGCGGTACTACTGGTGCGATTCGACTACAGTGTTGCACTGGATTAGGAATGACGCGCGCAACTATAATATATTTATTGCTAACCGGTTGGGAGAAATTGACCAGTTATCGCGCGCTAACGAATGGCGTTACATACCTACTAGGCTAAATGTTGCGGACACCGCTACTCGGGAGACTTATGATGACACCATTTTTAGGAACGAGTGGATTAATGGCCCAGATTTTCTTTACGGTGACGAGTCTCAATGGCCGAACGACCCGATGAACCCTGAAATAAATCAACATAGTTTAGAGTATGTAATTTTCGTGCAAAGCGAAATTAATAACTTGCCTGTTCCGGACGTTACGCGATTTTCTTCGTGGTTGCGCTTGTTGAGAGCGACGGCAACTGTTCTTACATTTATTGAGAAGTGTAAACGACGTTCCACAGATATAGACTGTGATACGATGGATCGAGCCGAGCGGCTACTGATAAAACAAGCGCAACTAGAATCGTTTGGCGATGAGATAGCCGCCTTAGAAAAAGGTAAGATTTTAGGTCGTGGTAGTAAACTGATGAAATTATCGCCGTTTCTAGACGAACACGGGCTTCTCCGCTGCAGTGGGCGCATAGATGCCGCACCAGACGTCGCGTCCGAAACAAAGAGGCCAGTTATATTGGACGGAAAGCATGCACTAGCTCGTTTACTGGTCAGGAGCTATCATGAGAAGGCTGCACACGGTAATCATGAAGGAGTTGTAAATGACCTGAAACAAAAATACTGGTTATTTAGACTACGACCTACGGTAAAGTATGTGGTATCACGCTGCATGTACTGTCGAATCAATAAGGCGAAGCCTGAAGTACCTAGAATGGGTGACTTACCTGAGGCGCGCCTAGCACACCACCAGAGACCGTTTACGTACTGTGGTCTAGATTTATTTGGCCCTATGCAAGTGACTGTAGGCAGACGTCACGAGCATCGATATGGGGTACTGTTCACATGTCTCACCTTGAGGGCGATACATCTTGAAATCGTTCACTCACTTACCTCGGATTCATTGATAATGGCTCTCAGGCGTATGGCTGCCAGGCGAGGATGGCCGAAGTACCTATTTTCGGACAATGGGACCAACCTGCGCGGGGCCGACATGTAGTTGAAAAGGTCGCTGGGGGAGCTAAATGAAGAGGACCTGAAAAATAAAGGTATTAACTATGGGGTACAGTGGACATTTATTCCGCCCGCCAGCCCGCACTGGGGTGGGGCATGGGAACGCCTCATCCGAAGCGTAAAAACATCCTTAAAGGTTGTTCTGAAGGAGTGCGCTCCTAAAGATGAAGTGCTTAGTACTTTGATGACGGAAGTAGAAAACATGGTAAATGGTCGCCCGCTGACCCATGTATCTGTGGAGCCCGGTAGCGAGGAAACTCTTACGCCGAACCACTTCCTCATAATGGGCTCCTCGAACTTACCTGTCGCGGGCAGCTTCGATAACGACGACTTCTACTCTCGAAAGCAATGGCGCAAAGCTCAGAGATTAGCCGATATGTACTGGACACGATGGGTTAAGGAGATTTTGCCGGACCTCATCCCGAGAACGAAATGGACCCACGAACAGAAGCCACTTCAGGTAGGTGACTTAGTTCTTATTGTAGATCCGGCTGCGCAGAGGAACGTGTGGCAGAAAGGCATCCTCCAACGCGTCTTTCCGGGAAAGCACGGCCGCGTCAGAGTGGTCGAAGTGAAGACCCAATCAGGTATTCTCAGACGTTCCGCTTCGCGCGTCGCACGTATACCGTTAGGTAATGAGTGCTGAGACAGCACTGGGGTGGGGTATGTTGGCGACGTGCTCATATTTTTCTTATGTACATATATTCCTTTGTTTTATATAAACGCATGATTTATAATTATAATAGTTAAGGGTAGGGTAAAGCGGCAGCGCCGTCATATTTTGATGTCTTTGTTTTATGTGTGTCGCTTCAGTCGGCCAATGCTATCCGCGCAACACACTCGCACAGCTGTTGTCAAAATTTTGTATTTTTCTGTGTGCTGTGTTTGCCGTAATAAACAGTTCAACGTTACAAAAGTGTTCATCATTTCATCCGGCGGCACCCGAACCCCAACAAAGGGATTTTTGAAAATTCATCCCTTAAGGGTGTCAAATTAGGGTTGAAAGTTTGTATGGAACTTACGTAATTTTTGAGTTAGAGTAATAAAACTTTGTGCATAGATTTTCGGTCTAAAAACAAGAAAACTAATTTCAGGATTTTTGAAAATTCATCCTTTAAAGGGGTTAAATAGGAGGTGAAAGTTTGTATGAGGAACTTGGAATTCTATGAGTAAGAGCATGGGGAAATGCGTATGATGTAGCGGAATTTACCAGGAGCACAGCTCCCACGGAGCGGGTTGAAAGTGTTAAGAACTCAAAACATGTATTTCAGCGTTTTTGAAAATTCAACCCCTAATGGAGTAAAGAGGGAGGTGAAAGTTTCTATAAAGAGCTTGGGATTTTTTGAGGAGTGGGAATATTTCGTGCACAGGTTCTTATTTGCAACGTAAGAAAACGAGTTTCAGTATTTTTGAAAATTCATCTTCGAAAGGGGTTAAAATGGACAGTAAAACTTTCTTGAGAAACGTGGCTTTTTTGAGTACCTATGTAGACTCTTCACCAAAAACGTTAAATATTGATTTCAGCGTTTTTGAAAGTTCAACCCCCATTGGGGTAAAGTGGGAGGTGAAAATTTGTATAAAGAGCTTGGGATTCTTCGAGTAGGAGTGGCAATATTTCGTGTATAGGTTCTTCTATGCAAAGTAAGAAGACAAAAATCAGCATTTTTGGAAATCCATCCCCTAAAAGGGTTAAATGGACAGTGAAACTTTATTTGAGATGAGAAAGGATGAGATTCTTTTCGTAAGTCTGGTCATATTCCCTGTGTTAAAATACTACTTTCAGAAATTTTTGAAATGTACCTGTATTGTCTGAATAAAGGGGGAAGATGAAAGTTCATGTAAGAAATATTTTCGTGTATAAACTCTGCATAAATTTTTGATAGAGATAACTCTCCTGGAGTGGTTAGAAACTTTATATGCAGAACGTAGGATTGAGTGACAAAACTTCGTATAAAAAATGCATTGTTAGGCTTCCATACCTCAAAAGGAAGAAACGAAACCCTCAAAGGATCACTTGGTTGTCTGTCCGTCTATCGAAAAAAAATGGAAATGAAAACCATATAAGTACTCAGGACTGTAGTCCTTTGAAGTTGTTAAAAAAGCAAACTTCTAAGTTGTACCGTAAAAAAAAGATCCGGCTGTTTACCTGTGCCACAACAAATGTCGATACTCTCAAGGGAATCAAAAATTATAAGGTACTTAGATATTTTCAGTTGAACTAAAACAATGAATTTGGCAAGTAATACCGTGTCTTACTTGAAGTACTTATAGGGAGTAATCTGAAACTATAAATTTCTAATTAAATAAAAAAAGTACTCTGTATTTAAAGTACGTAAAACAGTTTTCCAACGGTAATGTGAAGTTTGCCGATGAGTACATTTTATCTTTTTCTTAGTAATGTGCAGTGTTTTCATAGTTCGTAAGGAACCCTCTGTGCGCGAGTCCAACTCGCACTTGACCGGCTATCTGTATTAACTGAGAATACTGATATACTGATTTAAACGTTAGAGGAAATTCCTATCCTTAATGAGATTAAACTTTTGACTATGATTTTTTTCGGTTCATCGGAAAATTAATTGTCCCATGTGTATACCACGACGTGATCTAGAAATATATAAATTTGCTACCCAAAAAATTATGTATGCGCGCAGATTTCTATTAGTTGTATTATTTTAAGAAACAATAAACGGGTAGAAAGTTACACAGATAACGTTTCTAAACCCTGTGCGAGCGAAGCCGCGGGCAGAAGCTAGTGTTTTTATAAATTAATAATAAAATAAATAATCATCTCAGAAAATAAATAACAACAGAGATTTACTTCATCTTTTTAAGCAGAATTCAGAAAAGTAATAAAATGATAGTCTTAAAAATATGAAATGTTGTCAATTACGCATTTAAATTTTTCTTTGTGCTTTAATCTTTGTATCAATACTTTAAAGATTTATTTTGTTATATACAGAATGCAAATGCCCGGGGCCCTGCTGGACGTGCTCTAACGCCTCGGCTTCCGAAGCCCACGTTCTCTGTGAGGAACTACAGGCTTGGGATTTGCAGCATCCTAAGTAAGTGCTTGTGATTTTGTGTCTATATTTTACCAATAATACAAGAAGAGAAGTGCTAGGTACAGTCGAGTTCATAAAGCGAGCATAAAGTCGCCCCTAGAGGCGTCTTCACATATTATTGATCAAGTTTATCTTTTGCTTTCGTTTTTGTTGCCTAAAACATAATTCGGCCTTATTTTCATTTTCGGCCATATATGAGAACCAGAATTCTCTGATTTATTCGGTCTACTACGTGCCATATAGTAGCCCGATACGGGAAGGGTATAATTACACCTTAAACTAAAATAATTCGCATTGTACGTTTTTTTTTTTTTATCAGCAGAGTAATATGGAGTACTAACGGGTATGAACATTTTCTAATGGATCGTGAGTGTGCGTTAGGTATAAAAAAAGTTTTTGTAAGCAACCTTTATAACTCTTGGAAAAGATTATCCAAGTTAATATCTTCTGCACTAGGGCATAGCATTTTATTGTTTTAACATTCGTTATTATTTTCTAACAGATTTGTCGAGAGATTATGTCAGCACAATACGAAACGAGTGAAAAAAATCTCACTCCCTGAAAAGATTATACAAGTGAATTTTGGCAAATAAAATGTGTTTAAAACTATGGAAAGTAATGACAGTTTTATTTTATAACAGATTCATCAATAGCTTTATTTTATATAAACCATTGAATTTTTAAATCGTTCTCTAGGCCACAAAATTTTACGCAAAATTGTCAAGTCGGCGTAGTGAACTCATTTTCATGAAAGTAATCTATAAACATAGAATTCTAACCAATTCACCCACGGGAACAAATTATATTACTTCATTAGTTGTACGCGACATTTAAATTTGAGCGCGAACGCTTTGCATCAAGTTAAGGCTGCACCGAGCGTTAGCGACTAACCCATAGAGCGCGGGGAATGCGTATTTAGATCGGCGCGCGGCCGCCATTGTACAAGTGTATGGAGAATTAAAAGCACTTGTTGATAAATCTGGACCTTTAATACCAAACAATAATTGAAATATTTAATGCGGACAGATTGTAATGTAAACATTCATCTTTCAGAAGGATAACCTTAATTAAAAAAATGAATCGGTTCTTGGAAATATACATTTGACTTAAAGGTTGTTTATAAATATTATTCCATCATCCAAATAAATAGGTTTGAAAAGTTAGTTCTATTCATATTGCACCAATACATTCCCGAATTATATTCGGGTAAGCAATTCCGAACGTCATGTCATTCAAAATTTCAAACAAGAGCTGTATTACCTTAGGTTAAGGCGAGTAGATACATGAAATGGTGAATACATTTTAAGTCCTAAGGCTTGTAATCTAGCCAATGTAAAATTTTGATAAAAATATTTGTTACTTAACCTGGTATATACTATCCTACGGGAACGATGTTTTTTTTTTTTCAAGATAATAAGTAGCCTATTTCTTAAGTTATGGTATAAACTATCTCTGTTTCAAATTGCATACATATCCGTCCAGATGTTTTAACGTGAAAAAGAAACAAACATAGATACATACTGTCGCTTTTACAATATTAATGGGAAATTTTACTCGCAGTACGGATACTGTTATCACAATATATCTGTAACTAGTATTTTACTTTTGAAAACTCCCGTGACTCTCTATATGAAACGGGTTTCCTCACGTAATTTAAGTCGAAAACAATAATTAAAAACCGGCGAGGAACATGTCGGGTCACGCTCAGTGTAGGGTTCCGTAGTTGCTCATCCTTCACAATAGACTAAAGTTACGAGAAATATTTCAAGCTCTATAAAAAGGTCGTAAACGCCAAAGTAACTGTAGTTACTTACTACGTTCTGAAAGTCAACATACGTCCTTTTTTTGCGATAACTCAAAAACGGCTCGACCGATTTTGTTCAATATAGTTTTCATTGAAAGTACTTATGAAAGTATTACGCGTTTAGGTTGCTGTTGGGGCTGCCGCGTTACTGCAGCGCATCGGGAATGTTCGCCGAGGCGCGCGTTGATGGCTTTCATGCTATTTTACGCAAGCGAGTAGCCTCAATGATGCAACGTTTGCGCGGCAGTGCCAACAGCATCCTAAAGGTTGTGGCTGGCAGGCTGGACTGTCCCATACAGGCACATTGGATGCAACTCCATGTGCATGGGACGACTGACTTGTGAGCCACGCTCCCACTCTGTCTTGTGTCTTTGGTTTGTTTTAATTTATTTTTAGTTTTTGTATTTATATTGCTCTGTCTAACACTAGTGGTAAGTTCTATGTTACTAACACATTATATGAAGCCAAGCTCTGAAATAAACGATTTTTATTTATTTTATTTTATTATAAGGCCTGTGGCCTATCCCACAAAACTTTACAAGCATACAATTCGACAAAATTGTTAAATTGTAAACAAATAAATGTACCACAAAAATCACAAATATCTGTTCACCCCCACTTTAGGTGTTCGAGAGGTAAACAAAAAAAAATGTTTTTTCTTAATTTTTATGATTTTGCCGTTTTTACCGTTTTGTCGGCGTGATACATACACATACTCATGCCAAATTTCAGCTTTCTAGTACTAATGAATAGTTCGTGGATTCGTATTAATTTAAGGACTCTGACTTCCTTCAAAATCATACTCAAATAGGAACTGACTTTTCCCGGCCTCTGTAGTTATGTACTATTTATCTCCCCCAATTTTTTTTTTTTAAATCAGGTTACCCAATCAAGACATACATTTCGTGAGCCTTGTAAAAGTAAGCTCATCTAAAGCACTCGATGTTTATTGGTGACTTATTATAACATCGTTTATCTTTAATCTTTTTCTTTCTTACTTCTTTTATTTTATTAAAGGATTATGGTTACTTATAGTAAATAAAAGATAAACTTGAGACTGAAATATTTTGATGTTATATTTTTCCGAGAACATGAGAAGAACGAACAAAAGACGAATGACGTCCATAGACAAAGTAGACCACCATAAACAAATACAAAACTACCAATAAAACTTTATAAAGAAACATATTGCATTCATAATCCAACACCCCCTCTAGAATGTAAACCCATTTTCTTTATACAATATAAATGTTTCTCTAAAGTAGTCCCCTTTGTTAAAATATCAGCTAGGTGTTGAAACAGTCTTGCCAGTCTTGTCTCTAGGTCGTAAGGTCACGGTACTCGGTGGTAAGCCCTGTGTTGAGCTACGCGCGACATAACAATCATCTTCGTCTGTGTCTGTTTCATACTCATCGGAGCTGCCACTTATGTTCTCTGCTTTACTGAGCTCTGAAGATTCCAATAGTACTTGTACTGTTTCGGGTGCAGGAGCTGACAGAGACGGTGCTGATTGCACTTCTTCAGTGGAGCTTGAGCTGTTAACATCACAAGGTAGGTATATATTATTATTTTTCGTTACATTCTCCAAAAATTCGACATCTCTACTTTTCATGATTCGATTTGTTTTAGGTTCAGCAAGACGGTATCCTTTGGTGTTGTCACAATATCCTACAAAGATCATCCTTTGCGATTTCGGGTCCCATTTCTTACGCTTTTCTTTGGGAACTTGCATCATGACTTCGGAACCAAAAATTCTCATATTGGATAAATCGGGCCGATTACCTGACCATAATTCATACGGAGTTAATTTACTTAAAGCTGTAGTAGGCGAGCGGTTAATGATGTACGCCGCAGTAGCAGTCGCCTCAGCCCAGTATGGTTTAGGTAAATCTGCATCCAATAACATACACTTCGCCCTTTCTATAAGAGTACGGTTCATCCGTTCGGCGAGCCCGTTTTGCTGCGGTGAGTATGGTGTGCTGGTTTGATGTTTAATGCCATGTTGACTTAAGTAATTTTCAAAATCTTTGTTACAGTATTCAAGGCCATTGTCTGTACGAATAATTTTAATTTTCTTATTACACTCATTCTCGGCTTTCTTGTGAAAATCTTTAAATGCATTAAGGACACTGAGCTTGTCTTTAAGAAAGTATACATAGACTGATCTGGAGTAATCATCCACAAAAGTAAGAAAATATCTCATACCTCCTAGGGACGGCGTCTCCATGGGGCCACACAAATCAGAATGTATCACCTGGAGTACTTCTGTAGCTCTGGAGCCCTCATGATTGAAAGGTAGTCTCGACTGTTTTCCCTTTAGGCAGGTAGTGCAGGTCACGGGTAATTTCTTCTTATCCGAAGTCAAGCTCACTCCTTCGGTGCACTCAGATAACCGGTTCACATCTGGAAAGTTTAAATGTCCCATGCGTCGATGCCATAGGACAACATCTTTTGAAATATCGGAAATGCTCAAGTTTGCATTTATTTCTTTATCAACTGTGAGTGTATATAAGTTATTCTCTAATTTAGCATTACAGACAAAGTCTCCTTTATTATTTAAAATCTCACACTTATTCTGAGTGAAATTTACTGTACATCCACTCTTGACCATGGCACTGACAGAAAGTAAATTACCAGCAAGTTTAGGTATATATAAGACATTGCATACCTGAATTTTCTTCTCAACATCACCATCTAAAACCATATTTACTTTTCCAATCCCTTGAACAGGAAGAGATGAATTATTTGCAACAGTGATACTTGATATCGGTGGATTTGTCACATCATACAACCAGTCGCTGCGGTTTGTCATGTGCATTGAAGCGCCAGAATCCAGGTACCATTTGTTGCTGTCACTGCCTATTGTTGCACAAGAAGCGGAAAAAGCTGCAACAAAGCCTTTATCATCACTTTGTTTACATGAAGTTTTCTTCTGTGCCCGACAATATTTACTGAGATGTCCAAATCGATTGCAGTTGAAACATCTTGGTCCTTTAACATAGTTCTGTTTCGGTTGAGAGTTATTCTTCTTGAATGAATAGAAAGCAGTGGTTTCGGAACTAACTTCTTGAAGAAGTTTAGTTTTAATAATATCGGCACTGATTTTTACTCCGGAACTCTCAATGGCCATAATCATGGGTTTGTATTTGTCCGGCAAACCCGCTAACATCAAAGTTCCTAGCCATTCGTCGTCAACTGAAAATCCTATATTTCTCAACTTATGAGCCGTCGTCATAATTATATTGACATAGTCTTCGACACTTTTCGAGGATTCCAAGCTTGTAGTGATAAGATCTTTCAATAAAGCCACTTTTCGCGTCAAACCGTTGTCATCAAATGCTCTCTCAAGGTTAAGCCAGACCTCCTTGGATGTCTTTGCATCTTGTATGTGGACGTAATTGATCGAATCCACTAGCAAAATAAGTTTAGATTTTGCTTTGATGTCTTTGACAGAATCGACATTTTCGCCTGTGACGCAAGTCCAGAGATCTTCGTGTTCCATATATGCTTTGACGGCAAACTTCCATGTGGCATAATTATCTCGACCAGTGAGTTTTTCTATACTAAACGCACTATTAACAGCCATTTTTCACTTTTTCACTAGCAATTATAACCTCAAACTGTATGACGCCGGGTCCGGTAGAATTTTCGTTTCAAATTTAAGTTTCGGTCTTTTCTGTTTACTAATCCGAGTAACCAACGATTATCCTGCGTTTTTAATGCTCTGCTACCATAAAGGATTATGGTTACTTATAGTAAATAAAAGATAAACTTGAGACTGAAATATTTGGATGTTATATTTTTCCGAGAACATGAGAAGAACGAACAAAAGACGAATGACGTCCATAGACAAAGTAGACCACCATAAACAAATACAAAACTACCAATAAAACTTTATAAAGAAACATATTGCATTCATAATCCAACATTTATATTTCTATTTTGTGATAGTATTATCCATACTGCGAGTAAAATTTCCCATTAATATCATGAAAGCGACAGTATGTGTGTATGTTTATTTCTTCTTCACGATAAAACGGCTGGACGGATATGCGTGCAGTTTAAAACAGAGATATTTTATACCCTAACTTAACAAATAGGCTACTTTTTATCCCAAAAAAACATTGTTCCCGTAGGATAGGTTTAAACGGGAGCGAAGCCGCGAGCAAATGCTAGTAACATATATTTTTTATCAGAATTTTACATTGGCTAGAATACAAACCTTAGGACTTTAAAATGTACTATTCACCATTCCACGTATCTACTCGCCTTAACCTAAGGCAATAAGCTTTCGTTTGAAATTTTGAATGATATGACGTTCTGAATTACTTTCCCGAATATAATTCGAGATTGTATCGGTGCAATGCGAATAGAACTAACTTTTTAAACCTATTTATTTACATGATGGGATTATATTTGTAAACAACCTTAAAGTCAAATTTAGTTTTATATTTCCAAGAACCGATACATTTTGTTAATGAATCATTGATTTAGTAAGATCAATAAAAAGACGCACTGTCAACTCTTCTAAAAGTTGCTAAATAAAAGAAGGACAATAATACACCTAATGAACAATACAATATTAAGATATCTTATTTAACCAAGATAAGATAGTAACAAAAGTCAAATTTTAGCATTGTATTTTATATAAAATCTGAAAAGGCCGTCCGGACTTGGTGTCAGTAAGACTGCACCGAGCGAAATGTGAAAAAATAGGCAGTTGCCGTTAAGGCGTTAAGTAGACAATGTCAACACTAGTTGTTGAATCCATTTCTAAACTACGTATTTGACACTTCGAAGAATGTGTTAACAACTTCTCTGTGGAAAAATTATAAGATTATTAATATTTCACCCTTGTAAAATCGTAAGCTGACGTTAAGTGTTTTTTTATACTTTAACAATTATTTCATAGTTCAAAAAGATGAATATTTAGATTACAATTTGTCCGCATCAAATATTTCAATTATTGTTTGGTATTAAAGGTCCAGATTTATCAAAAAGTGCTTTTCATTCTCCATGCATTTTTACAATGGCGGCCGCGCGCCGATCTAAATACGCATTCCTCGCGCTCTATGGGTCAGTCGCTAACGCTCGGCGCAGTCATAACTTGATGCAAAGCGTTCGCGCTCAAATTTAAATGTCGCGTACAACTAATGAAGTAATATAATTTGTTCCCGTGGGTGAATTGGTTAGAATTCTATGTTAATAGATTACTTTTATGAAAATGAGTTCACTACGCCGACTTGACAATTTTGCGTAAAATTTTGTAACCTAGAGAACGATTTAAAAATTCAATGGTTTATATATAATAAAGCTATTGATGAATCTGTTATAAATTAAAACTGTCATTACATTTCATAGTTTTAAACACATTTTCGTTCCCAAAAGTCACTTGTATAATCTTTTCAGGGATTTATAATTTTTTCATTCGTTTCGTATTGCGCTGACATAATCTCTCGACAAATCTGTTAGAAAACAATACGGAATGTTAAAACTGTAAAATGCGATGCCCTAGTGCAGAAGAAATTAACTTGATTTTTTTTTGTAAGATTTACAGAGGTCACGTACAAAAACTTTTTTTATACCTAAAGCACACTCAAAATCTGTTAGAAAATGTTCATACCCATTAGTACTCAATCTACTCTAACTGACTACAAAAAATCACGCACTTGTATTTTAATCTTTCCGGTGGCGAATGCACTAGTCTCAAAACGCACTATTAGTCAATACACTCTAATTTCGAAAGCCCCTCTTCTCATAAGAAACTAGGCCCAAAATACCATATTTCCAAAAAGGCTCATTCTCGATTTACACGAGAACCATTGAGAACTAGTCCCAAAATACACCTTTCCCAAAATACCCCAAATTGTGTTCACCTGTGCGTGGCGTAATACTTTATTCTCATAATGCATAGGTCTCAAAACACTCTAGTTCCAAAATACCCTATTTTTTTGGAATGTCTCTTTGTGATTGCTTTCAGCCGTACCCATTACAATACAATACAACAATACTTTATTGCACACCAATAAAAGTTTACAAAAGGAAACAAGATAAATACAATTTATAAATAACGGTAGACAACAGGCGGTCTTATCACTAAAGAGTGATCTCTTCCAGACAACCTTTTGGCAGTGAAATTGATGAAAATTCACAAAAAAAAACATATTTACGGAACTATGGCCGAGCAACACTTAACGATTACACCCTGTATAGCTCAAAATAATAATTAAATAAATCCTATTTTTGCAAAAATATTTTTGGCATCAAACGGGTAATGGTTACCTACGGCTGAAAGCAATCACAAAGAGACATTCCAAAAAAATAGGGTATTTTGGAACTAGAGTGTTTTGAGACCTATGCATTATGAGAATAAAGTATTACGCCACGCACAGGTGAACACAATTTGGGGTATTTTGGGAAAGGTGTATTTTGGGACTAGTTCTCAATGGTTCTCGTGTAAATCGAGAATGAGCCTTTTTGGAAATATGGTATTTTGGGCCTAGTTTCTTATGAGAAGAGGGGCTTTCGAAATTAGAGTGTATTGACTAATAGTGCGTTTTGAGACTAGTGCATTCGCCACCGGAAAGATTTTATTGAAGTTCAGAACTGTTCGCGTATCGGGCTATAGCTCGGCGAGATATTTTTCATTTTGTTTTAAAATTAATAATAATTATTTAGTAATTTTAAATGAATGTCTCATCCTTTCCCTTTTTGAAAAAAATATTATTAACGTCTTAACTATTTTTTTTTATGGATCTTCACTAATACGAAAACAGGGGTGTTATAAGTTTAACATGTGTGTGCATCTGTCTGTGCCATCGTAACTCCCAATCGGATGGACAAATTTGAGTGTGGTTTTTAGGGTTCCGTACCCAAAGGGTAAAAACGGGACCCTATTACTGAGACTTCGCTGTCCGTCCGTCCGTCCGTCCGTCTATCACCAGGCTGTATCTTAAGAACGGTGATAGCTAGATAGTTGAAATTTTTACAGATGATATAATTCTATTGCCGCTATAACAACAAATACTGAAAATAAAATAAAATGAATATTTAAGGGGAGCTCCCATACAACAAACTTGTTATAGATTATGGTACGGAACCCTTCATGCGCGAGTCGGACTCGCACTTGCCCAATTTTTTTTAAATCGAAAAACTTGTCCATCGAGATGGTTCTAGCTATGTTTGGTGAAAATAGGACCCGTAGTTTCCAAGATATTCAGCTTTAATTGGAACAAGTGACAAAATCTGAGCCAATATTGAAGCAAATTCCAAATTTAGTAGTTATGTTCAATTTAAGTAGCAGTTTCTATATATCACTCATTGAATGAGGGTGTCATGATAACCAGCATCGGGCGTGTATTAAATTTGTAAATTAAAGTTATTTTATCAGTATTGTGTTTCCCTTAGGTCAATGGAACCACCGGGCCAGCCTCCCGCACGTATAGCATAACTGACCACGCGGCTCTTTGTTGCGCGACAAATACTACCTGTCACTTTCTTTTCAATACAATGCGAGCAAGACAGGTGATGCTGAGTTGCGCGACAATCGAGGTTGGGACAGGTGATGCAGCGATGAAGAGTCATTTTCAAAATACATAAATACATAAGTAGTACCAACTTATGAAACTAAATTAATAAAATTATTTTTATTAAAACAGTAACGTCCGCTAACGTAAACAAAATGATTACAATGAAGCGAAAATTTTTAAAAAATAACGGTTCAGGCAGGATTCGACCCTGCGTCTCCAACGGCTACGATGCCAGCCTAAGGCATGTAGAAGCAACTGGTTGAAAAATTCAATGCCTCTGGCATCAGGTTCGGTGGTGTTCAATCGTATAGTAATTAGTATGTAAGCAAAGTGCCGTATGCAACTGTTCGTAAGATTAGTCTTCCTATTATCCGCTAGATGGCGCTGTATGACGGCTGCAAAACGTACATCGCGCTGTTAAGATTTTGCTTGGAATAATGCCATCGGCCCAGTTTATGTTTCTTTTTTGTACATATTGTGGATACTTACTTGTGCTTAGAATAATATATATATATTGTATTGTCAAGCAAAGTGGTTTATTTTTGGGACCCCTTGGAACAGGTGGTACAGTTGAGGACGCCCGTGTTGGCCCGGAAAGCCGTTGGAGACGCAGGTTCGAATCCTGCCTGAACCGTTAATGTTTTCAATTTTTCTCTGCATTGTAAATAAATTAATAAATATTAATGTTGGAGTTCCCAACTAATTAATTTAATTTAAAAGTAATTTTGAAAAAAAAATTCACCCCCGAGAAGGGGTGGCAACCACCCCCAGGGTGGTTGCGGAGCTCAAATCATTTTCACTTTTGAAGTTAAGGGTAAGATGAACCTAAGATAATTCCAAAATTGTATGCCATTCGGTTCACAGTAAAAAAAATCGGAGCAATAATGCTTCAATGACTGCACTAATTGGCCGACCGTGACTCGAATGAATCTCCGTAACTTTTGGAATTTCAAATGCTTCTTGTAGCCATTTATCATTTATTTTAAGAAAATTTTCTTCACTCCTGTGTACTCATGCCCTTAGAATTGAAAATGTATGCTTTCAATCCTTAAGATGCTACTCAAGAGTAATTGTCATGGTGTAAAGCGAACTTTTCCAAATAATCCAATTTTGACAAAAAAATTGGCAGATTTTATTAATGCAGCTTGTTAAATTGAGTTTTCCCAGTCAACACTATAAATTCAGAACCTTCACTCAGCCCTAAAATCAAGATAATAAGTACGTAAATATCATTTCAAAAAAATTCAGTTTTACCCAGCCCTTTCAAAATGCCTTTAAAATTAAAAGTTGCAAAAATAAGCAGCTAATTTTAATCATGCTTGATAGTTAACATTTGTTACTTTATAATAACAATAAAATTACGACGTAGAAATGAGTAGAAATATAACAAAAACCTTTTTGAACTCTCAAAACAGCTTTTAGAATCGAATAATATTAGTGCTGACTTTCAACGCAATAAAGTAAAATTAATTACAAATAAATATACATAAAAAATAGTGAAAAGTAAAGGTAAAATACTTGAATTTATAATTGGTTGGTTGAAAATGGCACGTACACGGATGTGGATCACATTCAAAGTAAACGATCTCACAATGATCGCTGCGTATCGACACCCGTACTGAGAACGACAGACAAGTTTCGACTGACACTACGGTTTCTATGAGTAAACTAGGAGTGGGGATTCATTTTGCTATGTTCTTTGTCTATTTGAAAATCCCAAAAGCCTTTTAATTTTTACCTCCGTTGAGTTTTGTAAAATTGATTAATGGCCATTAAAGCTAAATCGTCATTTTGCCCCTATGTGCGATGTCGAGTATTAACCATTGTAAACTATACTCGTGTTGTTTTAAGGCCTTCAAATGATTTACTTTACATTATTTGCTCTAGACACAAATGTTCAATGCGAGTTCTCCTCAATTCACAAAGGTGCTAATGAAACATTTAAAAGCATTAATAGCCAATCAAAACATTTTTTTTGTTAGTTTTTTTGCCATTATTTAATATAGTATAGATGGATATATATATTTTTTGAAATATATCAATCCTAGGTTTAAAACGAAAATAAGTAGGTACTTTCGTTTTAAACGAAAAACTCTCGGTTTGAAACGAAACTAGTTACTTCCGTTACGTGTGATGAAAAACATGTGTGGCGCGGGCGTACAGGAATCACTAACTCGGGTCGTTTGATTCCTCAGACACGTTTACATCTGTTTAATTAAACATTATGTCTGTTATTGTATTCGTGCGTATAAAAGATCGTTAAGCCTCTGTACTTATTTCAGTATGACCATCAAATTATTAACTACAACAATGTGGAAACTGATCTTTATTTTTGTCTGCCTTGTCTTTTGATACCTACACCAGTACTTCGGAAAAAAAAACCTCGAGAATTGTGATACAAAAGGAGGCCTCCCATCGGCTCACCATGCGCATACCTGTTCGTTTTTAGGGTTCTGTACCCAAAGAGTAAAGACGGGACCCTATTACTAAAACACCACCGTCCGCCCGTCCACCTGTCTATCTGTCTATAACAACAAATACGTAAAAACAGAATAAATAAATATTTAAGTGAGGCTCCCATACAACAAAACGTGATCGGTTGCGTTAACTTTGCACCCCAAATGTATCCGACGCCATACATACCAGATGCAAACTTAACCCAGCCAGGTTTTATTTGATGGTACGGAACTCTAGGTACAGTGTCCGACTCGCAATTGGCCGGTTTATTTTTACACTAGTTGTGCCCCGCGGTGTTACCAGCTCATCCCACGGGAACACTAAATTTAGTCGGGATGAAAAGTATCCTATGTCCTTTCCCGGGTCTCAAACTATCTCCATACCAAATTAGCGGTTTAAGCGTGATTCAGCGGTTTAAGCGTGAAGAGGTAACAGACAGACAGACACACTTTCGCATTTATAATATTAGTATGGATTTTTGTCAAGTAAATAGACAGTTTAACGCCTACTAACACGTGACCTAACTTAGAATTTGATTTGCAGACTCCACCTGTGATGATCCCAACGCGAGCAGTGACAGTGGATGTAAGGGCTACAAAGACCTCTACGACGATGATTTCAAAAAGTGTGTATTGGGGCCTGATTGTACGGACCCGCAGCCATAAATTTTTTTTTTTGAATCTCGTGAGGGCCAAGCCCAAATAAAACCATAAGGCCTAAACGTCCAATGTCCAATTTCTTTATATATATATGTAGCTGCGGCCCAAGACTTATTTTTTTCGTGAAGATCTTCACTAGGATCTTTCTGTGTTTTTATAAGATGCTCTAGGGTCTAGACAAATAGAATGTACCGAATGAATCTTGTACATCGTAATGTACCTACATTAGGCGTTTACGTGCGTATAGCACAAACTGCCTGGGTCCGAGTTAAAAGTATTACTTTGTGCATTGAGAGGTACTGAGAGGTATGGGCCTCATGAGGTTAGTCATATCGATACCTTAGTTCACACTCGTATTCATTTAATTTTTTTTTGCCTGCGAAATTTAAACCACATACAGTTGTGTACTAACGTCCTAATTGCAACAACTTTTTCCGAAAAGTTAGTACGAGTGTGAACTAAGGTATCGATATATTCATTAGTTTTTGTAGACAATATCGAAGTCTTAATCGCGAATATATTTATTTGTACGACTTACGGCGGCAATTCCTCGAGATATTGTAGGTAGTTCACAAATTCGCATAATTATTCAAGAGATATACATTTTTGTACACACTTTCAAAATATGAATATGGTGCACTCGGGTAATTCCGAATGTCGGGTAATTCCGAAAATTACTGATATCTACTAAACGGGGTAACATTTTTTGCGCTAGCAACACTTCTTCTTTGTGGTAGAAGTGTATAGTATCTGAGGAATATACCTTAGCGAATATATATAAATAATTGTACAAAGTTACAAACATGTCAAAGGACTTTGTGATATTACTGGACAGATTCTTTGTTATTTTTCGAGAAATTGTTGTGTTGTAAAAAATTACCCTACTGTATGTTTTATGTATGGAAATGCAATAAAACTGCGTATATGTTTCTTGTGTTTTTTTAAATCCCATAATTCCAATTCCAATAGAAACGGTTACACCACATTTCCATGCGACACCATAGATTCAAACTTAACTTTACAGAGTAGTAACGTGAAAAGTCACTTTATTCAACTCGAATCGCAATCATCGCGTTGAAGTTACTAAAAGGCGCTGAGAACGCTCCGTACAAATGGCGAGTGTGCCGTGGCGCACAGATCACCTCCACTAGATAGCTAATGTTGATAGTAATATTCGCGACTCAGTTCACCGCGCGGCGAGGAACGACGGGGAGAGCGGGTGGGCGTTACCTGCGTCATGATTGGCCGATTCCTAAAGCGCACGTGATCATAGTGATGCGACACATTCATTAGAAGTGTCTAAACCGGTATTAAATATTATTGCTTGTACACAGTTGTACTAAATAGGAGATATTAATTATAAAAAATATTTAAGGTAAACAAACAAAGTTATAGCAGATTACGGATATGTAACTAAAGGCATTAAATAATTTCATATAATATAAAGTTGATAATATTCAAATACAAATACTCTTTATTGCACACCTCAAGGAATACCTATACAACACAACATGAGATACATTAACATAACAGGCAGAGGTAAACAAAAGGTGGCCTTATCGCTAAATAGCGATCTCTTCCAGACCACCTTTAGGTAGCGGAGTAGTTGAAAATATACTTCTAGAAATTACCTGGTAATTTATTATTATAATTATTTTGAGGGTTAATTAATAAAAATGCTTTTCTTTTCGACCGACTTCAAAAAAAGGAGGACCTGTAAGTATGTATGTATGTTTGTCCGCGATTATCTGGCGTTTGGCTGAACCGATTTTCAGAAGAGTAATTATTACACTTAGGAGAAGGTTTTGGAATTTAAACCGACTTAATAAAAGAGAGGTTCTTATACGTATGTTTTTCCGAGACTGTAAAATTATAATAATTATATAAATTATTATAACTATATAAAAAAAATAGAAAAATGCAAAATACCATACTTAACACATTCTCTGCTGTTAACGCACTCCACATTAGTACAATTTCATTCGTTGGTACATGATTCTACAGTGAATGGTTTAAGAAAAATAATAATACAATACAATACAACAATACTTTATTACATCACGATAAAAGTTTACAAAAGGAAACAAGACACATACAATTAAAAAATGTATCTGCTAAGATTATTCGAGTCTTCGACAAAACTATCTAGAAAGCCCCTTGCTACTTATGCTACTCAGTACAAACGACTTTTTTTTAACAAGGAGGTTAGACTACTTTTATGGCTTTGTAATGATCAGGTCTCACCGGAAGATCAGCACTGGCTTTCGAGCTAGTATTATGCTGAGGTTTGACTCCCACCCCACTTCCTCCAAGTCCATCATCAGGTCCATATTGTGATACTGGATTTAATTGCTCGCTAAGAGGAATCGAGAAACCGAAACAGCATAACTCCTTGTCAAACCAACTCCGAGATCCGTCGCACTTCCTCCAACTCCATGATCAGCTCCATCTTGTGACACTGGTTCTAATTGCTCGCTAAGAGGAATCGAAAAACTGAAGCAGCATAACTCTATGTCAAACCAACTCCGAGATTCGTCGCACTTTCTCCAAGTCCATCATCAGGTCCATATTGTGATACTGGATCTAATTGCTCGCTAAGAGGAATCAAAAAACCCAAACAGCAAAATTCTATGTCAAACCAACTCCGAGATCCGTCGCACTTCCGTCAAGTCCATCATCAGGTCCATCTTGTGATACTGGATCTAATTGATCGCTAAAAGGAATCAAAAAACCGAAACAGCATAACTCTATGGCAAACCAACTCCGAGATCCGTCGCACTTCCTCCAACTCTATCATCAGGTCCATCTTGTGACACTGGTTCTAATTGCTCGCTAAGAGGAATCGAAAAACTGAAGCAGCAAAAGTCTATGTCAAACCAACTCCTCGGAGTTGGTTTGACATAGACTTTTGCTGCTTCATCGATCCGTCGCACTTCCTCCAAGTCCATCATCAGGTCCATCTTGTGTCACCGGTTCTAACGTCTTGCTGCTAAAAGGACTTGAAAACTCCAAACAACATGATATCTCTACAAAAACAAAATAATATGTACGTGCATATACCGATTTAATTACAAATTTTAAGAAATAAATCATTACATAATATTTACTCAAACTAAAAACATCTACAAACTAAATAAAACTACCGAATTACTACTCTAAATTAATAATACAACAATAAAAATAAATATTAATACTTTATTAATAAAATACGCTTCAGCCAAAAGTCGATTTGGTATTGTCTGCAGTACATCACTAACGATACACGTGCTTTCGTAAGAACCGGTAGAAAAGGATAGCTCAATTGCATTTTTTACTTGATCAAAAGGGACAGATATGCTTCACTACTTCCGAGCGACGTTCGTTAGTTCCAAGTGACCAGTATAAAGAGAGCTCCGGTCTTCGTGGCTAGGAAACAAAAATTTTGTTTTATACAGTAAAATTTACTCACCTATGGAATGTTATACCATCTTTATCATAGCTTGAAGTCCTAGAAGTCTTCCCACACCACTTAACGCTACAATTTACCATTTTTCGTTGATATTTGATATTATTTTTCGTTGCCGTACGCACGGGTCGAAAACATGGACGCAACTAAACGGTGGCGCCCGTGTTGATACTTTTATAAGATCGCAGTACCATACCGTTGGTGCGCGCGGGTCGCCTTACATGCTCCGTCTAGTGGGGGTTGTCTGTGGCCGTGGCGTCATCCCCGAAAGATAACAATGTATGGAAAAGTAACCAAATTGCCATTTTGACCGTGATACAGATCGTTTAAGTATACTACATGGTTCTCATGCAATGTTTGTTTTGATGACTTATGAGGATTATGATATCAACTCAAATATAGCTGTTAATTTAAAATAAAAAAACATAAAATTTGCGTACCTTTGAAGTCACATAATTCAAAGCCCTTTATTACGTTTGTTTTTTTTCTTTATTTAATAACATATTAATCTTTTGTTATGTATAATGTTGTATAATTATAGCATGTTAATTCAACATCAGTCTACCCCCCTAACTCACCACAAATGAATTAAATTTCACATTGTGCCGAGACTCTAACTCTTATCCGTAGTTTCGTATTTATGAAAGATAATATTTTCCTCGTGACAAGATACTCAGTTATGTTATGATCATGAGTCTATGAGTGTCGTAGTTATTAAGATTATTTCGTGACTAAGGGTATTAAAAAACGATTTGCCGTTTTCATAGGGTTAGCACTTACAAATAATATAAATCAGTGGCATGATGTCTCTGAAAGTATTTTTGGAAACTGATTTAACTTTGTTTTACTAAGATAAATTGGTACAACGGTGCTTAACAGCCTTGTAGTTTGTAGTACCTACCTACGTAACTCGTTAAATGTTGATTAGTCCTGAATCGCGGAAACATTCCGGTTAGTGGGTTTGCACTCCCAGACAAAGTCTGACTCACTGGTAGTGAGTGCTAACCAAGCCTGATATAGTTTAAGTCATGTTAAAAAATGAATGTTGTGTATATAGTAAAAAACGTGTAAAACAGGTACAAAAACTGAAATGTAGTATCCATTTTGTTGGCGTTGACAACCCGAGGATTATGATACACCCCACAGCGTGCCACAACCAATAGCGTCACACGTCATACAAGCGTCCAATGAGATACCGGTAGGCTACTTTCTCTGTCGGCTTTTGCAAATAATAAAGGAAAACGGCTTCAGTAGTGATTTTTGTCTGTGCCAAAATTATGACTATCAATTTCATGGCAGTCAATACAGTGACAACCTGTAGTTGCACCTAATTGAGTAAAACGTGTTGAATTTTTATTTCAGCCCAGACTCGTGATTGTGTTTTATAAATTACCTATTATTTCTGTACTGCTGAACTGTCTCAGTGCTCCAGGAAAACTAATAGGAACGATGTGGACACAAGTTTTTGTGCTAACTTTAATAATTGTGGCAGTGGTATCATCGGGTAAGTTGTTATTTTAAACTAAATATGCTAGTTATTTCTGTGGCATTAAATAATAAAAATTAAATTAATTATATAAAATATAATCCATAATTATATTTTTATTTATAACCCTTTTAGTTAAGCAATTTTAGTACAATAATTTGAGTAAAAAGTTTATCAAGTAAGCCACGAGATATTGTCAAATAAGTATTATGAAATTCCGTAATTCAGGAATTTTCTGCATAAGTACAGTAATGAGAAGTATTATATTTTTAATTTGGAAGAATAAATTAAATTGATTATGTTCAAAAACAGAGTTTATGTTTTATACTGGATCAAGTTTATTTATAATACAACACAAACCAACAGATTACCAATTACTCATTAAAAATACGTATATCGATATATATAGTTTAAGAAATATATAGTTATGTGAAAAAAGGTGTTATCCTCCCCGATCCCTGTCCGTTACAATAAAAAAATAAGATTTAGCTTACTACTTCTATAAATGTAGTCGTTTTTTTTTTCAGAGATCTCCTGCAATGATCCCAACGCTGCTCCGCCTCCTGACGGTTGCTCCGTGAACTGTAACAGATATTGCTCCAACTACTTAAACAATCAGTACGGCCCCTGTCCCCGCATACAATGCCCACCCGGTGAATGTGGATGCAAGGACGGCTTCTACTTCGATAGAAACGTTGGGAAATGGGTTAGCCCTCAGTGTTGTACATCGCCACAACCTGAATAAACGATTAACGGTACACGTTTTTTGATTTAATTATAATCACTTGCCTTTTTATTTATATATTTTATAGCTTTGACGTCTCATACTTTGCTGGCAAGCATCTCGAGGTCGTATTTTTCTTTGAGAGTGTTTGTTCTTCTTTTCTGAATACTAAACTACTTACTACAGATATATTATAATTTTTCAGCAAAAGTTAGCTCACATTTTCAGGATAAAAACGACCCTGAACGTAGTTTCACTTTGTCTTACTCCTTTCGTAACAAGCATTAACTGGATAGAGTCATATTTTCATGTAAAAATGTAGTGTTCCTGTGGGATGAGGGGGTAACGCCGCGGGACGCATCTAGTATTTTAAAAATTAAGCATCTACGTCAACATAAATGAAGGTATGTTAGCACAAAACATGTTTCAATATTATGTCGTACCATTGAGGTTATCGCAGGCTTTTCAGTGCGTTGACCTTTGTTTGCTTGCAAATTGAATACAAACATGTTGTTCAGAATCGATAGGTTTTACCCACTGGCCACACAATCAGTTAGTTCATTTTTCTGTCACGGCGCTGCGAGCGCACGGGCTGTCGCGCAGACGCGTGCCGGCGCCATTGCTGCATGAGCTATTAACGTAACGGGTCTTGAACATTATAACCTCCGTGGATTTCGGGCGATTTTGGAAGTTTTACGCTTTAACGGAAAGTGTTGAGATACGGCACAATTCCTTGTACGGTGGGCTGCTTCGGGCGCCCCAAGGATAGTTATTTAGAGTGATATAAGGACTGCTACTGTGTGAACTGTTATTCGGTGTGGTGTTCGGTGTGTTTGCGGACGAGATCGTAGCGGCGGCGGCGCAGACCTGGACGTCGTTTTATGG
The DNA here is from genome assembly GCA_947623375.1 of Apotomis capreana. NCBI lineage: Eukaryota > Metazoa > Arthropoda > Insecta > Lepidoptera > Tortricidae > Apotomis > Apotomis capreana. Next base: position 6,875,411 of record OX392507.1, read on the forward strand.
TTGCAAGTAACATACATACACTTTTACACAAAACAGAGACACAACCTTGCAGCCGGGAAGAGATTCGGCTGAACTCCAGGTTAGCAACGTAGATCAAGTTAGGTTAAGTACATAGGGCGCGTATCGCGTCCCATTGTTTCGCGCTAGGCAAGATTGCTTTGATAGTTTCCCATCACATGGGCCCGTGGGAGGTTCAATTTGTGTCTGGCGGAAACAAATTTTGGTAGCAAAAGCGTGGTTCATATCCACAGAAAAGATATTCGATTCATTTACGTAGAAATAAAGTAATTTAGTTGCATCGAAATCATAATTGAAATTTGACGGTGGATTGCGCTTGTTTCGCATTCCAATCTATTAACGTTAAGTTGTATTTGCGTAATTAAGAGTAACTAAATTATAAGAATATTAGTTATTACTTTCAATTGAAATGTTAGTTGAGTGAATAAAGTAAATATAGTTGCGTTTCGATACGGAGAAACGTATTAATAAGTAATTAATAATTGGGGTTCCGCTGAACTGTTATTCACTCAAAATACATTTAATTTAAATACATTTAATGTTGTTTTCCTTTGCGTAATATTGGTGTTGGGTGAATAACTTTGAAGTTGTCGCGTTTGTTACGAAAAAGAAAAACGGATTGTTATTGTCGAAAATCGGGGTTCCACGTACAAAATTATTCACCCAAATTAATTAATTTGTTTTCGGGCTATATTATTTTATTGATCCGTGTTATTGAGGTTGGTACCATGGCTCCCTCAGTAGTTAAAACGATCGCGTCAAGGGTCGAATCGGAATTAAGATGGTTTTCATTAGTCGTTACGTTAATTGGTCGTACGGATCGCGAGGACGCATTATTGTCACGCGCGCGACAGGTAGATGAAAGATATGACGCGGTATTGAAATTGCATGCCGAATATTTGGCCCGTATTGACGAAGAGGAGACTGGGGAAAGTCGGACCCAGGCTGTTGAAGTGGTGCAACGCAATGTAGACCAGTGCGGTGATATGGTGATGAGTATCATCCAAGCGGCAGCGGATATCGAGCGCGCCCGAAAAGGGGATGTTGGGGTAAGGCGTGCACCCAGTGGTGTGGCACTAATGGCGCCGTTGCCACCAGTGAATGTCCCGGAATTTTGTGGTGAATATGCCGACTGGCCGAGGTTTCGCGACATTTTTAACAGCGTGGTGCACTCGCGCACGGATTTGTCCCCCGCGTATAAAATGGCGCAGTTGATGGGGAGATTACGCGGTGAGCCTCACGATATTTTGACCCACCTGGAGATCACGGATTCCAGTTAATCACGGATTTCAGTTATGATAATCGGCGATTAATTATTGATGGGCTCATCGAAAAAATATTTAGTATATCGAAGGTCACTAATGCACATGAAATAAGGTCGAAAATCCTTAATCCCGTCACGGTGGCGGTGAATACGCTGGAGCGACTCAAGTTGTCACTAGGGGATAACAAGTATATTATAGTGAACCGGGTTTTGCGCAAGTTACCTAGTGAGGTGGTGGCGCGGTTTGAGCAGTCACATGGGGGTGATTCGTCGAGTCACCTCCCAACATTTGACGAATTGAGGGCGTTCCTGGAGGGTGAGTGCAGGCGGGCGGATTGCCAAGGGGCAACCACGTCGCAACCCCCCCCGTCACCCCGGCGTACGGTTGGGCCCAAACCGGTGGAGCCCCGTCGGGGAGGACAGCGGTACAACGCCCTCCAATCGGAGGTGTGCCCCTTCTGCCGGAAGGGGGGACACGCGATCACCGCGTGCGCGGATTTTGGAGCACAGCGGGTGCAGAGGCGCAGGGGGGTGGTCAAGCAGCGAAACTTGTGCTTCCGCTGCCTAGGCGCACACTATGTGCGTGAATGCAGTAAGACCACCAACTGCCGAGTATGCGGAGGAGCCCATCATGAACTTCTCTGCCTGGCTGAGAGTGGGGAGCGGTACGGGGCCTCATCGGGAGGTCATCCCCCCTCTCCTAAGCCAGCCTTGGGTGGACGGTCGCCCCCCCACCGGGGAGGGGGGTCACCCAGAGACCAGCGGTCGCCCCCCTCCCGGGGTGGGGGGTCACCGGGGGCTCCGGAGTACCGCCGGATGCCGCAGTCTCCTCCGCGGGGGGGGGATCGGCGCCGAGATTCGGGCGGGTGCCCGGAGATGACCAATGGGGAGTCGGGTTACGCGACTTACTCGGCCGCGCTGGGGGGCAGGATGCCGCCCCCGAGTAGTCGCTTCTCCCCACCCCTCGCAGAGCGCCCACGCTTGATGGCGCGTCCGCCGCAGATGGGACGGATGCCGATGGGCTATTACCAGCCGGCGCGCATGGCACCGATGGGTCGAGGGGTGTACTACCCGGGGTGGGACCCATACCTGGGCCAGGGGCCCTCTCCCCCTCCGGCGGAAAGGGAGGGAGGTTCCCCCTGCTAGCAATTAGCAGTCTGTTCATCCGTCGTGCCCACCCCACCAGTGACGGTATTATTACCGACGGCTAAGATTACCGTCAGGGGTACGGATGGACGGCCAGTGCCAGTGAGGGCACTACTGGATTCGGGGGCACAAGGTTGTATCGTGTCCAGCCGCCTAGTGGCCAGGCTGGGCCTCAGGTTGGAGCCATCACGGGATGGCGCAATAGGTATAGGTGGCAATCAGGTGCCTCACATCAGGGGTCAGACGGACCTCCTGTTTGAGATGGGTGACTCGGCATCGATCACGCGGGTGAAGGCCACGGCTATTGTTTTAGATGAAGTGGTCGGGGTTCTTCCTTCGGTACGGTTACCGCCGGCGGTAAAGGAGCTGACCAATGGATTGGAGTTGGCCGACCCTCACTTCGCGATTCCCGGACGGGTGGACGTCTTACTTGGAACTGACGTCCTCGGGAAGCTGCTGCGGAGCGGTAAGCGGGAGCTGCAACCAAACGGGTTTGTGTACCGCAGGTGGGTACGCATTATTGGGCCCAGTACGGGGACCACAGGACGCAACGGATTATAGCAACATATACTACGGCAGCGTGTTATCGGAGGTCCTGCAAAGGTTCTGGGCAACAGAAGAGCCACCCACAGCTCCCAGGACAAGCCCACTGGACGAGGAGTGCGAGACATTTTATCAGTGCAACACGGTGCGCCTCCCGTCGGGCAGATTTATGACACGGCTACCGTTTCTATCGACGCGACCTCCGCTGGGGAGCTCCAGGGGCCTGGCTGAGAAACGGATGATGGCCATGGAAAGGCGCATGAAACGGGACTCCAACTTTCGGCGAAAGTATGTTGAGTTCATGCGTGAATATTTGGCTTTGGGTCACATGTCAGTATCCAGGGTAGACTGGCGTTGTGAGGAGCACTACGTATTGCCTCATCATGCAGTCCTGAAGACACCTGACTCCAAGATCAGGGTCGTGTTCGACGGGAGCGCGGCGACATCTAACGGGGTGTCTCTGAATCAATGCCTGCACGCTGGTCCTAAGTTGACCACAGACATTGCAGACATTCTAACGGACTTCAGGAGACACCAAGTTGTCTTCGTTACGGATGTGAGGATGATGTTTCGCCAAACGGAGATCCATGCGGATGACCGTCGGTTCCAGCTGATATTGTGGCGAGAGAGCCCAGAAGAACCGATGATCACGTATGAGCTGAACACGAACACGTACGGATTAAAGCCCAGCCCGTATGTAGCGATGCGGACGCTACGAGAGCTGGCTGACCAGGAACGGCTGCGCTTCCCTCGCGCAGCTGCAGTCATCGACCGGGATGTCTACGTGGATGACATTTGTACGGGCACGGACAGCATTGAGCAGGCGCTCATCCTAAGGGATGAATTGGTGGCGCTCATGGCCTCCGGTGGCTATGAACTCAGGAAGTGGCTGTCAAACTGCCCAGAGGTGCTGGCAGGACTACCAGCTGAGCACCAACAAGACCCGCATTTGTTTGAGGACTCGGATAATCCTCATGCGTTGGCAATTTTGGGGGTCCAGTACCGACCGACTCAGGATGTCTTCACATACAATTGTGAGGCCGAATTGCTGTCGAAGACCTGGACCAAGCGATCAGTCCTTTCGACTATCGCACGAACGTTTGATCCAAACGGTTGGATCTCTCCGGTCACGTTCATGGCAAAGTTCTTCATGCAGAAGCTTTGGTTGGCCCAACTAGGCTGGGATGAGCAGCTCACGGACGAGCTGCTGCACGAGTGGACGGCATTCGTGACCACACTGCCGCATATTAAAGAAATTGAGATCCCGCGCAAACTGCTCCCTCAGCCGGGAGCCAGGGTGACCCTGCATGGGTTCTGCGATGCGTCTGAGAAAGGGTACGCGGCCGCGGTCTACCTGAGAACAGGTGAGACTGCTGGCGAGGGTGTTGTACGCTTGGTCATGGCCAAGAGCAAGGTTGCGCCTGTTCGGACCCGGTGGACGATTCCGAAGATGGAATTGGCGGGTGCCGCGCTCCTGACCCGTCTCCTGAACCATGTGGCACAGAACTTGCGTGGCACGGTGGATCTGAATGACACGGTTTACGCATGGACGGACAGCCAGATCGTGTTGTGCTGGCTGCAGGCTTCGGTCCATACGCTTGAGGTATTTGTGGCCAACCGAGTGTCACAGATAAATAACTCGGAGACTCCTCTGGTCTGGAGACATGTTCCAGGTGAAGTTAACCCGGCAGACTGCTCGAGTCGCGGCTGCCCGGCGCCTGCTCTGGTTGAGCATTCTCTCTGGTGGGGGCCTCAATGGCTGGAACGGCCACATACGGAGTGGCCTTTCAATGACTGCGGACGCCAGCCACTACCCCCTGACCAGGGTCTGAGAGTCAATGTGACTACAGTGGAGTCTGTGGCAGTGGACCACACTCTTTTGGAACGGTATAGCTCACTAGGGAAGCTACTTCGAGTCACGGGATGGATAATGCGGTTTTTCCATAATTGTCGAAGCCCTGCTGCTCAGCGCAACCTGTCACCTGTAATGGGACCTGAGGAGCAGCAAAAGGCTCTCTCACGTTGGGTGAAGGTCGTACAGGGAAAGGAGTTCCAGGATGAACTTAGGATTTTGCGGACTGGCGTGGGCAGAATGAAGAAGAGCCTTGTCGGCCTCAACCCGTTTATTGATGAGCACGGAATGCTCCGGGTGGGAGGCCGACTACGGAATGCCGAATTGCCCTATTCAGCGCGGCATCCTTTAATTCTTCCCAAAAAGGGAGCTCTGGTGGAGCTGTTGGTTTGGGACCGTCACATCAGAAACTCACATGCAGGCTGCAACACTCTGCTGGGCATTTTGCAGCGGGAGTTCTGGATTTTGTCGGCACGGAGAGTGATACGGAGCGTTGTGTTTCGTTGCTTGCCTTGTTACCGGCTCAAGGCAGCCACAATGCAGCCACAAATGGGAGATCTCCCGCCCGACCGAGTTACGGAAGCTCGGCCGTTTGCTGGTGTGGGGACAGACTTCGCGGGGCCTTTCATGGTCAAGACATCACGCCTTCGCAATGCGAAGTCGGTTAAGGCATATTTGTGCGTCTTCGTGTGTCTGGCGACCAAGGCCGTTCATTTGGAAATGGTAGCTGATCTCTCTACGGAGGCCTTTTTGGCAGCGCTGGACCGATTCGTTTCTCGACGGGGGATACCGGCCTTGATACGATCGGATTGTGGTACCAACTTCAAGGGCGCCGATCGTTGTCTAAAGGAAATTGTATTATTTTTAAGTCAAAATGAGCGAGAGATCGGCACGGCCATCGCCAGTCGGGGCATTTCGTGGTATTTCAGTCCACCTGGATGCCCCCACTGGGGTGGAATATTTGAGGCAGTGGTTAAGTCTGCCAAGACTCATTTGTATCGGGTCATCGGCTCAACGATCCTCTCTTTCGAGGAGTTGTCAACGGTGTTTTGCAAAATTGAGGCAGTTTTAAATTCGCGCCCCTTGTGTCCGTTGAGCGCTGACCCGAATGACCTGGAGGCCATTACTCCAGGTCATTTTTTGATTGGCCAACCACTCAACGCCTTGCCGGAGTATCCGTATACGGATGTTAAGCTGTATAGGTTGTCACGGTATCAGATGCTGCAGCAAATGACTCAAAATTTTTGGAAGCGATGGTCGCTTGAGTATTTGCACATTCTTCAGCAACGCGTTAAGTGGACGGACAGGACGACCCCACCGTGCGTTGGAGACCTCGTACTGGTTAAGGATGCTAACCTATCACCGTTGTGCTGGCGACGGGGGCGCATCGTTAACTTGATAGCGGGCAAGGATGGGTCTCCACGGATCGCAGATGTACAAGTGAGGGACTCGATCCTTAGACGGGCGGTTTCAACGCTATCCCGACTACCGGGAGTTTGAGCGGACCGACGACGGGTCGGTCCGGGGCGGGTGGTTGTTCAGAATCGATAGGTTTTACCCACTGGCCACACAATCAGTTAGTTCATTTTTCTGTCACGGCGCTGCGAGCGCACGGGCTGTCGCGCAGACGCGTGCCGGCGCCATTGCTGCATGAGCTATTAACGTAACGGGTCTTGAACATTATAACCTCCGTGGTTTTCGGGCGATTTTGGAAGTTTTACGCTTTAACGGAAAGTGTTGAGATACGGCACAATTCCTTGTACGGTGGGCTGCTTCGGGCGCCCCAAGGATAGTTATTTAGAGTGATATAAGGACTGCTACTGTGTGAACTGTTATTCGGTGTGGTGTTCGGTGTGTTTGCGGACGAGATCGTAGCGGCGGCGGCGCAGACCTGGACGTCGTTTTATGGTTGCAAGTAACATACATACACTTTTACACAAAACAGAGACACAACCTTGCAGCCGGGAAGAGATTCGGCTGAACTCCAGGTTAGCAACGTAGATCAAGTTAGGTTAAGTACATAGGGCGCGTATCGCGTCCCATTGTTTCGCGCTAGGCAAGATTGCTATGATAATTTTCCATCATATGGGCCCGTGGGAAATTCAATTTGTGTCTGGCGGAAACACATTTCAGTAGTATTTAAATATCAGTAAGCGTTAGTGTTGCCTCAGCCTCAGTACGTTATACATTTCGTTTTAGCACGCACGATGTGGAAACTTTTTTTCATACTTACTTTCATAGCAGCGGTGGCATCGTATGGTAAGTAACATAATTTATTTTATTTGGCTTAGGTATATAATATGGGTACTAATTAAACAAGCTTCTTTTTAATAGCATTATTCGCTTCAGAAAATATAAGTTACCTTCTAAATTACTAAGTCAGCCACAACCAACGCGCGTCTGAATAATAATATCTCAGCCACTAGTTATCTTCTTTGTAAGCCACTGTAATTGTAACTTAGCATGGTGATTATTTTTTAGCATCTAAATTTGAGGCATGCATTCAAATAGCAAACTTCTAAAATATTATTATATGACACCAAAATAGTAACTCTATTAGCTTCTAATTTTATAACTTAGTACCTATGTTTAAAATGTAAGTCATCCTACATTAATCGATCGTAAAATTTACCTAAAATTGTCATCAAATAGTATATTAAAGCCACTATTATTACATATGAACTATTGAGGAGAGAACAAAACAAAATACTTAAATCTCATTTTAGGTTAGGGTCGCAGTTAAACCTAACACTCCTCCTCGCTTCGCTCGTCGTCGTACCTAACCTAAGCCAAGTCGGACCTGCTAGAACTAGATTGTAGTGGGTTGCGTACCGTTTTTTTTTTTTTTTTTTTTAGTTACTAGCGGCGCCGCGCGCTGTTACCCGCTCATCACACGGGGACACTATTTATTTTTCGAGATAAAAGGGGCATGTATTTAAATCGATATCTTTATATTCCCTTTTTTCGATCAAATATTTGAAAGTTTCACCAAAAATACTGACTTGCACACTAATTGACAACATTTCATATTTATAACAGGTGGAAATTAATATAGAGATCGACAGGGCTTTATGTCGTGTACCTTAAAAAAAAATCTTTGAATTTATTCTTCTGTATTTAAAGAAATATAAGAAAATACATCAAATAGCTGCAATCTTAGGCTGCAATCTAAGACAATACGGGCTGAATAGGGTTGTTGTCTAAACCAAAGAGCGAAAAAATATTTTTTTTTTATTTGACGTTGACAGATGACAGATGCATGAAATAAGAAAACCGACTAAAGTAACCGTTCCATTAAGTTCTGGTTTTGGTGTTGCCACATTTTAAAATGAGTATGTTTTTATAAATTAATAATAAAATAAATAATCATCTCAGAAAATAAATAAAAACAGAGATTACTTCATCTTTTTAAGCAGAATTCAGAAAAGTAATAAAATGATAGTCTTAAAAATATGAAATGTTGTCAATTATGCACACTAAATAATGCGAATTCAATATACTATTTAAAGGTATTTGCAAAACTGTTTTACTGAATATAAAAAAAAAAACTAACCTAACCTAACCCGGCCGAGTCGGACCTTAGTGTGCAGTGCGAGAATAATTAGTTTTCGAAAACTTTAATTAATTACACATGCACCTATCGCAATATGAACGAACGAATGACAATAAACAAACATGGCGGGTCGTTCGGTACAAGAATCGAATGGCGCTCTCTGATTGGTGCAAATGGCCGTGGCTGTAATGGCGCGCACACGCGCCAAATCGTTCCTACAGTGGCTATTTTCATGATAAAAGAATATGAAGTATTATTTTAGATGTTAAGTTATAATATATGATGCTGTCTATTGAAGCTCGAATATATAATTTTTGAGGAGCTTGTATTGAAGCTGTAAAACGAAAAATGATGATGAGTTACAAATTTCGTGGCTGAGTTAGTAAATTAGATGGCAATGTATAAATCAGGAGGACAAGTAATAATAATTGTTGATTATGACTTGATGCTTTCTTTAACATTTTTAGTTGGCGTTGTAAGGAAGATGAATTAGTTTATTAGAGGCTATCTCATATGCTTAGTTATTAAAAGAGAAGTTCGACCAAGTGGCCAAAAAATAAAATTGCGGCCGGATTTATTATTTCTCATATAATATTATGTATAAGTTATTATACACACTACAAAGATTTTTATTTTTGATTAAAAACGCACAAATAAAGTGTGATAACAATTTAACAAGAAACGTTTATGAGATACTTACAAAATTAATCAGAGTGCCGACGTGTCTGGCATGTCCGATTAAGTTTATAATACCGGGTGTAACCGACGGTGTACCGAAAACTGAAACCATGGCTTCAGACCATTATTCTGGGCTGGAAAATCGTGGAAATTTCTTTGAGAAAATTCACAAATTTTCCTCGCGAGTTTTCATTTTTTCTTTATTTTTCCGTTAATCGAACTCTACCGGTAACAATTTTTCATGAAAAATCGCATGAAAATAGCATTTTCCGCAAAACACGCAATGTATCACAAACAGTATTATGTAAGCTTTACGGTACAACACAGGAGCATGGAGTGGGAAAGATAACGGTACTGGCCGGTCATTGATCCGCCAGGCCAGTGCGCTCGCACTGTTTTAATTACCTACCCGCATTAATGTTTACCTACCCGCACATTTTAGTTGTTATACTTGCTTGAATGAAAATAATCTTGTTAGACTGTTTTAATTTATCGGTCAGTTGTTATTGGTGTTAGGTAGTACACTAGTTGTGATCTGTGGTTGCGTTGTTTTTGTGGTTGCATTTATTCATGTCATTCGATGAGCATTGGCGTAACGGTATGTTTTGCGCTGACGCGTGAGTGGAATGGGGAGCGCCCGGACCGGTCGATGCTTGCCGCGTGCTCCCCTTCCCGCGCGTCTGCACCCGAGAGAATTGGACGCAATACATTGCGCGTCGAGTTTTATAATTTATTTTGGAAAATCTTATCCTTGAGTTTTTCGAGAAAATGAACACTCGTTTTCAGTTCGTGATTATGGTCTAAAACTACAGTTTTCGTTTTCGGTACGCTGTCGGTTACACCCTGTATTTATGTTAGCAAGCCTCATGTGTTCCGATCGGTAGGACAAAGGCAGTAGGACCACGTGGCCAGAGGGATTCCTCCGTAACTGTAAATCGTTAGACACTAAAAAATTAAAATATTATAAATATATCAACATATAATTATATTATGTGGGTAAACAAGTTTATCGCGTATTTTTTTTCTTTACTGTAGACGGGTAAAATATATCCTATAACCATCTTTGGATGTTTTGCTATATCTGCACTAAAAGTGATTAAAATTTGTCCAGCCGCTTCAGCGTGATGAGAGGACAATGGAAATTATGACCAAATGGCGCCAGACTGGTGTGGTGCCGCGCGCCCATACAAAACAAATGACGATCCTGCATAACGCTACTAAGATTTTTCCTGAAATCCTAAGCTGTCTTCTCCATAGCAAACTGATTTTCAATACAAATCTAGAATTTTATAATAGTATAGATATTTCGGGACAAGCGTTTTTAGCGACCGGTGACAAGAACAATCAAGTATTTTATTTATTTTGGATGGATACCACGTTTATTATTATTAAGTAGGTATTCATTCTAGATACCCAAGCTGACCTCGATCGCAGCTGGAATTAAATGACAAGGATAGGAGGCTAGACTTCAAACATGTTTGGGTACGACACGCTACTATCTTAACGCGTAAGGACGATACATCTCAAGTACTAGCCATACGATCTGTCCAGGACCTAAACAGAATGACCTCGAACTCCTCCTGACCTATTTAAACGTGCATGGTGTCATTTTTATTTGTGCTACTATAACTTAGAAAGTAAGGATGTGCTGTATAATTCTATAATCAACCATTTATTACTAAGACAAAACGAAACACTGTTATTTGACATAGGTGAGTTTAACACGAGCGCTTTGTTTACATTGTTAGTTTTTATGTGCAATCAATTATGTATCGACTATGGCTATGGGGACTATATTGTTATT
>OX392507.1:6891268-7184435 GCA_947623375.1 Apotomis capreana
CAACCATGATAGACGCGCTAATATCAATAGGCTAGCTGCCTAAAAACATAAGTAATTACTAATTATTAGACTGTCAGCTAGATTAATGAAAAAAATTGGTCAATTAAACAAAAAATTGGGCTAAATTTTCATCACCGAACCCAAAACTATTATTTTTATTTGATTATACCGACTAGTTTTTAAAATATAAAAAAAATGTGAAAGCAGCGTCATCTAAGAATCGGCCCACTACATGACGTCATCTTGTGGAAAATTTGTCACTCACAACACACAAAAATAACAGTGGTATAATATCCGTACTAAATTCGCCTTAGTAATAGTACCACTGTAAGCTTTTATGCGCTGTGACTAGAGTCTGGTCGTCTACGCTCTTTTAGTGATGATATTTTCGAAAATGTAAAAATGCGGTAATATTCAATTTTTTATCATGTATTTGATATTGTCTATAAAAAGCCTGGTTAAAAAAATGAAATGTTGTCAATTATCATTATCAATAATGAGGTAAAGAACCGCATCCACCGGAAACTTCTGATATATTAGACTTACCTACTTATATGTACTGAATGTTTCCGCACACACATCAGATTCAGTGCAGAACTGTCACTGAACACTGTTTAAAGACAAATAGAAATGAAATTATTGTTCATTAGTTTGTGTTTACTTATGTCACTGTATTCAGCTGGTAAGTCTTTTTTTGACGATTTCCATCGACAGGGACATTAATAAATTACATTATACAACTCCAACATTCACTGGGTTTGTATTAGTATATGTATATAGGACCTACAGTTAGGGCTGCCATCTCTAAATTAGTCGCACTAGTACAAAAACTTAAAAAAATCCGGACATTTGGCGACGACGACGGCGACGCGGTTGGCTCAGTTTGTAAGTACCTGCCTACTGAGCCGGTGGTCCCGGGTTCGAGTCCCGGCCAGGGCAAATATATGTGTGATGAACTCGAATATTTGTGCTTGGGACAAGCCTTCTTGAGCTTAATTTGGGACTAAATCGATTTGTGTGAGGTTGTCTGATATTTATTTATTTATTTATCTGGCGTAAATCGCATTTTTCCTGGACGTGTCCGAAAATAATATTTATTAAACAAAATGCGGACAAATCCGGGGAAACCCGGACGGATGGCAGCCGTGCCTACAGTTTACGTAGGCTACAACTATATTAACATACCATTTTTTTGTCAACATTTTCAGACGGAAAATTTCGCAAAGACTACAAGTTCTTTCAAGAAACTGAGGGCTGGTTCAAGCTCCACGAAGTGCCGGCTATCTGGCATGATGCCTGGTATACCTGTTTTCGAGAAGGTTAGACCTTAAGACTACAATTTTGTTACTTTTCTGTTTCTATATTTTTCCTGAAATTACTAATTATTTTATTATTTATTTATTTAAATGTACTCATCCTTAAATGCAGTAACTCCAAAACTATGACACAATGGAACGGTTACTTTAGTCTGGCGTCTAATTAAAAAAAACGAATGACGTTGAGCTTGACATTATTGACAGCTTATTTTTTTTTATCGAAGACTACAACTCTATGCAGGCATAGTTGTAGTAGATTTCGGTTATTTTATATATTTTCTTAGAAAACTAAATTAAAAGGTAACCGTCATATAAGTTACGAGGCCACGCCCCTGACAGTGAATGCGTTAATAGAGAAAAATTACCCATACATCAATAGATGGGGCTATAGTGTGTTATTTTTTTTTCGCCATGGAAGCGCCATCTACAACGGCTCGGGACGTAAGATTGTCAGTCCTCCTAAATGTTTGGTCCATGTCCAATTGTCCATGTTCCAATTTGATTACGCTTTAGGTTACTTCCTTTCCTTTATGAATTTTCTACTGTTGAACTTACTTCCCTGAATCCATCTATCGGCTGTTTAAAAAATATCTAATAAGTATATATAAAAATATCTAAATTATTCACGTTGACGCCTAGAGACCTTATACATCTCTATGGAATTAAATTAATTAAGTATATTTTATTGCATGTTGTGACACCCAGAGACTTTATACATCTCTGGGTATATTTAATATTTTAAATTTATTAAATTTTTATTTTAATGTTCCTACTTAACATTGATTTGGAGTATCTATGCATCTCCTTTACGTGTACCAGTGTAATTAGTTATAACACAACTGTATCATGTAATTGTTTTAAGTATTATTTACGAAAAAATGACTTACTGTTGAGTTTCTTTCGGCTTTCTTCTCAACAGCGGTCTCCTCTTGCGAAATGCCGGTAGATTCACAATCTGACTTGTAAAAGTGCCCCTGTGGCCTACTTACTCAATAAATTATTTCATTTCATTTCATTTCATTTCATTATACATTGTTAAAAAAAAACATAAATAAATGAATGCAGGTGCAGTACTCGCGTCTCCGGAGAACACGAATCTTCTCTCCGTGATGAAAACATTAATGGGTGACCATGCTAAATCATGCGGAGTGTACACAGGCATCCACTCCACATTCGCAAAAGGATACTACTACTCTGTTGAAGGTAAGGTCGTTACAACATTTTCAATTTTGTACGAGTAAGTATGTAAAACAAGCCAACATAATAGAATCAGCGTTATCAGCCCTGAAATTCACTTACGGTAAGATGGGCTCTACGCCCTACGAACCGCGGTGAATCAACCTCGCACTGGTGTGCGCACTTGGATGCTCAGCTTCGCCTTTTGCCTTTATTTGGGCAAAATCGGCGCGCGTTCGTAGTCACTTCGAGAGGCATCTACGCGTCGCATTTACACCCGACGATAAAAGCAATACGTTGGCTAGTATAAAACAGTACATTACATTTTGTAATTTCAGGAACCCCTATCTCAAAGATGCCCATATCCTGGGCTCCAGACGAACCAGACAACTTTGAGAATGGTGAAGATTGCCTCATTATGCTTCAAAACGGAACCCTGGCGGATGTCGCGTGCACTAACGTTCATCCTTACCTGTGTTATAAGAAAAAAACCCCGAATATGTTTGCTACTGCGTGCGGTACAGTCGATACTGGTGAGTAAAAATCAGTAAAGTATCCATAAATAAATATTAAAAGAAGATAAAACAGAAATGATTTAATACTTGGTGAAACTGTTTTCCCACTTATGTAAGCGGAAAGCTGTGCAAAACAGATTAATCACATTCCGTAGGTTCTAATAAAATTAATTTGTTTTGATTGCGACGTAAAGCTCGTAGCAGAAAGGCAGCCTAAATTAAATCATTTCATCTATACATATAAACGGACAAGTCCTGACTGACTGACTGACTCACTCATCAACGTAGGGCCGAAACTACTGAACCTAGGAACTTCAAATTTCTAGAATAGATCAAGTATACGATGCAAGCAAGCACTAAGAAGGGATTTTACAAAACTCATCCCTTAAGGGTGTCATATCGAGGTTAAAAGTTTGTATGGAACTTTCTTAATTTTTGAGTTAGAGTAATAAAACTTTGTGTATAGATTCTCGATTTAAAAACAAGAAAACTAATTTCAGGATTTTCGAAAAATCATTTTTTAAAGGGATTAAATAGGGGGTGAAAGTTTGTATGAGGAACTTGGAATTCTTTGAGTAAGAGTAGTAATATTTCGTGTACAGCTCTTTCTATACAAAGTAAGAAAACAAGTTTCAGCATTTTTGGAAATTCATCCCCGAAAGGGGTTAAATGCACCAGTTTCATGGTGCATTTAAAGTAAGAAAAACGTGGTCTGTTTGAGTAAGGGGTGCATTTTTTTGCGTGTAGACTGATCATCAAAAACTGAAAATATATATTTCAGCGTTTTTGAAAATTCAACCCCTAATGGGGTAAAGAGGGAGGTGAAAGTTTCTATGAAGAGCTTGGGATTCTTTGAGTAGGAGTGGTAATATTTCGTGGACAGGTTCTTATTTGCAAAGTAAGAAAACATGTTTCAGCATTTTTGGAAATTTATCTCCGAAAGCGGTTAAATGGACAGTGGAACTTTCTTGAGAAATGGGGCTTTTTTGAGTAAGGGGCGTTCTTTTGCGTGTAGACCCTTCATTAAAAATTGTGAATATTGATTTCAGCGTTTTTGAAACTTCAACCCCTAATGGGGTAAAGTGGGAGGTGAAAATTTGTATGAAGGGCTTGGGATTCTTTGAGTAGGAGTGATAATATTTCGTGTATAGGTTCTTCTATGCAAACGAAGAAGACGAGTTTCAGCATTTTTGGAAATTCATCCCCTAAAGGGATTAAATGGACAGTGAAACTTTATTTGAAAATCGAGCCTTTTTGACGAAGAGGTGCATTATCTTGTGTGTACGCTGATCATCAAAAACTAAGAACATGTATTTCAGCGTTCTTGAAAATTAAACCTCTCATGGGGTAAAGAGGGAGGTTCGTTTCAATGAAGACCTTGAGGTTCTTTGATTAACATTACGTGTATAGATTTTTCTATACATGGTAAGAAAACAAGTTTCAGCATTTTTGAAAATTCATCCCTGAAAGGGATTAAATGGAAATGGAACTTTGTATGAGAATCAGGCCTTTTTTGAGTAAGAGGTGCACTATTTTGCGGGTAGACTTTTCATCAAAAACTGAGAATATTGATTTCAGCGTCTTTGAAAGTTCAACCCTTAATGGAGGTGACAGATTGTATAAAGAGCTTGGAATTTTTTGATTAAGAGTGATAATATTTCGGGCATAGGAAATCATTACAAACAACTTTTCACCATAAATTCAGTAAAAGTAAGAGATGCATTTTTTAATGTTCATCCCCTAAGCATGTGAAATTGAAGGTGACAACATTTTCATGTTATCAATAAGAGGTATGCGGGTTTTTTTGTAGAATATTCAATAAAAATTTAGTAAATAAACTTAAGTTTTTTTGGAAATTTATCTCCAAAATGTGTCTAATGGGAGGCGAAAGTTTGGATGAGAAAAGTGAGGAATATTTTCGTGTATAAAC
The DNA here is from genome assembly GCA_947623375.1 of Apotomis capreana. Classification (NCBI taxonomy): domain Eukaryota; kingdom Metazoa; phylum Arthropoda; class Insecta; order Lepidoptera; family Tortricidae; genus Apotomis; species Apotomis capreana. The sequence continues at coordinate 6,896,206 of OX392507.1, forward strand.
TGCATTCATTTTTGGAAAGTTATCTCGTGAAGAGGTTAAAAACTTTATATGCGGAATATAGGATTGAGTGACAAAAATTCGTGTAAAAAAAAATGCATTGTTAGGGTTGCGTACCTCAAAAGGAAAAACGCAACCTTCAAAAGAACACTTAGTTGTCTGTCCGTCTATTGAATAAAATGGAAATTAAAACCATATAAGTACTCAAGACTAATAATCCTTTGAAGTTGTTAAAAGACAAAACTTCTAAGTTACTTATAACGTAAAAAAAAATCCGGCTGTTTACCTATGCCACAACAAACGTCGATACTCTCGAGGGAATCAAATTTTATAAGGTACTTAGGTATTTTCAGTTGAACTAAAACTATGAATTTGGCATGTAATACCGTCTCTTACTCTCTTACTACAAGTACTTATAGGGAGTAATCAGAAACTATAGTAATTAGTAATTGCATAAAAAAGTAGTCTGTATTTAAAGTACGTAAAACAGTTTTTAGTAATGTGCAGTCATTTCATAGTTCGTAAGAAACCCTCTGTGCGCGAGTCCGACTCGCACCTGACCGGCTATTTCTATTAACTGAGAATACTGATTTAAACGTTAGAGGAAATTCCTATCCTTAAGAAGATTAAACTTTTGACTATGATTTTGTTCGGTTCATCGGAAAACGAATTGTCCCATGTGTATACCACGACGTGATCTAGAAATATATAAGTCTACTACCCAAATTGCATGTATGCGCGCAGATTTATATTAGTTGTATTATTTTAAGAAACAATAAAGCGGGTAGAAAGTTACACATAACGTTTCCAGACCCTGTGCGAGCGAAGCCGCGGGCAAAAGCTAGTTCGTTTATAATAACACATGGTGCATTTACCATTAAATGACAAGGTATGTCCAAGTTATACAAAAACCGAAAACAGCTCACCCCCGCCGACCTCTGGTGATGTAATCTTCTACATTCTAGTTTATTTTGTAATAAAAATGCAGTCCTGAAAAAATACCGCTGCTAAGATTGTAAAGATTTTGAGGGAATCGTAGTAGCTACCTAAAAATAGTGTAGGATACTATTTAACCGACTACACTGTAAAGTGAGGGTTGTGTTGCTACCTTATTCCTCCTCTGTGAACGAAGTTACTGGTTTTCTAGCTAACCTGAAAAACCTTTACACCACACAGAATACACCTTCGACGCCAGAACTGGTAGCTGCTATAAATTCCACCGCCTGCCTCAGACATGGCCGCGCGCCTTCGCCACGTGTTCTGGGGAAGGTGGCCACCTGGCCATCATCAACAGCGACGTGGAAGCCCAGGTCATCAAAGAGCTGTATGCGAAGAATCCTGACACAATCATGCCTGGGAAATTCATCAAGCATTCTTCACATATTGGCCATCTCGATTGGGGCGAGCGGGGACTGTGGCTGACGATTCATGGTACCTACTTATTATACGATAGAATCTCTGTAAGAAGAAGCTCTAACCTTATTATAGATGATTCTCCAGCCAATGTATTGATAACAAAGTCTGCAATTTATCTTCCCCTTTATCTATTGCAGATGTTTCTAAATATATAAAAAGTATGGATTGTAAAAGAGAGGACCAGCATCTTCATATATCGCTGGCTCAATATTACAGGGTTCTATGTTTCACTTTTGACGACTTCAAATTTGAACATTGTCATAATGACATGATGTCAAATTTTAACTACTCTGATAATGTAACATACGAGTATAACCCTGTAATATTGGGGCAGCGATATCCAAAAGTATCCGCTGAAAGGTGTTAAATTGGTGGCGCTACTGTGGCTGAAAGAGGTTTCGAAAATTAGAAGCGGTTTGTTAATTAATACCATTTTAGTAAAACTTAATTATGCTTTTTTTTAAATACTGTTTTTTAAATACTGAAAGGAACTATATGGGAATAACTCCGGTCAACTAAAATATTAAAAATTTCAATTTAACACAGTTCAGTCCGTCTAAAACTTGGATTTTTTTATACTCTCTTGCTATTTATTTATTTATTTATCGAATGGCATATTATGTGTCACTGGATTAAATACATATAGAAATACAAACTTATAGTTAGAATTTTGTCCTTACGAGGTACGGGAATACTTTCTTGCTACTCTAACGCTTCTAGGCATTGGAACTATTAATTGAGCATTTCTCAAAAAGTTTGTACATTTACTTTACGTCTTTGTCCGGGCCGGTTCGAAGCTTGTAATAAATTAATAGACGATATCTAATATAATCTGACTTTGAAAACTTAAAAATCAGTTTAGTATCTCTAAGATAATATTATTGTCTGAAATCATAAGGCATAATATAATTTTATAAAAATATTTTAAAATATTGGGTAGGTCTCATTTGTATGGCAAGGCCAATGTCCCCTTAACAAAATTGTAGTTATTTTATCGATTTTCTGTAACAAAACTTAGTGTTTCGGGTTGAGTGTTGTGTTTCATTACAAAAGAGATATGTCAGAATTCATAAAAAATAAGTATTATTGTCGTTATTTAACGTATATATTTATAATAAAAGATAATAATTTGTCCTAGAAAAAGTTCCAATTTTGTTTCCGGTGTTTGTTACGCTATTTTCATAGAATTCTGGGGTTTTGTTAATTCAATTGTAGTTTTATAGGAAAGTGGTAACACTAGGGATATTTTTAAGAGTGGCCATCTTGGCATTTTGACAGTCTATCAAACGCAGCGGTAGAAACACGATCGCCGTTGGTGGCAACCGAAAATTTGAACTCCTTGTTTGTTACGGGATAACTTGGTAAGTTTCACTTTTTCTTCAGTTTTGTTTCAACTCATCACTTAATCATATTATTACGACTAAGATACAGTACATACAATATTCGAGTTATTCATTAAATTCGGTTAAAATATTTTTTAAAACGTCCGAGCATCACTTCGTTACTTTCTTTTTTGTTACTTTTGAATCGTTTCGTATGACTAGGAAGTGAAGGTAACAAAAAAGAAAGTCTAAGGAGTAGTATAGACTATAGAGAATGACGTAATACAATATATAAATTTCTCTTTAAAAAAAATTAATAAATATATTTTCAATTTTAATAAAAACATATTATGAAGCAAAAGTTTTCTGATTTTGAGTTAAATTATATTATTGATTTTTTTTCTAGCTGAAGAAAAAAATGAGGCTATTTTAACGTTTTTTTTTTTATTTTTATACTGTACAAACGATATGTTTATTATCATTGGTAATTGTAAATATTAATTGTTAAATAAAACCACTTACGTCACCCTTGGCCGGGATGTGGGATTTACGCCCGCTTCGCGGGACGAAAATCCCACATCCCGGCCAAGGCAAGACGTAAAACTTTAGACAAACCACGGGCGGTAATTCGTAAAGCCCCAGATTGCATATTTATAAGGGTGGGTCATTTTTTTCTTTTTTAATTTCTAACGGGCACAGTTGAAAAAAAGGTGCCATTTATTTAAAGGTGTCATTAATGGATACAATATTGTTATTTATTTTTATATTTCCGTTTTATTGCCTCCAGATTACTCCAGAAAAAAGTTCCTAATGTATGGAGCACTAAAAAAAAGTGGCCTTGTATGTTTTTTTGTTGTATTTTGTTTTGTGATGCCCTACTTATTATACTCAGAATAAAAATACATTTAAATATTGGGCCAAATTTAAAATAATAAAACCAGACTTCATAACGCTCATTTAATATGGGCATTTCTATACTAACTTAAAAAGATTGCCGTGTAGGTACTGTAATAATCTGATTTTACTGTACATTTTGATGTTTAATTTTATTATTATTTGGATTCTTTATTGTGATCTGATCACGTCTACAAGTAGTCAAAACTGCATTTTGTGATTTATTGTATTGTTACTATAAACAATACTCTTGAATAATAACAGAAGATCTCATGTCAATTCTGCTTGAATTGGCACATTATTTAAGCACTAATTAATCTGTATGATTATTTTTTGTGATACAAAACTAATAATTATATAGTAAGAAATGTAATTACTATTAAAGTGAGTTGTAAGCATCTAATTAATATTGTAAGTGTACTAATTGTACACTATGCTTAATAGTTCCGATTTTGTTACCACGGTTCCTATTATTGTTACTGTCCCTTGAAAATATTAGAGGTTTTTGTTGTTTTTTGTTAATTATTTGTTTAATAACATACATTTAATACATGTTTAAAATATAATTTAGATGGTCTTATAAATTGTTCTTCAAAGATATTTTAAATAACTCAATTTAATACGCGTGATATTGTAATTTCAAACCTGAGTTTTGACTAAATGGTAACGTACAAGAGTAGTTACCATTATATCTTTAACTTATCGGAATATAGTAAGCAATTTTTATGAAAAAATATACGCGTATTGGTTATTACTATGTTAACTAATAAATAAATTCAATGTAATTCGTATGTGTTTATTTTATTTCCCGTTTGAATTAAGGTAACAAAACCGGAAATTTTGATTGCCTCGGCTCAATTAAATAAACTTTACAGTTAAAATTACACATCTAATCTCTGTCAAAAATTAATAAACTGAATCCTTACATAACAGTTAAATAATAAGCAACAACAAAATCATTAAAATGTGATATTTTTTCTTTGTTACGACTATCCGAGAAATGTACAAACTTTTTGAGAAATGCTCAATTACTGCTTACAGTGCGACACTAAAGAGTAGAAAATAAATGAGGGCGCCACTTCCTTCGCAACTGTCACATTTTTGACGTAAAGTGCTTGAATATGGTAACAATTTTGTATGAAAATTTTAGTTCCTTTTTCATCCGTTTTCTACTCTTTTGTGTCGGGCTGTACCGCTGGACACTTTCAAAGATTCTCCTATTAAAGATACTGCTCCTCTTCTTCTACACTCCATAATACAACGTTTGAGTTAATTGAAAAAGTACTTTACTTCTAAACGACTTTTATTCATCTCCTCACAGGACAGACGTTAAAAGAGGCCGGCTACAACAAATGGTCGACTGGCGAGCCGGCGAACTCGACTCAAAATAACATAGGGCAGTACTGCGGGGCTGTACATCGACCCGGGACCCTCAACGATGTGTGGTGTGATCTGTCTACGCCTTTCATTTGCGAGATGGCACCGGGCAGTATGGCTGATGAGGAATAAGGGCCAATCACATTTTTTCTGGAGCTCGCTGCCTTTGTGATATCTCTTGGGACAGAAAATGTACTTTAAAATAGGCAATTTAATGGGAATCGGGTTCTACGGATGCTTCGCCACTGCTAGGCGGCACGACTTGATGAAGAATAAACACTAGATATTCCCTTTGTGTCTACTCGTCGATACTTAGGAGCCATGTACTGACATAGGACCACCCTAAGAAACACGTGGTGCTATTTAACAAAGTCCTTCATCTGTGACACCAGTACCTCTAGCACAACTTTGACACGCGACTCTTTCTCGCGCGAGTTATGCTACCTATCCCTTCCAGTACAGTATCGTGAGAGAATGACTGGTGATGCTATGTCGCGCGACATGAGTCGCGAACCATAGTTGTGCTACACAGGCAGATAGCTTGGTCGATAGAGAATTAACACATCCTCAGATAAAAGTTTACTATTAATTTCTGACGTTTAGTAGATACAATTAATTTCTGACGTTTTTATTTAATTTCGCTACCCAAAGTATCTGGAAGAGATCGCTCTTTAGCGATAATACCGCTTGTTGTTTACCTCTATTGAATGTTACGTGTAATCTGAATTTGTTTGCATTTATTTCCTGTTGAGGTGTGCAATAAAGAATATTCCATTCTATTCTATTCTATACAGTTATCTATCTAGTGAATGTCAGTACCTACTCTAAAATCCACACTACCACACTTAGAGATAATATGTGGGAAATGTTCTCAAGAACGGTCTTTCCCCATATAAATCGGGAATCTCGAAAATGACACATCTCTACACTATAGAATCACATTATTATGACAAAATATCACACCTTTGAGAACATCAAGTGGATGTTTTCCGCAAAAAGACGCGAGCAAGCGAGACGCTTTGGAAACGTTATATTCTCCATTTTTATTTTTACCTGCAAATGTAGATTGCCTTCATAATATTAAGGTGACGCAACAGTAACTGACATGATTCAAAATTATGGATTCATTTTCCGTAATTATTAACAAATATGGAACATTTTATCCGCAAGTATGTTATGAAATTATGAGGAATATATCCTTCTTTTTTACTTACACACTATTTGACTTAAAACCGGTATATCGGTCAAAATATCACGACTAGACATAGAAGTGTTTGTGGCAATAACGTTTATTAACTAGGGACATCCTGCCGATTTTATTTATTATATATATATATTTTTTTTTTTTTTTAATACTTATTCCGAAATAACACTTCATAGTAGCTATTAAGTTCACCGGATAAATAGATTTCTACCCATCAATGTTACTTATATACTTTTTAGGAATATTCGAATTCAAATAAAAATCGACTTTAACAACCTTATATTTTTTTTATATTTATTCAATCGATGAATCCATGCAAAGTTAACTGAAACCAATAGTGCCTTGCAACAAAGGTCAATTTAGATAAATTTTATGACATGTAACGAAGAGGTGCACTACACCATTTTTCATTCAATCAGTTATGAACTTTATGTAGGTAATAATAAAGTATTTTACCTTGTCATTGACTTAGGTTTATTACTTCAAACACCATACAAAAATTGATAAGCATAACATAACTACTGTCATAAGAAAATACAACTTATCGATAAAATAATATCGTGTGGCTCTCCCTAGCAAAATTTTATTCGTACTACCAACACTTCTATGTCTGATCACAACACACGGGAAAAGCTAAAACGCTCGTGAGCCGTACTTTAATTTTCTTAACTTCTTATGATAATCCAATACTCATAGTAATTAAAATCTTTTAATTTTGCTTAATAGGGTAAATAGCCAATTACTGGCCACCTCATACCAAAAATTAACTCTGTCTACCTACAAACTGAACTCATTTTAGTATATCGTGGCCAGTTATTGAAGGTTGGCCAGTAATTAACACCTTACACTAAAATATGTTTGTTGGTGAACAGAGTTTTTTTTTAGTATGAGGTGGCCAGTTATTGAACGGTGGCCAGTAATTGGCGATTTACCGTATAGTAACATAATAGCTTTTGTGTGTCTTATTTTGTGATTAAAAATTCTTAAGCAAAATACAGTGGATTAGTATAATATTTCCTGTATCAGAAATTGTACCTATATTAGATTTAATTTGAATCTAGACATAGGAGAATGTATTGAGACAAGATCGATAAAAGAAATCGGCGAGGTACCAGCCTTATTTAATGATGATGAATGTAATCATCTAATTATGATCAGCGAAAAACATGAAAATAACGAATTATGCTTTATTTATACTATTTAAAATACTTTCATTTCCCAACACAAAAATTAGAACAATAAAAGTTAATTTCTACAAAACATTTTTTTTCTTCAAATACATGTCCTTACTTTTTATCTTCAGATGGTCAATTCCGCAACCACTGATTCTGCAAAAGCAAATCCATTATTAGATGTACATCATCGTTTAATAGATTACCAACTTTATCGTATCAGAGCATCCTTCGAAATTCAAAATATGTTGTCTCTCTCGCTTTGGTGTTAAACGGCATGTGCCCTAGACTAAACGGTGCGATATTAACTATAAACATTGGAGTAGCCTCTCTGAAGCTTTATTAGAAATGTGTCGAGAGCCTGTACCTGTACCCTATCTTTGATACGGTTCTCTGCTTTATCGCCGCTTTTTTTTGAAACCGTAAACTAAATAGTTTAAAGCGGGACTGTTATTAATAGAGTTAGTTGCACATTTGGTAGCATACCCTGGTTCTAAAATCCATAAAGTCACTAATTGTGTTTATTTTTACAAAGTCAAAGTATAAATCTAAAAATATATGGCGATGTGGGTGAAGACCAAAAAGTTTGCTACCTTAACTTATTTAATGTATCAATGTTTCCCTTGTACGACGACAAATTAACCATCGAATAATGTACCTTAAGGGACTGTTTTGAGGTTCATTATTGTCGTTAATTTTGTCGCACAACGGAACTTTTTCCGATCGCTTTTTTTCTAAGGCTAACTACGCCTAAATTACGTCCAACTTTTTGGTCCTTACCCAAATATACTATCCGTTATGCTTTTATTACATCATTACTAAACTGCTTTATATAAAAAATAAAAAGTCAGTCGAAATGTCTGCAAATTATTACTTACGTTGCTCGTGTATTTTTTTATTATTATGTACTGTTGGATAGTCATCGTTTCTCTTGTTTGCTACAGGGGGTTCCTCCATTGCAGCAGGCTTGTCCGTTATCTCAGTGAGTGGTGTCTCTAAATGCTTGTCCTGAAACATGCAACCTTTAAGGATTACGTTTATTTTATAATTATTGGAAGTTGCATTTCGTTCTAGGAGAAGAATAATGCATAAACCTCTTTCTACGGTTGAGTAAAAAGTACCGTGGAACCATCCTTAGATGCTTATTGTGTTAAAATTGGTAAGGAACGAATCTTAACTAGGCATTACATAAAAAAACGTATCAGACTTATAAACAACAAATGAGTGCATCATTTAAAAATTGCCTTCAATAGAATTCGTTTTCACTGTTTTATTATAAAAATATAATATTGATATGGTATGGAGTAAAGATAAAAATCGAAACGAGAGTCAAACCACGCTAACTCTACCAAGCAAATGAACTGAAAAACCATACAAACTTTCTCACTTTGTATGGTTTGACAGTTAATTTGCATGGAAGAGTTATCGTGGCTTGACTCTACCGGTATTGCCATTATCCCATCCAGATCTCGTCGGTGGCTGTCGAGGTCCAAGCTATCTGCACTCTTCAGTTTGTTGTCTTCGTCTGTGGCGTCGTCGAAATGGTGAATGTCTATGACCAGTTCCTGCGATTTACAAGGATCTCCACACGCTCGTCCCGTATCTGCCTCAACTATTCGTGGACTTATCTAAATGAAAATATAAGAATTTGTACTTTATGAAACACATCGCTATGTTTCCTGCGGGGCTAGCATATCTTGCCGCGACTTCCCTTGTCACGCGACTCAGCGTCATCACCTGCCTTGCTCGCACGGTATTAGAAGAAAAGTGACAGGTAGCATTTGTCGCGCGACAGAGTCGCATGTCAAAGTTATGCTAGACGTTTTGGTGTTTTGTTGTGGAAAATCTTCCAAGAATCAATAAGTACAGGGATTGATTGTAGATGGAGGAATTCGATTAGTAAACCACTGATGCACCGATTGCAGGGCTTGAGACGTTTGAACTGATCAGTCCTCCAATAATACCAACTAGGATTAAGTATCAAAATTGACTGCGATTGGAGGTAAATTTGATTTTCTTCATATCAATATAAAATATGAAAAAAGGATAATTACAATATAAACAGTGAATTTTTTTCTTGTGATAAAAGCAAGATTGTAGCTGCTTGCCATGTGACCTTAAAAGAAAAGACGTCTGAAGTGTTGTAGAGCCAGCTCTGCTTACCCTTAGTATCGCAAGAGCCAACTCAAAAGTGCATCTTAGGATGGGTCTGTAAAGTGTAAAAACAATTACTAACTCTAAGCACAAACCTGATACGGGATGAACGATGAGTCGCTGAGCGACTCAACAGGCGAATCCCGAGCCGTATATGCAGCGCATTGACAACACATGAAGCTGCAGAGGAACACCATCCAATCTGACACAACATAAACGTATCGCCTCAGAGTCAGGTATCTGGCGACGATGTGGTGGATCCCGTAAACACTTATCTCCATGACTCTGGCTTACCATGAACTCTAAACTTATATATTTAGAGAATTTGCATGGAGATAGCTGTCAACAAATATTATTAGTAACCTTTGTGTAATTCACGGCACACTAGGAGTGGAAGGCACCTAGAATATGCCGATTATTAAATAAAGTAGAAGTAGAAAATGTAGAGATTGACTGTTTTCAGGATAGAATTGTATATAGTTAGTAATGTTTGCCTTTATATTGTTTATTTTGTTAATCTGAAAGAGTAAGACGGTTTGAAAACTGTGATTTTGCATTGAAAAATGTCACATGTCAATATGCTATCAAAAATAAATTAATAAATCATTGCCATGTAGTAAAAGTCTACGCTTTATAAAGTGAAATGTAAACTTTTTACTGGGATCAAACACGACATTCGTAAATAACATTTAAACGAATAATGCGAGAGGACTGCCAATACAAAGATGTCTATACAAAGTCGTGTGACACCAAAACTCAAATCCGTTCACATTATTCCTAAAGAGAGTGAATGCTATAAATGCTTGGTGTAGACGGCAACACTTTAGCCAGATCTCTGTCGTCGGTCACATGGTGTGGTGGTTATAGAGCTCTGCTGACAGATTAACTAAATAGTCCATGCCTCTGCCTCTGCACCTCTGCTTAACAAAATGCTCCTACCTCTACATATACCTCGTATTACCAGGCACCTAAAATGAACGGGAATTCCCGTGAATTTTTACGGAACCTCAAAAATATCTTTGATATTTTGACTATCCACCCTCGCAACAGTATTGAATTTGGAGCAAGGTTCCCTCAAAATTTACTTAGTAAAATAAGGGAGACCTTCAATCTCCCGTCTCCATATTTCACTCAATTATGTGGGGAGTGCATAGGAAATTATGTTTCCTAAGTACGACCCACTCGTCTAAGGCGTCGCATCGTAACCACATATAAAATGATACGGGAGATTTAGATTTATATATTGACTAGCTTTTGCCCGCGACTACGTCCGCGTGGAACTTGGAAGTATGGGAGCAACCTCGTACAACACGATAGATATCCATATCCACCTAATCACCTTAATTTAAAAAAATGGGCAAGTGCGAGCCCGACTCGCGCATGAAGGGTTCCGTACCTATACATATATATATTATCTATAACAAGTGTATGGGAGCCCCCCTTAAATATTTATTTTATTTTACTTTTAGTATTTGTTGTTATAGCGGCAATAGAAATACATCATCTGTGAAAATTTCAACTGTCTAGCTATCACCGTTGTTGAGATACAGCCTGGTGACAGACGGACGGGTGGACGGACGGACGGACGGACGGACGGACGGACGGACGGACGGACAGCGAAGTCTCAGTAATAGGGTCCCGTGTTTACCCTTTGGGTACGGAACCCTAAAAAGGGATTATTAAAAGCGCCTAAGCAAATGTAAGAGCAATTGTGCCTTTGGTCTAATAATTACATTTCCTATAGGGTCATCAATGTCATCATGAATTACTTACTCACTTTTCAATCTTTTTAGGGATATGTTCCAGGATGAAAACTATCTTATGTCCTTCCTCGGATCTTAAACTATCTCCATGCCAAATTTCATCAAAATCGATTCAGCGGTTTAAGCGTGAAGAGGTAACAGACAGACAGACACACTTTCGGATTTATAATATTTTAAACTCACACGATTTTCACTTTTACAGTATTATAAAAAAATCTGGTATTAAGGCTTCATATCCTATCGATAATGCTGGTTGTTTTAGATATTTTTCTCTATGATCAAACTTGTTTATGTTTCTTAACATATTATCAACTAGCGACCCGCCCCGGCTTCGCACAAGTGCAATGCTGATAAATTATGCATGTATTATATATTGTTCAATCACTCTATACATTAAAAACCACATTAAAATTCGTTGCGTAATTTTAGAGATCTTAGCATACATAGGGACAGACCACGGAGTATATGGAGATGGCATTCAGCGCAGTTTGTTCTAGCACCGCTGTAGCCGACTTTTACACGCACACAATTATATTCGTATAAAAATAAGGTTTTACAACAAACAGAAGTGAGTTGACATTGGCTGAGCTAATGTGTGCGTATTACGTGGTCATACACTACTACGATCAATGTATCGAGAATTTTAGTCCTTATATGCATATCAGACAATGTCTTTATTTTTATTATAACTTAAATAGAAATAAAATAAAAGGCAAATGAGACCTTGTGATTCAGTACGACAAAGCCTCGAATTGACAAGAAATTGATTTCTACTTCCGTCAATTCAGTAGTGTCACTTTTGATATTAACGCTGGCTAAATATCGCAAGGTTTTATGTTACAATTTTAAAACATTTAAAATTGAACCCTATCCTTGTAACACGGGGTCTAATTTTAACGACCCAGAAAATGTAATGTAAGCTCTGCCAGCGGTATGCATCTAATGATTCTAAAGGTTAAGGGCGTGATCAAATCAAAATAGTCGATATCGATAAAATAATAATATATATAGGCTTATAATATGTATAATGCATGTTGAAAATATTTATTTTGTATGGTCGTAAACGTCGTAAATTAAATGATCAGACCTTTTAATTTCTGGCGACGAAATCAAATGGAAGCGTCCATCTCAATCTTTCTATCGTTCAGAATGTTTACTTTACATATAGTGATATATGAATAATAAAAACATCACCTTACAACATTTGGAACAGGTAGTGGGTAAATTATAAACGGAGTAGATTTATTTATTTCATCATATAAAATGTAAACAAAATAATTAAGGGACAATCGTACACAACTCGACCTGGCCTTATACTAACCAATAGTAGACGACGATATAAACAATATATATAGATAACATCCATGACCCAGGAACAAATATTCGAGTTCATCACACAAATATTTGCCCTTGCCGAGATTCGAACCCAGGACCGCCGGCTCAGTAGGCAGATGCATTAAAACTGCGCCAACCTCGTCGTCAACTGACTAGCACGTATTACATTGTGGATTAGCAAAACAATAATACTGTTTTAATCTAATGATTTAGTCACCCACTGCTATTGATTTCGCTGTAATAAAATTACTTGTCTGAATAAAAAAAAAACCGGCCAGGTGCGATTCTGACTCGCGCACCGAGGGTTCCGTACAAAATTTCACTTACCCCATCTTAATTGGCCTGGTTGAGTTAAGTTTGCATCTGAAATGTATGGCGCCGCAAACAAACCAGGTGCAAATACTTATAAAAATAATGTAATAATTAATGTAATTTAATCTGCAAATTCTGAGTTTTAGTAATTATTTTTGACATAAGTAACAAATTGAAATATGTAACAATTAAGTATTTGAATATTGTTTTATTTGGTTTGTATGCCTTTTTGGTAGAACATAAGCAACACTGTATATACCAGTATCACCTAATTTATTACTATGTTCTTGCAATAAACGAATTTGAATTTTAATTTGAATCAAACTTAACGCAACCAAGTTCTCCAAATATGATTTACCTATTTATTTATTTAATTAATCTTTATTGCACAAAAGAAAACGTATCGTACAAAAGGTGGATTTGATGTTTGAAAAGGACTATATTTTTTAAGATTTTTATTAGTATTTGTAGTAAGTATGTGACGATTTCAGATTTTTATAAGTATTTGTAGTACTTGCCAAATTTCATAGTTCTAGGTCATCGGGAAGTACTCTATCACTTTGATTCCCTTGAGTGACGAGTGCGTTTTTGGCGACAGAAACGGCCGTATCTTTTTTCACGTTAACATAGAAGCTTTATTTTTTTTCACAGCTTTAAGGGACCCTAGACCTGAGTATATATACATATAGTATTAATTTCAACTCGATACCTCCACGCGTTCTCGAGATAAAGGGTCTTGACAGACAGACAGACAGACGGACGGGAAACAAAGTGATCCCATAAGATTTCCGTTTTTCCGATAGAGTTATGGAACCCTAAAAAACAAGGTGATAAAGTGTAAATTATATTATTAAAATGGACAAGTTAGTATGAAACACTAGCGGCTCACATTAAAACCTCCATACAGAATATCGACAATTTATGGTTTAGACTTGTTCCCCCGCACTAAATTGTCAGACGGACGTATACATTGCGTGCTCCTAAAGATGTTGCGTGAATAGTTGCCATGTCAAGCTAGTAATGTATAATTGTCATAATGCACTGCAATATTTTACGAAATATTACAAAATACCGAATTTTATTACTTTCCAGTGAAATTAAACGGTATCAGGTATCTTTTTGAGTATGCAGATCTCGCCTGTGACGATTATAATGGCACAATTCGGCATATTTCTAATTTTTTGGCACATAATTACTCAAGCACGTTCGTACGGTAACTAAGTGACTGTTGACATCACGTTGACATATCTTTGGGTATTTGGGCATAAGCTCGGTTACGCGTGCCCCGCCCAATACCCAGTCTATAGTATTCTTATGGTCTGTGGGACAGACAGACAACAGGAAGCGACTTTGTTTTATACTACGTAGTGATCATGTTACTACTTAGAACAGGGCTATTGAGATTTATTGGTTATATTTCAAAACTACAGTTTTAATTTTTCATTGATAATTTTGGTTTCAAAAACTACTCGAAATTGACAAAATTCAGTAGAAAACTGGTTTACATAATATTTTCTTCGGTTTCCGCGACTGTCACACATTTAAATCATATCTGTAAAGGTACTGAAACGTCAGGGAGAGTCAAATAATTAATATACGCGATATATTCAGTTAAAATTGTTTTATTTAAACAGTACGGACTGGATGTAGCAAACCAACTCAGGCGGTATGAAAACCTCAGGACGGGACTCGCACGAGCTAGAAGTTCATTGAATTTCCTTAAAAAGTAAAAAGTTGGTTGAAATTATCAATATATTTGTCATAAATGTCATAATCATAATATGAAAAACATTACCTCGATTAATTACCCCGACTATTCGCACGGATCGAAAAACTCGTGCGACTATAATATGTCGCCTCTTCAATCCCTTCGAGATCAGGGACGTAAAATGTCATCCAAAACTTCCTGAACGAAACCTTTTTGAACGCGACTAAATCCCGTTTTTAGGGTTCCGTACCCCAATGGGAAAAAAAGGAAACCTTATAGGATCACTTTGTGGTCCGTCCGTCTGTCTGTCTGTCAAAACCCTTTATCTCGAGAACGCGTGGAGGTATCGAGTTGAAATTAACACCATATACTCAGGTCTACGGTCCCTTGAAGCTGTAAAAAACAAAACTACGTTAACTTGAAAAAAGATACGGCCGCTTTTGTCGCAAAAATAGTATTTTATGCAACCGTTGTATAAGAGGGGCCAAAAAACGCGAGTGGCATGGGTTACGATGTGAGCGTAGCGAACATCGTAAGAAAGATGCCACGAGCGTTTTTTGACCTACTTATACAACGTTGCATACGAGTACAATACTTTTTCTACGACTCGACATTTCATAAATAAAATGCAAATAAACAACAAAGAAAATAATTACATGTTCCCGCTCGGAATCAACAAAATTAAAAAGAAAAATTGTCTCTGATAAACTTTTTTTTGTTGACATCCATCTGTCAATAAAATATTAACTTATACATAAAGGTATACGATCACCATACTCAACATCTGTCAAAAAAATTAAACTTATGCATAAAGGTTACGTTCACTATACTAAAGATCCATGCACTGAAGATAAAACTTTTTTTTTAAGTTGGCAGCAATGCCTTAGTACAATAAGTTTTTTTTTTAAATTTGCAAATTGTGTGAATGCAGCTGTTCATCTTGTAATCTGTGGTACTAAGTGATGCTTTTTTGGCGACATTATACCATCGGTTAGCAGTGTGTTTTTGGGCAGTAGAGTATAGACTTTTACAGACTTTCATAATTTATGTCTTTATATTAGAGTTAGTAACTATATAAATGACAGAAAAAAGTACTGGAGTAGAAAAACGTACATTTCGACACTCCCAAGGGAATCAAAATGATAGCGTACTTCCCGATGACCTAAAACTATGAAATTTGGCAAGTAATATCGTCAAATACTATACAAATACTTATAAAAATCTGAAATCTATACATTACTAAATAAAAAATCATAAAAAATATAGTCCTTTTCAAACATCATATATGGAGAACGCGGTTGCATTAAGTTTGTACCTCGTTTGTATGCGGCGCCATACATTTCAGGTGCAAACTTAACTCAATCAGGCCAATTATGAGGGGATATAAGTGAGTTTGTACGGAACCCTCGGTGCGCGAGTCAGACTCGCACTTGGCTGTTTTTTTTAATAATGTGATTTTGATTTATGTGCAAAGATAAAATGATATTTCCTTGCGGCAGTCGGATAGGTTATTTAAGGTCTACGATGATGATGATTTTTATACCCACTTACAAAGATTGAGAAAATACTTAGTATATATAAGCAATTTTTAAATAAGTTGAAAAATATACCTAAACTTCTATCAGTACACGCTAGTTTCATTTCGATACGACGGCACAGAATAAAGACACTACAGAAGCCGCACTCTTTTGTTATTTGCCGCTTTTGCAAAGGAATTAGCCTACTAATATCTGATTGGTAATCTTGAATGACATACTACGTCGTTGGATGTGCACGTTGTGGGGCGTGTCATACTCCTAGGGTTGCCTACACCAACAAAACGGAATCTACGTCTCGGTAATTGTACTTGTTTCACACGCTACTTCTATTAAATATTCAATACATCCTAAATAAGACGCACCTGACCCGATCTTTATGACGCTGGAAACGCATTCCGCGCATTCCGATTCACTTTGGCCTTAACTGCTCACAGTTAAGGCCAATATCATAAAATGGACCTGATGGTGGACTCTGGAAATGTCCGTTGAGTCTCAGGATTGATGAACGCAGACATGTATTGTGTGGTTTGCAAATCGGAAATTATCACCTCAATCAGGCAACTGGATGTTCTTTATTTTTATTTTTCATCAGAATTAAATTGGGGAGGATCCCTCCCTACCTGATGCTGGTACGGGGTCCGGTTTTTTTTTTACGTGGTGGAGGAAATCCTCATTGGATACTACTAGGCTGGTCCTGACAGCACGCCCGACTCTACTGGGAATGGTGCCCAGTAGCCTACGGACTAAAACCTCCCCCTTTGTATACTGTTGTGTCTCCAAGAGCGCGACGCTAACGGCATAACTAAACCGTTGCTCCGTTAGGTTAAAGGATCGCTGAGCACTGTGTACCAACCTAATCGAAAACACTATTTCAGTGATCATACCATAAATGCGGAAAAAAGAGATGAGACGTTGTTGTATTTTCCTTATAGATAATACCTAAATGAATTTGAGCATATTCGTGTGTTGGTGAATATTTGTGTTATGACACGCGCTGTTAAATGTCATGTTCATGATATGCTGTGAGAAAAAATGCCTTAACCTGAACTTCAAATAAAATATGTGTATATTTGTCTGCTCATACCAGTTACTTGCCGATTGCTCTATCTGAAAGGTTTCAAGTTACTAGGAAGATAAATTAATCAGTGTATCAGTGCAAGAAACTAGTGAAACACCCAAGTGTTCTGAAGTGAAATAAAACAATGGACATATTACCAACGTTCGGAAGTATATTAGATGTTGATATGTCACTGACAATTAGACATACGTGGCAGGAGGTGTTTTACTTCATTTGTAAAGTAATGGGTTTTATTAATTTACTTCTGTTTATGATCAGTTTCCCCTTTGGATTGATATCATGGATTCTTATTCCAAAATGGCGGCAATTCCGGTACTACGTGTTCATGAATCTTTGTGTTGCGGGCTACATTAACGCAATAGGTTACCATTGGTGTTCGCACGTGAATCAACCTCCAGTAATAGTCGTACTAATATTGTTGGTGCCACGAACTGTTGTGAGTCATTGGGTGTTAGTAGCCATTTCTATGTTTTACTCTGAAATGGTGAGCGTTTATTATTTTACAATTAGTAGGATATATCTAAAAACTAATATATTCACTTGGATAATGCCTTTCCTTGAAATTGCGACAGTTTATGCTATTGATCGCTACTTCCAAATTGATATCATTGTGAATTTCCATTATGGAATCAATATCTTTATTCTGTTGATCGCTTTCGTTTTATATCTATTTATTATTTACTCTGTGTTTAAATCAATTACCCGAAAGGAATCAAAAACAGACATATGTAAAAAGATTGTAACGTCTGCTGGAATCGTTGTACCTTCCGGGGCTTCCTCCTTGTTACCGCTGCTGATAATGGAAGTGTTTCATGTGAACTTGATGTTATATAACATTGGCATTATTGCATGTGTGCTCACCTTAAGTGCCGGCCAAGTAGCGTTCTTGTCTTTAAAGCAGCATAGGCTGCTGTGGTCTGAGTATTGGCAGAAACGTACGCGTGCGCGTTTTTCCTGTTCACATGTATAGTTAGATTTATTTTTGTAGTCCGGATCTAATTACCTTTGTAAGTTTATTTAAAATCATAACTTAATCTACATAATTATATCTAAAAGTTAAAACAAATATAAATATTTATAAAACCTTACTCTAAATAACCTAAAATACAATAATAAAAAAGGGGTCATAAAAGGAATACGTAATAAATCGAAGGTATTACCTTTGTTATCTGAGAAACAATAGTCTTTTCACCTCACTCGCTCGGAAAACCTCCGTTTATAGGGCGAAATCTGCGTGCAAAAGTCTATTTTATCCGCTAGCGTGCAAAAGTCATTTGAATTACGAACACGACAATTTTGATTATCTGTGGTGCATGTAACTTTTTTATATTTAAGACTCCTTCAACGCGTGACTGATTCATCAGTCGATTAAATCTTCGAATAACCAATCAACGCACGCTAATAAAGAATAAAGGGCGATCTGGTCAAGCCGGCTAAAATCATATGTACGTTTGAATACTTCTTTAAAAAAAAATACACCTACAATATCACGTCCAGAAACCTGGTTTGTGGTTACAGATTTTTAAGTTTTATTTTTATTCTATGTTGAATATGTTTATATATTTTAACACTTTGCACGCCGTAAGTTATAATCGGTACCGCGCTCCAACAGCTGATCACGAGCACCACACGTGATGCTCTTTTTCCCAAGAACGCCGCGCATTTTTTAAGGCGCCACCTCTGGTTCGCCGGCGACTTTCGGTGATATTGTAAGATTTATAAAATAATAATTAGCGTAGATACAGGAATAATTTCTTTTTTATTTAAGAGGTGTTTTAGTATTTTATAATGATAAAAATAAAACAATGTGTTTATAATATTTATTTTATTTTAAAACTGTCGCTGAAAAGAACTCGTTTTATGAAAAAATAAAAACTCTAACATGGATTTGTTAAGGCCGGAGGGAATATGCCCTCCGGCCGTTTTGGCAACCAAGTTTCGCAACCAGTTGTCAAAAAAGAAAAAATATTCTTGCTACGCAACTAGTTGCTCAAAAAGAAAACTTATTACTGTTCCGCAACCAGTGTCGATGACAGCTGAGTTTCGCAACCAGTTGCCAAAAAAGAAAAAAAATCTTTGTTTAGGTACATCTGGTTACCAAATAAGATTCTCAATTCCCATTTCACAGCTAGCATAGCGATAACATGCGACACCTATTGCTGAGGATAGGCACTCAACACTGCTTCTTCGGTAGCTCTTGGGTTTGCTCAGTCAAATAATTGTGTAAAAATTCATGAAAAAGAGGCCTTTCAATGAAAAGGTACTTTCAATGAAAAGTATATTGAACAAAATCCGTTGAGCCGTTTTTGAGTTATCGCAAAATTTCATAATTTTCTTGAAAGGACGTAAGTTGACTTCCAGAAGGTAATAAGTAATTACAGTTACATTGGCGTTTACGACCTATTTATTGAGCTTGAAATCTTTCTCGTAACTTAAGTCTATTGTGACTGATGAACAACTACGGACGGAACCGTACACTGAGCGTGGCCCGACATGCTCTTGGCCGGTTTTATATATCAAATTTGCTTATGAATTAACAATTTCCGGCTTGTGTCCGTAACACCTATAATCTCGTAAAATCAAACGGACTTTTTAATTGATACTTACCTAGTTACCTTCTTCTTTAGTTGTCAATATTGCCATACTATTCATTACAAATACTCGTTCTATTCTGCAGTGATCCACATAAGGTTATCAAGCATTTATTGCGATTACACTGATCATTAGTGAGAGTCAGAATGGCGGGTGTACCATCACGGATTCGCAAAACAATTATACCAAAAAAATGTACTCAAAATGTACTATTTTATACCTACTTTAAAAAAATTGTACCTCTCCGTACAAAAAGTTATTACAATGTTTAGGTACACCCGCCATTCTGACTGTCAGGATGGCGGGTGTATCGCAGTTTACCATGAAGCCCTTGATTATTGAGAAATGTTATTACTCTAAAAAAATGGACCAAAATTGTACTCTAACATACAGTTAAAATATTAGCAATCGGATGTGTAACTTGCGAGTTATACACAAATGAAATTTTGGTCGTAGTAAGTGAAGGGCCAAGGGGAAGAACTTGGGTAAAACACATTTAGCAAAATTTTACAGTACTGAAGATTGAGCTTGGCTAATCCTTTGATGGCTGTATGGCTTCAGTAATAATAAAGCAAAAAAACCGGCCAAGTGCGAGTCTGACTCGCGAACCGAAGGTTACGTACCAACACTTAACTGACCGGTCAAGTTTGCGCCGGATACAAATGAGGTGCAAAGTTAAGGCAACTTAGTTCTCCAAATATGATTTTCGAAAAGGACAATATTTTTTTATGATTTACCTACAAATGTATAGTTTTCTGAACTTTCCCTTACCATGAAGGTAAACTGCGATACACCCGCCATCCTGACAGTCAGAATGGCGGGTGTACCTAAACATTGTAATAACTTTTTTTACGGAGAGGTACAATTTTTTTAAGGTAGGTACAAAATAGTACATTTTGAGTACATTTTTTTGGTATAATTGTTTTGCGAATCCGTGATGGTAGGTACACCCGCCATTCTGACTTTCACGATCATTACATTACATTACATATACATCTCGGCTGTTCAGTAGATATTCATTATGTCTACTTCAAATGTACCCTACGAGTAATATTCACTTCATCTGATATTTTAAAGTAGGTCGTTATGCGTATGTCGTGGTCGTTATGACCAGCCCAATACCACTTCAGCTTAAACACAAAAGTTTGCAAGTGCTACTAAGTATTGTATTATTCACTTCTTGAGACGAGTCTCAGAATATAATTTAATAATTATTCCGAAAAACGTACCAATTGTGATCTGTTCTAGTTGTGGTCCGGTTTCAACTCGCCGAAAGGGCGAAACTAGTTCCTCTTTTTGTTCTAGTACATATGTAGTTGGTTGCGTAGAAAGATTATTATTTCTCTTTTGACAACTGCCGTTTTAGACAATTCTTCATTGGCAACTGGTTGCGGAACAGTAATAAGTTTTCTTTTTGAGCAACTAGTTGCGTAGCCAGAATATTTTTTCTTTTTTGACAACTGGTTGCGAAACTTGGTTGCCAAAACGGCCGGAGGGGGTAATATGGGCAAAGTAATGTCTCGTTTAACAACAATTGTGGTGGGAGTTTACATATAGAACAGAGCTGGAGAAGATTGTTATAATGAGTGGGAGTGAGGTTGAAGACCCGACGCAAATTGAGCCACCCAGGATACAGCCCAAAATACTATCCCCGAAAGCAGACTCCCAAAGGACATTGGGTACTTTACTATGGAAAAATTCCCCACGGCGGACAAAGCTGAAACATACCTCAATTGAAAGCTTTTAACTTCTAGTTTTGCTATGTAAAGGAGCATTATTGTGGTGTATGGGAATACCGAAATATAATTACATTAATAATTCAGGTACGGTGATCATATTATTTTAATATTGTACTGTATGTAAATGTTTAGTACAGTATGTAGGTAAATATATTTTGTGTTATTTGATGACTAGCTTGGTATAGATAGCAGTTGAAGTGCCAGACTCATAGAGGTTGTGGTTTATAGTCTTGTCAAGTTAGAGTACGCGCACATTTTGGGCGGGCTGCTACGGGCCGGCCCGCAGCGCAGAAATCGGTCTCGAGTATTTTATATGAACTATTGCACACTGAGGCGGGCCGCGTGAGGTGAACTCGTTAAAAAGTGTTCCCGGGCATCTCTCCTGAGGTGTACGTCCTCATTTCTGCCCTTCGTGAGTAGGTTGCGTAGTGTAGTGGGACAAGGACACGGCGAGGACCGCGCAAGACGTCAATCCAGACTGCGACTTTGACTGTTAGTATTCTGTTTCCATCGTTTTTCCCATGGATCTCGTAACCCTTCTCCGCGAAGCGGTCAGTTCCGAGGACCACAAGGAAGCCATCGAATCTGTTGCTGGCTTAGTTTTACGCTTTTTCAAGCATGAAAAAGGGCTAAGCAAGAGGTTCGCTGACTTCTCGGTGGCTGATGCGTTCGGGTCGCTGAGTGTGCCGGAACAGTCACAGAACTCATCGTCTTCCACGATACCTCCAGCTCCGATTGCAACTGTGGTAACCGAAGGCCCCAGTCACCCTCTCGGCCCCTAAGGGCAAGCCGGATTTAGACGTTCGGAAATCCCGTTCCCGCACCCCCAAAGGTGCAGGAAAGGTAATCCGGAGCCCGACCCGCAGTGTTAACCCCACCTCCGGGACGTTAGCAGAGGTCCAAAGCCTCAAAGAGTAGTTGTCCCCCTCGAGCAAATCCCCTTAGATCGCGTAACGCAGCCCAAGAGGCGCGACGCGGAAAAGATGGAAACAGAAATTCAGGTCGCAATACCTCGGAAGGAAAAGCGCAAGCGCGCGCGTGCTTCTTCCGAGCAAAGGAAGTTGGCAAATAAAAAATACCGGTACCTTCCGCCTTCAGTCTATACAAGTCCAAACGTGCAGCCCGGGCTGCACCTGCTCCCCCAAAGACTGCGATTTCTAGTAAGGGTACGCCTCAATTAAAGCATGCGAATGCTATCGCATCTCACGTAGCAGCGTCTGAGGATGAGCTCAAGACTGCGAAACAGCCCTCCGTAATACTAGCTCTTTATAAAGAGATAAACACTTTTTACAAAGAGCAGTGCCAACTTCTCTCAGCTCGCGGTGCCAATACTAACTATTATGGATAGTACGCCCCTTACGCTTAAAACTCGTTCGTTAATTATTGGCATCTTCAATGCCAACGGTCTGCGTGGGTTGAAAGATAAGGTGATGGAATTCCTACGCGCTCATTCTATCGATATATTTCAACTCCAGGAAACTTTTTACAAACCGCATTAAAAATCATTCCGGATCCCCGGTTACGCGATGGTTAGGAATGATAGGTTGGAAAGGCCCTTCGGAGGGACCGCGATCTTCTACCGCAGATGTCTGCACGTAGTTGCCCTCTCTCTCCCGCCTCTTATTCAGTTGGAGGCATCTGTCTGTCGTATTTCGTTAAAAGGTCACAACCCGATAACGATTGCGTCAGTCTATCTGTCTCCCTCTAACAAACTCTTACCGACAGACTTAAACCTACTTGCTCAACCAGATCCCAATAGAGTCGTCTTCGCAGCGGGTGACTTCAATTCTAAGCACACCGCGTGGAAGTGCGTAGCATCTAACCCAAACGGCGTTCAGTCTTTCAACTTCTTAGCCAGAGAAACAACCGAATTGTCAATCATTCCCCATAGGGAACCGACTCATTTTTCAAACACCGACCTAACATAATTAGATGTGGCCATTATGTAGAAAACCTTACAGTTGTGTTCTGTAGAAGTGGTTGTCGCATTACACTCCGACCATGCCCTGGAAGACAACGCGGAAGTATCGACGTCGATCTCCAGCAAGAAGTCCTCCAAAAAACCGTCAGAAAGCGATTTCAGTAGCTACAGCAGCAGCAAGCTTTTGATGTTTGTAAACAATGAAAACCTTATTGCTGCGCTATAAAAAATCTCATTTTCTCAGCTTTCCCATTAGTTATGGGAATAAAAAATACACAGTGGTAAAGCCCGTAACATTATCTAAAAACTTTAATTGGTTTCGTTTGTGTCCGCTAGTGGGGAAGAAACTACCCAATGTCCTTTCAATTCCATTCAGTACTTTAAATGGAAACAGTAAAATCAAACCGGAATGAGATAAAGTTAATAAGCAGTTCAGCATCCGTGGCCATCAAATGATGAGCCATGTACGGCTTACCACAATCACACTCTTGTTTACTTTTTTATGCAAAGGGATTACAAGTGCGTTGCCGGCCTTTCAGATTTCCATTCCCAAGTTTCATGAAGGGTTCAAGGTCGTATCTGTCCGGAAATACCGCGAACGACAGTTTATCCCACAGTTTAGCAATTTACTTAGGTACTTGATGATGCTCTCAGTCTACAGAGCTTAGCCAATACGAAACATGCACAAGTTGTATTCGTAATAAACATTAATGTCTTGCCTGCAGGATAGTGATGATGTGTCCGTTTCCCCGCCGTCCAAACGCTCAAAAGGTACTATAGAAGATGAAATAATTGATACGTCTGGAACCGGAACTGGAACCGATCTTATGCTCGTTCTGTCGTCCATTTTTAGATAAGTATTAATACTATTAAAAATTCAATTCGAATATATTTATCTATTTGTTATATAATTAAAAATCACAATACGAAATCTAGTTAAAAATTGGTGATTTTAGGATTACAATAATGACAGTAATTATGTCATTTAAGCTTGACATGACAATGTATAAAATAAAGAAGTTCGTCCTATCTTTATTTAATAAACTCATTAAATCAACGATTAAAAATCCAAAATATGGTGTGGGCTAAAAACCAACTTTTTGGGCTATACCATGGCTATACCTATAAAATTAAATAAAAAAACATTATAAATGTAAATCGTATAATTGAAATAAACTTAAAATCTACGGCATACTATTGTTTCACCGAAATATAAACTAACTAACTAAACTAAACTAACTGCGCTGGCTCAGCGACCCAAAATGAGTCTTGGCCTCCGACACAAGAGCTCGCCACTTTACCCGATCCTGCGCAATCTCTCGCCAGTTTGTGGCTCCGAGCTCACGCAGATCCTTCTCTACCATATCTATCCAGCGGTACTTTGGCCGACCGACCGGACGACGCCCCGTCGGTCGCCCAAGGTATGCTCTCTTCACCTGCCGATCCTCTCCCATTCGCTCAAGGTGGCCGAGCCAGCGAAGAAATATAAACTAAAAATAAACTGAAGAATAAAAATATTTTTTCTTAAATTTTATCAGAAACAACACTATTACTATTATACATTATTTACGCTCCTTTGCTGGTGTAAGTATACGTACCACAACTCTCGGTGTACCTTAAGGGATAAAAATGCCACGTAACCAGCAGTAATGGTCAACATACACAAAGTAACTGCTACTCCATACATCACCAAACTTGAGTGTATTAACTCTGCTGTCAATAAGGGGATCAATGATGTAAGGCCAGAAGGTATACTAAAAGAAACAACTAAGACGATGCATGAAAATATGCTTTTGCACGTTCTACTTTGTTTCCGCCATTCTAGCTTTGGCAGAGATAAAATTGTTACAGAAAGTAAAATAACACAGATCCACAGCAATATCACTGCCATTATATAACAAAATTCCACTGTCATACTCGTCTCACAGAACTTATCAATAGTATGTACTAATGATACTTCAATAATAGGAACTAACCAAGAGAATATACTGAGCACGAAATATTTATTGCTCATTTCAAAATTATACACTTTCACAAATTGCATATAGAACATGATATTAGCAACAAGTAACCAATGGCTTGTAGTGATACGAGGGAGAAACAAGATTAAGATGACCACGGTAGGGCCATAGTGGTGATGGAAACAGAAATGATAGCCAACCATGTTCAATGTGCTAGAAATTATAATGTTCATGAACACGAAGTTCTGCAGCTGTCTCCATTTCGGTATTAGAATCCACGATACCACTCCAAAAGTGATAATGAAGACGCAGAGTGATAGGTTGATGATGAACAAGGCTATGCACGCTGAGTAAAATATCTGGTGCATTGGCGTCTCGATAGCCACTGACATGTTTGCATCTAGTGCACTTCCGAACGTTTTTACCACAACTTTTTCCATATTTCACTTTCAGTCACTTGCTTTTCGATCACCTTCAAGTATTTATGCTCCGATTGTTATTTTATTATTTTTATATTAAATTTAATTTTTTTTCGGTAGGTTACTGGAGATTATTTATGTTTATTTGTAATAATGCACAAAATTATATTTTTAAGGCCACAGTTACGCACACGTCTTTACAGTCAGAATGACAATGTGCACACGAACCCAAATACCTACGAATGCTTAAATACGTACGGGTCTATTAATAATATTGCATTGAATATCATTTTAATTTTTCCTTTACTACTTCTGATAGGTAAACAGGATTAATTACCTCACTTGTGGTTTAATTTTAATAATTTAAATATTTTGCGGATTGCACGTAAGGATTGGGAATAATTAATATGTAATTGCGAATAATATTATAAGCGCACGACGTTCGTAAATTACTTACATCTCGGTAAAAATGCCTTTTTCCTAGATTATTTGACCTATTTTAGCTTATTCTAAATAATTTCTAAAATTCCTAGGGCTTACAACAGAGATCAATCCCATCTTTGAGATAATGTGCTACACTCCATTGTCAACTGTACTGTATTCTGACGATCTCAATTTTCGTAAACCTCGTTGACAGCTCGTTGCTTGTTTTTATATTCAGACCACAGCTCCCTATGCTGCTTTAAGAATAGGAAAGCTATGTGACCAGCAATAATCGTCACATTACACATTATGAGTGCGACATTGTACAGAACCATATCTGAATGAATCATTTCCATTACTAGAATAGGGAGCAACGAGGAAAGACCGGAAGTAATACTCGAGGCTGAAGCCATCAAAACCTTTTTGAACACATCTCTCCTTGTGCCTCTCTGTGCGTCAGTTTAATTATATACCGAAGCACTATTAAATATAAAATAAAGACGACAGCCAATATTATCAAGTTAACGGCATAGTTAAAAATTTCAACTATCTTTATTTCAAGAGCGGTCTTCAATAGCGTAGACTATTAAAACTTCAACCCAACAAAATACATTGGCTTTTCCTCTCAATAGTACATGACAGTGGTGACGAGAAGCCAGTGACTGATTATGACTCTGGGCACTAGCAACAGAAGTGCTACCACGATGTTCGGGTAACTATTATGAGCACATAAATTGAAACCTATCATGTTGATGGTAGTAGCGACGATGAGATTCATGAACACATAATGTTTGAATTGTCTCCATTTTATTAGTACAATTTGGTACAATCCAGCTTATCGTTCCAAAGGTGAAGTTTATGATAGACGACAATAGATTGATGTTATGTCGGATTATGACGCATATGTAGACAGCTTGGTGCGCTTGTGTCTTGTTGGCCTGTGAGATATTGTTACCATCGAACCACTTTCTGAATTTTATCGGCACTGCCTCATCCGTTTCCATTTCTCACTTTTTAACACTTTTAGTTCATATCAAATAATTTGTTTTCAGTTATTATATCTGTGGGTCACGTTTACTTAACTTCTTTAATTTTGTGTAATAAATTAAATAAGTATTTCTCTCGAATCCCTTTGAAGGTAGTGTTATATTCTGATTTCACGATGTAAGTTCATACTTGAAAATTTCACAAGTTTACTGAATTATGATTTACATAGGCTTGCTATGTTTGCATTAACAAAACGCAAATGAGCTACAAGGTACAAATGCAGCTTAAAGGTCGGTACTGTAAGAATTAATTTATTGCAAGGTTACTAAATGAATAAACCGCAGATATAAAGTCATCGGACTACACTATCTTCGTTGCAGTTCGTTCCCCTGGCCTTCACAATGTACAGCGCACACGCATATTGCATGATTGGTTAAAGGCTGTTTACTTACCAGTGTTGGCCCGCGGTTTCGCCTCGCCTGCACTGCGACTGAATTTAGCTTACAGTGTAAGACAGCATTTTTTTTGCCTAGCCTATAATTGTGTCCCACTGCTGAGCAAAGGCCTCCGATCTCTCGCGCCACTCGTCTCTATTGGCTGCATGCCCCCTCCACTCGTTACTAAATGCATCCAAGTCATCCCGCCATCTTCTTTTCGCTCCGGTAACCGATGCGGTGTCCAATTATTATTGTGGCCCATCGTTCCGGATGTATGCGGCAAACATGTCCAGCCCAGCCCAGTCCCACGTCAGCTTTTCAGCACTGGTACCTATGTACGTCTACAACGCGTGTTTTAGAACGTATTTCGGTGTTTCTTAGACAGCCTATATTTAAATTTTTCAGGAAAGTAATCTATTTTTTTTCGTCAATACTCAGTTTCTCACCGATATCTGCGACTTCTATATAATTGTACCCTATAATTTTAGTAAGTAAATTGTGTGAATTGTGGCTTTGTGCTTCTTCTTTTAATAGTACTATATTGAAAATAGAGAAGATGGTATTTAAGTAGAGCCTTAAATATGTAGGGTACAGGAACTTAGAAAACATAAAAATCAAATTTTCATCAACCATCGCAAGATATTAAGTTAAAAAAATATTTATTATCATGTTTTCCAAAACGCACTTTGTATGAACATTAGAAATTTTGCTCACATCAGAGCGACCAGTAAATTATCTCCAAATTAATTGTATTGTTCTTCCATACCGTGGCCCACCCTACTGGATACGCTATGTTCCTAATTGTACCCAAGTGTGATTTAAAAGTTTAACTACTGGGAGAGTTTCTTTATAAGGAAAAGTCCGGGCTTAAAAATGGAAAGGCACGAAACTGACAGACAAAGTAAAGTAATTGTTTAGATATGTATTTTTTTCTTTATATATCAATTTCAAACACTCTTTACCTCTTTCTGTTGAATCATATTTATTTTATTTTACACAGGCTTTGACAGTATGAGGCACACATTTTTATCCTTAATTTCGCAGTTTTCCTTAATGTCACCTCTAACAGTCATCATCTATGACTGATGGTGATGAGTTAAGTAAGCTAATAAAGTGCGGCATTTAAGAAGATGGCTGGATAGCCCGATATGAGAGCGACAGCCACGGTCGCATAATTGGCAAATAAATGGTGTCTATCGATGAAGGGGGAAGAGTTTCACGCTGATTGCGCTTTTGGGAAAGAGAAGCAAACCATGCTTCATCATATGGAACCACACCATGGCACAAGGTCTTCTCCCATAGGCCATGGTCTTCAGATATAATCCTCCCAGTGTTGGGACTGTTGGGTGTCCTGAAGGATAACATGTCACGATTTACGATATGATATATATTTAACCGTATGAATCCGAAATCCTGAGTAATCCAAATGTGTTTAAGAAATAAATAAGAAATACAAAATGGACTAAATCCCAAACTGAGGAAAACTTATACTATGGGTACTAGACGACGGTATACATCCATACTAATATTATAAATGCGAAAGTGTGTCTGTCTGTCTGTCTGTCTGTCTGTCTGTCTGTTACCTCTTCACGCTTAAACCGCTGAACCGATTTAGATGAAATTTGGTATATAGATAGTTTCAGTCCCGGGGAAGGACATAGGATACTTTTCATCCCGAATAAATGTAGTGTTCCCGTGGGATGAGCGGGTAACACCGCGGGGCACAGCTAGTAATATATAAAGGGTAGTATTTAAACGCACATCAAAAAAAAACCTTTTTCTATGCAAAAATAATTAAAATTTATATCAAAATTACTGATTGCACAGCAAATATTGCACTCAAAATGTTACTAAATATACTACAATTTATATTTGTGGCGTGCATCTATTTATTTAAAAGTAAAGCATATTTAAGTAATGCATAGCTAATAATATTTAGTATTAATGACTACCGCACATTTTGGAGCGTTTTTTAGGGATATAAAAAAAAAAAACTAACCTAACCTAACCCGGCAGAGTCGGATCTGCTCTGAAAGGTGATCAGGATTAGATGGTTACCTATCTGAAACACTAATTTTTTGTTTCCCATCTGTAACGTTTCGCCAAATTTTCATTTGTCCGAAAGCCATTTTTTTTCAAAAAACTTTTTTGTTTTTCAGAATAATTGTGAAACAAACCTAACCTAACCTACTGGGTTCTTTAAAAAGATGAAAAGTAATATCGTGCTGATGTGTATTTTCTGATTATCTGCAGTACAATTTTTGCTAGGCATTTATTTTATTTGCTGTGCAATAATTAATTTGATGTAAAAGTATATAATTGATGAAAATAAATTGATAGGCGATTATTTGTTTGCTGTGCCATTAATAATATCCCATATATAAATACATGTATAGATAACATCCATGATCCAGGAACAAATATTCGAGTTCATCACACAAATATTTGCCCTGGCCGGGATTCGAACCCGGTACCACCGGCTCAGTAGGCAGATGCGCTACAAATTTCGCCAACCGCGTCGTCAAAGTATAAGATAATAAGTGCTCAATATTTGTAATGATCTACTCAATTGACAACATTTAATTTTATAAACCAAGCTTTTTAACGATATTATCAAATAAAGAATAAAAAAGAATATTACATTGTTATATTTTCGAAAATATCCCAATTTGTGATTGAAAAATTCATTTGAAAAGTTCCTCACTCTAAAAGAGCGCATTCGGACTATTACCTACTATGGCGGATTTAGTATGGAAATTGTACCACCGTTATTTTTGTGTGTTGTGAGTGTCAAATCCACAAGATGACGAGTAGTGAGCCGATTTTTAGATGACGCTGCTTTCAGATTTTGTTTAATATTTTGAAAACTAGTCGGTATAATAAAAGAAAAATAATAGTATTGGGTTCAGTGGTAATAAATTAATGAAATCAGTTAAAACTGGACAATATTTTTAAATTTGAAATGTAAATAATTTAAACCAGTCGTCTAAGGTACAATCGAGTTCTTAAATAAGTAGTATGATTATGAACAAATCAATCAATCAATCAATATCATTTATTTTCAGGCAACTGTGGTCCATAGATAAATACTTTAAAACTAACATACATATCAAGTAACAAAATAATATAAAATAACCATAAACACGTTAATTCGGCGACGTGCGACGTAACTTCTGGGTGTCGGGTAACCGTCCGCGGAATCGCCGGAACACGACACCTTTCGGCCAGAATTCCTCCTGCAGGAAGGTCGACAGCTTGATAGTAGGCACCCTCACCACAAATGAAGCGAAGGTCACATTGTGACGAGACTCTAACTGTTCGACCCTCAGGGTGAAGTTGGTCTTTACTCGCAAATACTCGACGATGCTTTAAGAGCGACGAACCTTTTTTGTCGGAACGGAAGTCCTGTCTCGACTCCTTCCGACATGCTCCTCAAAGGGTTGCAAACACACATTTGAAACTGGGTTATAGTTACGAAACCAAATGCTACTTGATTTTTTATCGGTTGGTTGTACCTACACATGCAACATCAAAGGCAGGGAGTAAAACTATGGTGCCGGTGACGTCATTATGATAAAAAAAGGCATATAGGATGTTTTTAATAAACAAAGTTGCAACACCTCAGTGATTCTTTATAATGTAATAATTGTTAACAACTGTATAATTTACCTTATTAAATATGATGAATTTAGCAGTATCAATCAGTAAACCTTAGATATACTTTGGATTTGTTAACTCAACAACTAAAGATGAACTTCCGGTCGGCGCCATTTTATGCGAGTTGATTGTCAATATAAAACTTCGCATGCCGTCATTTACGTCAGTTCATCTTTAGGAGTCGAAGAGTGAGAGTGTGAACAAAAGCTGTGTATTAATTAAGTTAAGTAAGTGAAAGCTTTGAAAATATATACGAGTGAGTACTGAATTTGGTTTCCTTGCTTAATTATTATTTTATTACCCATCGTTGCTAAACCCATGTAAGTGAGTCGGCATCTAACCAATTTTCGTATTGTGCCTATAATGAGATTATAGTCACCATTGATGTATGTGATTCACTTTACGAGGCTTCACTCCCATAAGTTTAGATGATGCCAACCTGAACACTGAGTCTGAATGTAGCTCCTTTCAGTAAGAATCCAATAGTAGAAAGTATATTCAAAGCATAGCATGAGGATTCCGACTGAAATGGGCCACAGTGCTTAACATTTCAGAAAGTGGGATTCGAATCATTTACGCAGTATTCGTTTATATATTCTAAATAAATAAAAAAATACAAATAAAAAAGTTGCAATCTTTTGGGTATGCTGAAGTCACATTAACGTTAAGCAAATAATTAAATTTAACGTTAAAAGTACAATATTACTATAGATATCCATTGGTTTTTTTTTTTTTTCTTTCTACTCCTTTCCGTCGTTTTGCTTTGTACCGCTACAATATATGGAAATTAATGATCCCAAGTTAGTCAGATGCATAACAGTTTCGTTTGTCAGATACCCTATCTATAATTTACTAGCTGCTTTCTTCTAAAGCCAAGTGTATTTGTTAATGGGTATAATTTTAATATGTACACTTAGTAAGAGACATTCCATGAGCTTGAATTACTTTTCGTAGGGAGAATATATAAATAGAAGTGGATATTGAGCCAAGCGGGCATAAATATGGAAATTACCAATCATAAATCATTATTATAATTAAAATTAAAACTTCATTGTTTATTGCTATACAATTTAATAGTTTGTTGTGCACGTCATTTCAACGTAATCTCGTCCCCTCGTTATTTATCTATTAAGACCAGTAAACTGCCGTGCACGCCTTTACAGTGGAAGCTGAATCCGCCCGGCCGAGAATGTACACGCCCTGACGGGCAGGCGGGCCAGTCGTCGCTGGCGCAGCCGGGCCAGTCGTCGCTGGCGCAGCCGGGCCAGTCGTCGCTGGCGCAGCCGGGCCAGTCGTCGCTGGCGCAGCCGGGCCAGTCGTCGCTGGCGCAGCCGGGCCAGTCGTCGCTGGCGCAGCCGGGCCAGTCGTCGCTGGCGCAGCCGGGCCAGTCGTCGCTGGCGCAGCCGGGCCAGTCGTCGCTGGCGCAGGCGGGCCAGTCGTCGCTCGCGCAGGCGGGCCAGTCGTCGCTCGCGCAGCCGGGCCTGTCGTCGCTCGCGCAGCCGGGCCAGTCGTCGCTCGCGCAGCCGGGCCAGTCGTCGCTCGCGCAGGCGGGCCAGTCGTCGCTGGCGCAGGCGGGCCAGTCATCGCTCGCGCAGCCGGGCCAGTCGTCGCTCGCGCAGCCGGGCCAGTCGTCGCTCGCGCAGGCGGGCCAGTCGTCGCTGGCGCAGGCGGGCCAGTCGTCGCTCGCGCAGCCGGGCCAGTCGTCGCTCGCGCAGCCGGGCCAGTCGTCGCTCGCGCAGCCAGGCCAGTCGTCGCTCGCGCAGCCGGGCCAGTCGTCGCTGGCGCAGGCGGGCCAGTCGTCGCTGGCGCAGGCGGGCCAGTCGTCGCTCTCGTCGCTCGCGCAGGCGGGCCAGTCGTCGCTCGCGCAGGCGGGCCAGTCGTCGCTCGCGCAGCCGAGCCAGTCGTCGCTCGCGCAGCCGGGCCAGTCGTCGCTCGCGCAGGCGGGCCAGTCGTCGCTGGCGCAGGCGGGCCAGTCGTCGCTGGCGCAGGCGGGCCAGTCGTCGCTCGCGCAGGCGGGCCAGTCGTCGCTCGCGCAGGCGGGCCAGTCGTCGCTGGCGCAGGCGGGCCAGTCGTCGCTGGCGCAGGCGGGCCAGTCGTCGCTGGCGCAGGCGGGCCAGTCGTCGCTGGCGCAGCCGGGCCAGCGCCCGGTCAGTCCGGTGAACCGACCCACGCCTGGTCAAATGTGAGTCCACTTCTACTGACGCTGATAATAATTTTAATCTCTTGCTTAGCGTATTAAAGTCATTAGGGCGTTATGATTCTCTAGCAAACGTAAATAATACTGTCCCTGAATTTGACCCGGTAAAGAGTCTATATGTGGTTGGACCGAGAAACAATTAATACATTACGCCTTACTAAAGTTACGGTGGGTAGCACAAAGATGGTACGAGGGACTATCGTCTGTCCTCTTTTCTTGGGAGGAATGGCAAGCGAAATTATAAGCTGCCTTTACCCTTAGTTCCCCTTGAATAAATGAATAAATAAATAAAGCCAGTCTCCGATCATAAACTAGCGCAAAGTGCGAATGGGGGTAAATCTCGATAAGTTATTAGTCAACCAGCCAAGCCACGTAACTATATAACTGCAAACAAGAAGGACATATATCATCGCAGTGCACTTCACTACATAGTATAAAACAAAGTCGCTTTCTCTGTCCCTATGTCCCTTTGTATGCTTAAATCTTTAAAACTACGCAACGGATTTTAATGCGGTTTTTATAGATAGAGTGATTCGAGAGGAAGGTTTATATGTATAATACATGCATAATTTATCAGCATTGCTCCCGTACGAAGTCGGGGCGGGTCGCTAGTTACTTATAAAGAAATGTACAAAATGTCTGATATTAGGTCATAATGCCGAACGATGCTATTCAAAATTGCCAACAACTACTGCTACCACTGAGAAGTCTGTTCTGTGCTGTGTCTGTGACAATTCGTAAAATAAATATGTGAAAATAAGTACGGCTTGATGGAGCTCACTTTAAGTTGTATATAAATTACGATGGAGAATGTTTTAGGATTAGGGGGCTTAAAAGTCAATTAGCAAGATAATAAATTATTTAACCAAGTAGGAATCGTTGAATCACCTTTGCATCGTCATAATATACGATATATAAAAATAAGTAATTTATGGCAAAAATAAAAATAAAAACAACAATAAATTGGTTAAACACTTACAATATTCGTCAATAGGTAATCGTCAAAAAAATATTCGGACAGCAAATTTAATAACATCAACATCCATTAAAATACGTATACATATAAAAAAAAATAATAATAAAAGAACAAGACAAAGGATAATAATGCAAAATTTAAATTTAGTGAGGTATTAATAATCGTTACAAATCAAACTTATATCACAGCTAGTATTATGTTTATCACAGATTTCACAGTCCACACCCTTCCATAGTTAGTAAACTAAAATAGGCCAGGTATTTTTGCCATTCACATATTCTTCGACGATATAACATGCTTTTGAGTAGACAAGTCGGATAAAGGGAAACTCGATTGCTTCTTTAGTTAGTCCTACTAATATTATTAACGAGAAAGTTTGTTAGTATGGATAGACGTTTGTTACTCTTTCACGTAAAGACTACTGAATGGATTTTAATGACACTTTACAATAATATAGCTTATACGTCAGAATAACACATAGGCTAGAATTTATTAAGATATTGTCATGTCATAATGTTAGTTCATTTCTACCCCACGCTAATATAAGCTACTCGAAATACTAATCCTGCGCAGACGAAGTCGCGGGCACCAGCTAGTTTATTATAGTAGAGTAAACATTGACTCGTAAATTATTTATAAACTTTACGTACACGAAATTTGGGGGATATAAATAAAATAAAATAACTTTATTGAGCGATGTAAAGGTTACAAATACTTACATGTATGTTTCGGTACTTATTATTTATTACGTAAAACATATTTTATCGTTAGGTACTACACTGCTGAGTAATGTAATGAGCGAGAGTAACCGTCTTCTGCTCCCCGTACTAGTTTATAAACTGTATCACGGTGGAACAGGATTCACCATTCTCGTCTTTAAGCGCAACTACATAGTAACAAACACTACGAATCTTACATTAACAATACATTAACTTATAATTACTAAAGTGTGGGTAAGTATAGAAATTAACAGATATATTTTAGTTGGTGCTATTAAGCGGGCGAGACAAGTATGTACCTCTTGTCGGCGATATCGCATGCAGACGTGGTGCAACTTGACTCGACCGTTTTCTAGCTTTGTTCCTTATTACCAAAGAATATATTATATACTAACGTAAAGTATTAGTAGTAAACATGTAGTATATGCAAAGTTAACACATAAATTTTATCTTTAGTTTGAAGTATAAATAAGTCTAGACACTATAGTGGTGAAAATTAACAAGTGATCGTGTTTTGTCGTTTGGGAACCTTACGTTAAACATATTGAAGATAATAATAATAATACGCTCATACAATAATAACAATAAAAGAAACTTAAACAATATTTCGACACGGCGAGACTATTTTGTGTCAGAGCGTGTATATGTGCGCGTGTATGTGTCAGTTTTACCATCTACTTATTTTATTAATCGCTCTGTATTCTCATAATCTAACAGTTTTATGTATTTATCCACAGCATTAATTTACAGGAGTAAAAAGTAAGTGTCCGTAAATTCAAAGTTTAGCTTACTTTGTTGTAAATAACTGGTCCAAGGATGTTGAAAAATCGTCTTGCAAACTTAGTTTTATGTTCTGGGCATGTCTTCCCAGACATTGCTTTTAAGACCTTAAAATAATTAATACAAAACCCTGAAGAAAGTCATGGCTGCTTATAGGTTCCCTAAAATGCTTAACTTCATACACAGTACGTAATCTAGAGCTTGTTTAGAGTGTACACACACCAAGTCAAAGAGGGATAAGCAGCCAGAATTTTCGCATCCCATAAAGAAAATCGATAACCCCTTCGCCGATACAATCCTTGTCGATCCGCGTGAAATGAAATGAAATGAAATGAAATGAAATGAAATGAAATGAAATTGTAAAGTATTTGAGGAATTATTTGTGTTTAGCACTCATTTGCCCAAAGGTTTCTTGTGTAATGTGCTTTTCTTGTTTTTATGTACAATAAAGTGTTTACATACTTACGTTAGTTGATATAGGTGGAGCGCCTAGAAGGCGGATATCGGATCTAGTTTACTAATTTAACTAATATTTACATGTTTTATTCACAGCAAACACCAATTAATGGCATTCAGGACGTAGTGGGGCCTGTTGTCATCCTTAAACTATCACAATATGGCATTCAGGACGTAGTGGGGCCTGTTGTCATCCTTAAACTATCACAATATGGCATTCAGGACGTAGTGGGGCCTGTTGTCATCATTAAACTATCATATGGCATTCAGGACGTCGCGGGGCCTGTTGTCAAATCCAAGATTATTTTATGGCATTCAGGACGTAGCGGGGCCTGTTGTCACTAGATTATTATTTGATCCCTTTCATAAACTATAAAAATAAAATTAAACTTAATATTGTATCAGAACTCATTAACCAATTTTATTCTTATTGTTGTTTTAATTCCACAAGAAACAATTATTTATGTTCATGCCTTACAACTAGACTTAAATGACATGCATAACTGATATGAAACATCATTTTTTAAATGTAAGTAATGTATAAGCTGCTCAGTACGAGGTCGTACCGATTTAATTCGGATGGCCGACTGTTAACAACTGTATAATTTACCTTATTAAATATGATGAATTTAGCAGTATCAATCAGTAAACCTTAGATATACTTTGGATTTGTTAACTCAACAACTAAAGATGAACTTCCGGTCGGCGCCATTTTATGCGAGTTGATTGTCAATATAAAACTTCGCATGCCGTCATTTACGTCAGTTCATCTTTAGGAGTCGAAGAGTGAGAGTGTGAACAAAAGCTGTGTATTAATTAAGTTAAGTAAGTGAAAGCTTTGAAAATATATACGAGTGAGTACTGAATTTGGTTTCCTTGCTTAATTATTATTTTATTACCCATCGTTGCTAAACCCATGTAAGTGAGTCGGCATCTAACCAATTTTCGTATTGTGCCTATAATGAGATTATAGTCACCATTGATGTATGTGATTCACTTTACGAGGCTTCACTCCCATAAGTTTAGATGATGCCAACCTGAACACTGAGTCTGAATGTAGCTCCTTTCAGTAAGAATCCAATAGTAGAAAGTATATTCAAAGCATAGCATGAGGATTCCGACTGAAATGGGCCACAGTGCTTAACATAATGGTAATATAAATATGATTGCTTATTTATAAAAAAATTTGGTATTCATACAGAAAATAATATAAATATTAAAAACCGAAACGAATAACATTTTTTACTGGATAATGAAATTCTAACAAAAAAAAACATTTCCTCAAGTAAATGAAACAACACAACAATGTTTCGTTGGACGACGAAGTATGCAGAACGCTTAGGCGGTTGTCACACTGCTCCGCACATCGGAGCGGCGTCCAGTGCTGCGGTTTTTAACTTTGTACTGTAGAATCTTGATTTGTACACAAAAACCGCAGGGCATTTGTTGCTCCGTAAAGCGCTCCCTGAAGTTAATACATATTGGTCGGTGCGGTGGCAAT
The DNA here is from genome assembly GCA_947623375.1 of Apotomis capreana. Classification (NCBI taxonomy): domain Eukaryota; kingdom Metazoa; phylum Arthropoda; class Insecta; order Lepidoptera; family Tortricidae; genus Apotomis; species Apotomis capreana. The sequence continues at coordinate 6,934,241 of OX392507.1, forward strand.
CCCCACCGACGGTCAGCGCGACACTAAAACCAGCCTAAGTACTGATACTCCTAGCGTCTCAAGCGTCCATACTGTCCATAGGCGGCTGTAACTGCTTAACATCAAGCGAGCCGCATGCTTGTTTGCCATCGTCGTACTATAAATAAAAAATACCAGCTAAATTGGTCTCACTTGTATTAATTTGATATTTTCTTAGTTTCCAGACAGTTTTTTTGAAAACAACCGATTATTACAATTACCTACATATTACGTAGGTATATAAAAGACTAGATTTTTTAAGACATTATTGTTTTGGAAATGAACAACCAATTAATGACTTTTGTCACATATACATTTACAAGGTAGATATACGTATGTTACTACCTCATCTTCAGGAGCCCCGAGCAGTCGCGGCAGCGGCCAATCGGACACTGACTGATCGGCGCTCCTGAGGATGAATCGCGTACCTATTCGAACCTATTCGTGTTTCATGTTTAATTCATGACTAATATTCCATTCAATAAATAAATAAATAATAAAATAAATAAATAAATATCAGACAACCTCACACAAATCAACCTAGTCCCAAATTAAGCTCAAGAAGGCTTGTGTTATGGGTACTAGGCGACGATATGCATACTTATATAGATAAATAAATACTTAAATACATAGAACATCCATGACCCAGGCACAAATATTCGTGTTCATCACACAAATATTTGCCCTTGCCGGGATTTGAACCCGGGACCGTCGGCTCAGTAGGCAGTTGCTTAACCACTGCGCCAACCGCGAAGTCAAATATCTTCAAACAGCACTAAACTTAACCGCCAATTACAATAGCGTCCACAAAACTTAATTATTCTCAACAGAGGACGCTAGTTGCTTCTTTGATCAGCGTTATTGCGTCACTTCATAAAATTGGAACCAGCCTAGTGACACCACAACAGACGAAACCGCGAGTCGATAAACAAGTTGGGGTTTATGTTTAATATTATTTGAAAAGAATATACCTACTTGGACTATTTTCTAGAATTCCGACCGATTTCGATGATTTATAACTATTGGGACCTAAACATATAAATTTATATACTAATTTATTAGAGAAAAAACAACATAAAATGAAAAGCTTAACCGATCCTCTGGTGATCGTAGGGCTGGTTCGTTCCTCGCCCAACGCATTGTCATGGTTACTTATCATAATCCCGAATTTTTGTTTCCCCGCTGTAACGTTTCGCCGAATATTCATTTGCTTGAAAGCTATTTATTCCAAAACTAGGGTAGTTTAGCCGGTTTTCGGCCAAGTAAGCAAAATTTTGAGTTCAGGTGGATTTATTGGACGATATATTTAGCAAACCTTAGTCTAAGTATTATTTACGAATCATAGACATATTGTAGTTTCCTATTTCGTATCACATTTTGCCATGAATAATATAGTTTTATTTTTATAATATAAAATATCAGAAAGTAGCTACTAAGTTGGCTTTCGGCCGCTTGTTTTGGTTTACGGCCGTTTATTTAGCCAGTTCTTGGCCACTGTTATTTATATTTTAGATGACCCTTATTTGAGAAACAATAGGTGTTCATATTCAATAAAACAAAAAAGTAAAAATCTATGGAAAATGTAATTAGCTGCAACCTTTTTTTACTGGATTAATACGGCTGACATCTAAAGATATTTGAGTCAACTTTCGGCCGTCTTATATTTATAGGGACGAAAATGGAATACATACAAATTGTTTTTCGGCCGCATGATAAAGCAGGGCCGAAAAACTAAATTTGTTTTAGTTTACGGCCGCTTTCTGTCACCGCGGCCGAAAACAAACAATACTCTCCACCGATGCTCGGCCATGTTAACCGCAGTGGCCGTAAACTCGCTTTCAAAAGACTTATTTTCGGCCATTCCTTTATAATTTTTAGTTACCGGCCGAAAACTAAATTAATCGTTTGTATTTTCCGGCCATTATCATTTACCTAGGCCGAAAACTAGTTATTCAAAATGTAGTTCTCGGCCGCCAAAAACAAGCAATCATAAACTGATTTAAATCATTAATTTGTTTACACACTGACTAAATTGCGTTGGCGTACTGGCTAGCCAATTGAAACGTTATTAACCAACTGTACCGTCATTCGAAGCCTAAATAAATGAGAGTGGCAACACTGTTTTCCTAAGCTATGACGGTTGACGTGCCCATTTTTCAGTACCAGCAACCCTGTCGCCCGCGTTTTGTTCCCGCCAAAATACCCCACCAGCAGCAAAACCCGTTGTGGTGGCCGGTTTTGGTACCGAGCCTCATTGGCTTTTCTGTTTTCGATCTATACGGTTGTGACCAGAGCGCTCCACTACGTGTATCATAACAGCGATCTGGTAACGAAAGTGCCCTTTTTTACTTATTAAATTTAAACGGTGTAACCGTTCGTATTATAAAATTTTGTCGTAAACTTTCAGTACAAATGGAGGAAGACAATAAGGATTCTTCTTCATCTTCGGATACCGATAGCATCGATTCGCCCGATCCCGCGATGCCGGTGGCTGATGGACGGAAACGGAAGAAATCACTCAAAACAGTGCAGGCCAAGCGTAAGCGATATTCCGGCGACGCAGTACAAAACCTCGCTAAAGAAGTAAGTGAAGTAAAGCGTTTTCTATCCTCGATGATGTTTCCACAAGTCCCTCAGCCCGTGCCCATGCCCGTGCCCGTGCCCCCATCCAGACTTAGTGATAGTTCTGATGATGATGTTAGTCTAAATGTGAGTGGTGATTTATTTCCCGGCAACGATACTAATAAAAACACCGATGAGCCTAAAGACTTGTCTATAGAATTGCCTTTTAACACTACAGTGAAAGAGCCGGCTGTCCCAAAATCTACACAAGGTCATGTCGATTTTTTAAAATCAATTCAACATTTTGGCGCCTCTGACTGGGCGGACATTCGATATTCAGAGGTTCAGAAAAGTTACTGCGCTGCCCCAGGCTTCATCGATACCGAATGTAACGATGAATTAAAACCGTATGACAAAAACCCTTCTCTCGGTGTCACTGAAAAAGGTTTTGCCGCTATTACTTTGGCCTTGATCAAACAGAAGGAGTCGATGCAGTCTGGGTTAGAAGCTTTACTTGCTTGGGTTTCATCTTGTGACAATATTACTGTAACCGCTCTGAAAACTAAATTAAACGAAATTTTTATCGATGGGTCCTATAATAAAATATCTGTTGATCTGCTACAAATGGCATGTGGGCATAGGGCAGATTTGATCCAGCAAAGACGTGACAGTATTTTGAAGTATGTCAAGGACAAGTTTAATCGTGCTTCGATACGTAAAATCCCACCAACTTGCGAGACGCTTTTTGATAAAGAATTCTTAGCAAAAGAATTGGAAAAGAATGGCGGGGTTGCGAAAGCCTTTTGGCCATTACGTAATGCTACTTCATCAAAATCTACCTGGCCTGCTGCGCAAGCAGGACCGTCCCATTCAAAGCAGCCCGCGCAGGGCATGCATGATTATCAAAACAGGGGTTACTTTGCCAAGCAAAACATTCCAGCGCAAACAGTCCCCTTCTATCCATATCCTGCGCAAGGATACTTTATGAACCAGCCCTATCAGGCGCAACCGCCTTTTTATATGCCAAAACGATTTACGCAAAATCGAGACGGCAAACATAACAACAGAAATAACTCTACTAAACCACGTAATAAGACTAGATATGACGATAGCAGAAGTCATTCCAAAAATAATCTTGATAACAAGAATTTTCGCAATAAGCGGAAATTCTGACTCAGAGACGCAGAGTTTCAAAGCGGGTCGCCTTCTAGAATTCATTCATGTTTGGGAACAATTAAAGGCACCCGATGCCATTTTAAAAATGATAAATGGATATCGATTACCCCTAAATCAGAAAGTACCTCTTTGTTGGCCGAAAAGGAATCACAAACATCACACAAAGTTTTCACCTCAAATGAAGGTAGCCATAAAGTCATTAATAAAGATCGGCGTACTAGAACCAGTGTTGCCATCCCAAAGCTACATATCCCCTATGTTTTTGGTTCCCAAATCAGATGGTACAATGCGTCCGATTTTCAATCTGCGCAATCTAAACAAATACTTAATTGTGTCCAAGTTTCGGCTGATAAATATACAAAAAATACCGGACTTTTTACAACCCAACGACTGGCTAGTGAAAATCGATTTATCCAACGCGTATTTTCACCTCCGCGTTGCGGAATCTCACAGGAGGTACCTGCGAATAATATTCGACAACAAATTATACCAAATGACATGCCTTCCGTTCGGATTGGCCACTGCACCCAAGGTCTTTGCCAGTTTGTCAAACTGGGTTACCCAAAAATTAAGAGAGAGGGGCTTCAGGGTAATTGTCTATCTAGACGACTATCTCCTTGTCCACCAAGACAGACACACGTTGTCAGTACAAGTAAGCGAAGCTGTCTCTCTATTGGAAAGTCTGGGTTGGCAAATAAACTACAAAAAGTCCGTTCTGACTCCACAGAGGAGTTTAGAATATTTGGGAATAATTTGGGATCCCTGGCAGGGAATAAAATCTCTCCCGAGTGCAAAGCAAACGACACTAAGGGACAAGATAATGCACGTATTGTCCCGAAAATTTGTACAATTAAAAGAGATCCAAAGCCTGATAGGTCTCATAAATTTCGCAAGCTTTGTGGTACCCCGAGGCCGGTTGAACCACCGCGAACTGATAAAATTCTCATTAAGCCTACCGAGAGACAATTTCACTCGCCGATACTCGGTCCCTCTGTCGAGCCAAAAAGAATTAAAGTGGTGGCTAATATATCATCAACGTCCCTCTCTTCTACACAAGTTACCAGTGCGACACTTTCTGGCGACGGATGCGTCCGGTCTAGGCTGGGGTGCTTGTCTAGACAAATTAAAGTTAGCAGGGAGCTGGACGCAAAACGAGAGAGCTCTCCACTCCAATCAAAAGGAGATGCTTGCTGTTCTTCACGTCTTAGAGGAACAAGCACCTTATCTGAAGGACTCTACAGTAATGTTACAATGCGACAACAAGACGACAGTAGCGTACCTGAAAAAGGAAGGCGGCTCGAAGTCTGCCAGCCTGATGCACATCACCCGGAGAGTATGCAAGCTGTTGGATCAGTACAATATTCACCTCACGGCTCACCACATACCAGGGAAGTTCAACGGGGAAGCGGACCATTTATCTCGCTTCAGGACGAATCCGGAATGGCATTTACTCCCAGAGGTGACGGAAATAATTTTCCAGAAATGGGGAGTCCCATATGTGGACCTGATGGCATCGGCGACAGCTCATGTAGTACCAAGGTATGTCAGTCTGGACTGGTTAGACCGGGGGGCAATTCTCCACGATGCCTTCAGTCGCCAGTGGGATTTCCCGCTAGCATGGATTTTTCCTCCACCGTTCCTAATTCCAAAAGTACTCGCTCAATTGAATTCTGCGAAGGGAATTTATCTTCTCGTAGTTCCCCGGTGGGAGAAAGTCTTTTGGAAACCCGACATAAGGAACCGGGCATTGAGCCCACCTTTCACAATCCATCGCCTACACCGGGTCCTAGTGGATACGGCAACAGGCTTGCCCCCAGCTCAAGTTCACGAAATGACCCTTCAAGTTTGGAGATGTGGGGGTGGACAAGTAAAGTAACTGATTGGACGCCTGATCAGAAACAACTCTTGCAATCAGGTTGGCGTGCATCATCTCTTAAAACCTATGGATATGCATGGAATAGATGGCTTAAATGGTGCTCGATAAATGATGTAGCGAATCCTCATGATCCCAGTGGTTCTCAGCTGGCCAGGTTTTTAACAGATTTGTACCAAAAAGTCTTATCGCACAATTTTGGTTTATAAATCTGCCATTGCTACGTTATGCAATCCAGATATGCCAGACAGGTTAAGTGCAAATATCCTGGTTAAGAAAATATTAAAATCAATTGCCATTCAAAACCCTTGCATTTTGAGAAAGCCACCTATTTGGGACACTGACATACTAACCAATTTCCTTTTAAATAATTCTTGTGACGAAAACAATTTATTTCAGTGTTCCAAAAAGACGGCAACACTTTTATTATTGTGTTCAGGTCGCCGTGTTCACGATTTGACATTGTTGTCTGTAGCAGAAAACATGTGTGAGCTAAATAACGACTATATCGTGTTCTGGCCTAAGTTTGGTTCAAAAACTGATAACGAAAACTGTAGGCAGTCAGGGTGGCGTTTAATAGCTAATACGAATAAGTCAATTGACTTGGTGTTTTGGGTGAAACGTGTCATTGCTCTCTCATCAGAGAGACGCAGGTCCTGCAAATGTGACAACTTGTTCCTAACAGCTTGTGGGCCACCTAAGGCCGCGTCACGCACAGTAATCGCAGGCTGGGTGAAACGTACTTTGGGTGAAGCAGGTATTAAAGCCAGCCCAGGCAGTGTACGACCCGCCGTCGCATCCAAAAACTGGGTTTTGCAATTACCACTTGACGACATCTTAGCGCAAGGTAACTGGCGTAGCCAGGAGACCTTTACCAAATATTACCGGCGCGAAATTCAACCTAAGCCCGTAAATACTCTCGCCCAAACATCTGGGGTATCTTCTATTATTCCTATATAAATTAAATGCCATATGTCCATATGCCAACTAACATTATAGTGTTTATTTACATGTTAGAAATAAGTTATTATTAGTTGTTCTTAACAGCTACTTGATGAATAATAAAACAAAGTATATTTTTATTTTTAATTACTTTTAATATAGGAAACTTATAACTGTTATTACAAAAGTGTACCAATTGCAGCATCTAATGCAATGTAAAAATGTATCTTTCTTAATGCTAATATTTGTTAGCTAGACACTGTATAATTCTATGTATGTAGGTACATTGTTCGATAAATAATATTGTAATTGTTATGTGAGTAATTGAGTACACAGGTTCTCCATCGTAATTTCTGATTTTCTGTTATAATCCTACTAGATTTGATTAGCTATTGAATTGCAATATAACATAGGTAGTTATTACCAAAACAAGTAATTAAATTGAGTATTTTATTTTTCCTTTTGGTTACTTTTGTATCCCATATTTTATAATGGCTTTCATGTCTCTGAATATTCTAAGTTGTAATTCGATATTGAGTCATCAATAACTCTTTAACTTTATATTAAGTCTGATTTCAGTTAAGAAATTAGCACATCATATATGTAATGTATGAATATTTTAAGATTGTTCTCCTTCTCTTCCTGTATAACATGTGATGACTATATTATGATAAATACAGGACAATATATGTTACCTTTGATGTTTTATTTTCTACTTTTGTTTTCTAAATCACTATGTTCCCTCATATTAGGAGACCTGAACTGAAGCAGTTACTTATACTTAAATCTCCTTCGGTTCAGTCTTTTTCATTGAATACCTATTTTTATATTGCAGCCTGTTAACAACTTAATATTTTTATTCACCAGAAATTGTATTTTCCATATTCAGCTAATATGTTGGTGAAGTAACATAAAAATATTAAGTTACACTTTGCCGCATACACTTACGGTAGTACCTAATTCATTCACATTAGCTGTCATTATTAATTATCTTGTGTACCCCACCAGGCGATAACAGACACGTCTCATTTATTTAGGCTTCGAATGACGGTACAGTTGGTTAATATCAGCGTTTTACCCTCCAATAAAACGCTTATTAAACAACTTACCTCATTCGAAGCCTATTTCTATTCCTGCCTGGTGTAAATGAGCCGCAATGAGGCTCGGTACCAAAACCGGCCACCACAACGGGTTTTGCTGCTGGTGGGGTATTTTGGCGGGAACAAAACGCGGGCGACAGGGTTGCTGGTACTGAAAAATGGGCACGTCAACCGTCATAGCTTAGGAAAACAGTGTTGCCACTCTCATTTATTTAGGCTTCGAATGAGGTAAGTTGTTTAATAAGCGTTTTATTGGAGGGTAAAACGCTGATATTAAGCGAAAACATTTAGGAGGCGTCAGTGTTAAGTGAATTTGAGTGACAAAAGTATTTTTTTGAATGAGTGAGGTAAAATTTTCTTGTTATTGTGGTTTTACTGCGTAGAGGCCGAAAACCAGAGGGGGCCGGGAAACCGGCTAAACTACCCTATTCCTTACTTTACTTTATTATTTTTTCTATGGGCAACGGTAATCGCTTTCCATCAGGCGATTCGTTTGCTCGTTTGCCCCCTATGACATAAAAAACGATTAACATTTCAAAATAATTATAACAAACCAGCCTGGAACGAACCAGCCCTACGATCACCAGAGCTGAGTTTTTTGAAAAGCTTTGTTGGGTCGGTCCCCACGTTTTTTTTAACACACATTTGACACATCACTGGGCCCATAACGTAAATCTGCACGAGCAATTGAATTTCATAAAAAAAAAAGCAAGCAAGGACATGGTGGTGGTCAAGTATCTATAAACGTTTTTAACTTTCTATTTGATACAATTGAGTTCATGTTGTATTTTCTCTTATCACGTTGTTGAAGTATTTAACGATAATAAATCATTAGGTACCTAAACAGTTACGTACTACGTGTTTTTTTTTAAGCTGTGCTATGACCAAATCTTGCGTTTTGATTCATGTGCTATTTTCTGTAAATTGGTAGAAATCGATTAAATCGATAAATGGATAACCTGAAGAAAGAACAATAAAACGAATTACTATTTTACATAGAAAGCTCCAGCGAATCCGACGGCTCGTAGCTCAAGAAAATATTGATTTACACATACAATAAACAAAAATATACGGAAGTTCAAAAAAAGTTCATTGATTAAATCGATTCGATGAACCATTCATAATCGTTAGATTTGGCAAACAATATGTATTTGCTACATCACTACAAACATCAACAGAGAACTTTTATTTACTGTGCAAATTTTTTTAAGAGACCAGTCTTGTAATTTTCCGATCTCATGACATGCCGACTGTGGCGTTTAGAAGGTTAAGTTAAGGCAGCAGTTTCGTGTATACTTGTTTCAATTTAATATCACTTGAAAATTCGAAGTTGTCAGTTCGTAAGCCAAAATTGCCAACTAATAGTACATATTAAGTGTTCGAACGTGGGTAAGTTCGACCACATAACCGCACTTTAACTAGTCCTAATTGCACTAATTGCAAAATAGATTATAAATGACTAGCGCGTAGGGTTGTTGACTGAAATGTTTATTCTACTTAGTAGTCGAACTTCTAGTGAAGGTACCCCAAACTTTGTCCACGTAAAACGTAGTCGGGTAAAAAGTATCCTATAACCATTTGTGCAGTTTTTTTCTACGTATATCATTTTGTTTTCATTTTGAACCCTCGACGAAGAAAGGGGCGTGTTTTAAATTTAGCATGTGTGTCTGTGGCATCGTAGGTATCTCCCAAACGGAGGAACCGATTCAAAAGCGGTTTTTTTAATCGATAGCCTTGTCTGTTGTGATGGTTCTACGTTTGGTAAAAATATCTGCAACAGTTTCCGAGATATTGCGCTTTGATTGAAATAAGTGACAGATTCTCAGCCAATATTGAAGCTAAGAATCCAAATTTTATTGTTATGTTCAGGTTTAGTATAATTTTTATCCCACTCATCAAATGAAGGCCTCATGATGACCAGCTACTTGTATTGGGTTTGAACGTCATTTTTTATTTTTCTTCAATAAAGATATTATGTAAATATTTATAGTCAACCTTGCAAAGCGTGCTTACTGTACACTCCGGCCACTTACTGCAACTTGGCGGCAACAGTAAAGTTAAGAAACAACTTCGTAAGTACACTTATATATAGTGAGCATTCGGAAATGTTGAGCACCATCATACAAGGCGCTCCTGAGCAATATATACGTATATGCAGCGGGACCCCATGTAATTATGGTTTAGGTCCTAAATAATCGAGTTGGTATATATTTCTACCTGTCGATTTATGTATTTTAAAATTTCTACCTTTGCAAATTAATGAAAAAAAAATGATTCTGTGCCAGCGGGGCCCTTTGTTAAATTGTAAGTTTACAAACTAAATGAATTACTATTCATGGAGACTCTTATTTCTACCTTCCAAATAACTTTTCAGTACACCGTACATATAAATATTTTTTGAGAAATACGTGTTCGAAGATTTTGTCCTTTTAGCACGGCCCTTTGGTAATTAGTGACTTACATGACCCCAGGTAATTTAAAAAAACAGCCTGTTATTTCTACTTACTGAATCAATTATTAATTTGACGACGCGGTTGGCTCAGTGGTTAAGCAACTGCCTACTGAGCCGACGGTCCCGGGTTCGAATCCCGGCAAGGGCAAATATTTGTGTGATGAACACGAATATTTGTGCCTGGGTCATGGATGTTCTATATGTATTTAAGTATTTATTTATCTATATAAGTGTGTATATCGTCGCCTAGTACCCATAACACAAGCCTTCTTGAGCTTAATTTGGGACTAGGTTGATTTGTGTGAGGGTGTCTGATATTTATTTTATTTATTTATTTATTTATTATTACCAACTTGCTGTCTTGCTGTCTGTCAAGACGGACAGACAGTTTTTTACCCTTTAGGTACGGAACTCTAAAACAAAAAACCTTAAATAAATTACGTCTAACTAATATAAATCTAACTAGCTGTGCCCGCCCTCTCGGCTTGGTTTTGAAGATGCTGGCAGGATTTCCTTGCTGTATCGCCTGGTGATAGTTTTTGAAGATCTATCACTATGACTTTTTCACTGTTACGTTATTTATCATTATTACCCATCTCTATTACGATTAACAAATATCACAGTATACCGTCTTTGTTAGAATCCAATGATTCACTTCAAAGTAGGAACTTAGTCACACTAAATACTACATAGTACAAGTACAAATAAACCGCGTTGTTTTGAATAAATTGTACGTTCAGTTGAAACAAGAATTTGCATTAACCGAATGAATTTGTGTTTTAATTAATGTTCTAGTTACCTACTCGAAAGCCAGGGAATGTAGAGCCACATAGGGCTGAATATTGACAAATATCATCTAGTATTTCTTTTATTGTCTCCGTCATCTATATTGTTCTGTATGCGTGAGAATGGAGTTTTGCCGTCGTATTCAGTCGGGAAAGCTCGTTTTCATAAGTCGTTCTCAACTTTTTCGCCGAAGTTAATAGAGAGAGCATGCTAAAGTGTTTTTTTCTTGACAAAATGCGATGGAATAACAACCTCGTACTCGTGTTTGTCGTTTATAGGTCTCTCGATATCGCTATGAAAAAAGCAGAAAACAGGATTCATAGGATACGATGGAGAATTGATGACTGAACTTAATCCTGTCAATGAAGAGATAACGACTGTAGGGAAGTCACTCAACGAAAAGTCATACGGTCCAGAATGGTAGAAGTCTGAAATAGGTTAAGGCAGGTAGGTATGAAGTGTGGTAGGTACGGAGATAATAATACGACGGAGCTCGGTGTTAGAATGAACCATTTATTGGAAAAATTCTAGCTCCGATGGTGGCTGGTCATTGTTTTGTGTATTTTCTATCGCCGTGTTTACCTGACAGACCGGGAGATAGTGACACAATTTTTTTGGTCATTTGTAACAGTATGGCGGTTCTTCAGGGGTCTTAGTAAGCAATGACAAAAAGAAAAATGATGGTCATAGCGCTGATACCGGCGGCCCAATCGCGTGGGCGTTAGTCGAACTCGTCGGATAAATTACGAGTGTCAAACGATTTGTACCACAAAAATTTTAGTATTTTCCGATAGCCCATAAAAAACATGTAGGCGGTAGTGTCATGCCATACTTCTCCGGTGTGACTTACAGCCCGCCATACCGACGCGAATGCGTTAATTCAAAATAAAATAATTCAACCATTTCTACCAGGCAAATTTTTGCACAGTTAATTATCGTCGTGCAGCCATTTACGAAAATCACCATGCCATACTTTTCCGACGGTTCTAAATGGCCGCCATACCGCCGAAAATCAGCAATTTTTTTTTTTCGCCAAACGATTTGTAACAATATTGCATTTGGATTTTTGGAAAGTATTTGATAAAATGTGACCGTCATTATATTTGCCATACTTCTAGTAGGGGGAAAAATGGCATCATTGTATTCGGTTCGTTTGGATGAAATTCTACCTAAAAATAATTATCCCATACTTATTGTTGTGGACCTTAAACCTACGATGTAACAATAATTTTGAACGACACTGGCCAAACTGTGGCAACATTTCTTCATATTACTTACTTGTCAATTTGGTCCGTAGGTCTGTGGATTTTACTTTAGTTGTGGGTCGTCTGACAAGCAGCTGCCGTATACCTGCGTTGCCAGACATTGTGTCTCACAACACGATGAGCCGAGATCTCTCGAGAAATCGTTCGAGCGGTGGTAGCCGTTCAATATTATACAATATAAACATCTGATTATAAGTCAAGATTGCCGCCACCTAGATCTTTGAAATTTTGTATTTATATTCGTTGAAACTCAAACTTACATGAAAAATTAGTGCCATACTGTTACAAATCGTTTAAAATACGAATAAAATCTTACAATTAAAAAAATATATTATACACATTCGCCACCTCCCACATGGTATGGCATTATCACACTTCTATTTATCATCATTCAGGAGCTGTTGAAAAAAAAAATAGGTGGTACAAATCGTTTGGCGAAAAAAAAAATTTGCTGATTTTCGGTGGTATGGCGGCCATTTAGAACCGTCGGAAAAGTATGGCATGGTGATTTTCGTAAATGGCTGCACGACGATAATTAACTGTGCAAAAGTTAGCCTGGTACAAATGGTTGAATTATTTTATTTTTAATTAAAGCATTCGCGTCGGTATGGCGGGCTGTAAGTCACACCGGAGAAGTATGGCATGACACTACCGCCTACGTATGTTTTTTATGATGTCGCCAGTTAGATGTATTTTGACTACGATCCTGGTAATTTTTTTGGGTACGCGTGTGTCGGGCACTCGCGTTTCGCGTAAATACTCGTGGTGACTTATATTGCACTGATTGGGTACGCTGTGGGTATTTTCCCATAGGTCCACTGTAATGACCTCTGTAGGGTCTGTAAGTTTTAAAGCCTTTGTTCTTACTTAATATAGAACATTTGTTCTGGACCAGGGGTAGGTGTAGCGGACACCTCATAGTCTTTAGCACCCTGTATAGCGTCTTTAAGCGAAGTGTAATTTCGGGACGCTAGTTATAATGGTACTTAGTTTGTCATTTCGTAACCCTTCGGCGAATTTCGTAATTGCCATTTTTTCGTTTAAGGGCTTTAATACGCCATATGCCTCTGATTTTCCGTTGGCTTGCGTTATAGTGAGGTTTACGAATAAATCCTCTAATTCTTGTCCGTATCGTTCGATAGTCCTATTCCCTTGGCCCGACGACATAAGCTTACTCTGTATCGCGGTTGCCGATTTTACGGGCAAAAGGTGAATTTTCATTTCATCAATTAAGGCGCTTACCTTGGTATGCTTATCAGATATACGTAGCTTAGCGCTTTGCGTTAATCGGGTCTTAACCACAAAATTTATCAATAATTTAGAGTCAGTCTCCTTAATCATTGAGGAGTATAATTCTATGGCGTCGATCAGCTGACTAGTGACGGCTTCCGAACCGTCCATAACTGGTAACAGTGATACCGCTGTTTTTAAATTAAAGCTGTTATCTGACGCCATTGTGTCTGACTCTTGGTTATCTTGTTCGTAAGTAGATGAAATTTTATTATAAATAATTTCTATTTTTGTGAGATAAGAGTGGATTAATTCGCTGTCATGTACAGAAATTTCTGAGTTTTCTAGTTTAGAACTATATTCGATTACATATGTTTCGTATTGATTATATAGTAATTCGACTCGTTCGCGTTTACTTTGGCCAATAGCCTCTGCGCGGCGTTTTGGTCCTAACTTTCTGATATCTTCCTGTAATGCTTTTAAGTTTTCATACAATGTTTGAATTTCAGACATTACTCACAAAAAAAAAATTTGCCGTATACTAGGCACATAATTTCATACTAGTTACAATATTTCAAAATTGTACCTCCAGTCATGTTGTGATGCTAGTGCTGATGCTGCTGATGGATGGCGCTAGTACTTGCTGCTAGACGCTCTGCTCCGGCCTGCTGCGCATCGTAACTGCCACTGCTTGTCGCTGGATCTTCTTAGTTAGGCATTCGTTGCCTTTTTTCCACAATATGTAGATCACGAAAATGACGAGTATGACGAGCACTGTTGTTGTTAAATACACCGTCACTCTGCCACTGTTGGACTAGCTGATGGTTGCTTCGTTGGAGGGTCCGTTCTGGGCGATTATGACTTCTTCTTTAGTGTCGTCTCGTGAGTATTGGCCTCCCATTTCGGATCTTCGGTGCAGTGAGCTATTATGAGATCACGACGCCGGTGACCATGAAGTGATACGCCTGGGTATCATGAAGTGCTGTCATGATGGGCTGGTCTTGGCTGGCAGGCTGGCTGGTCGGCTGGCTCGGGCTGTCTGGCTGGTGCGAGCTAAGCCTAAGCTGTGGCTGTAGCTGAGGCTGCCTCATGCAGCCCGACTGGCAGGGTCGCCATGAAGTGTGGTAGGTACGGAGATAATAATACGACGGAGCTCGGTGTTAGAATGAACCATTTATTGGAAAAATCAGGTTCTTATATACTAAACAACATATGTTTATTTTCTTTATCCGCACGTGATCTGCACAGCGAATGGCCTTGCCAGTCAAGGTTCCATCTGTTGCCTTGAACCGACACGTGTTTATCAACTATGATTCACATCAGCTGAGGGCTATACCGCAGGTATGCTGATTGTTTTAGACATTTTTCTCTATGATCAAACATGTGTCTTAACATATTATCAATGTTACTACTCAGTACAGGGACATTACAATTTATTTTCATTGATAATTTTTGTTTCAAATACTACTCGAATTTGACAAAATTCACGCAGAAAACTGTTTCTTTTTTAACTTATTATCGACTTCATTATTCTCTGCAAAAAGTTGATTGAAATTATCAATATACACGATGATTTTTAATCGGTGATCAGGTCACCAACTTTTCTAACTACTTAAGTATTTAAGCATTAAATACAAAGATCAAAGCTTAAAGAAAAATTGAAAAAGGAGCTACCTGGGGGAAGAGACCGCTGGACCGGCAATCCAGAGGTACCGGGTTCGATTCCCGGTCTCTTCCCCCAGGTAGCTCCTTTTTCAATTTTTCTTTAAGCTTTGATCTTTGTATTTAATGCTTAAATAAAAATTGTGGTGTACCTACCCACAAAAAAATGAGACATTATATGTTTCATAAATTAAGTCAATTTATTAAATATTAAAACATACACATTACAGTCCCTTATAATATAAAATGTTAACAAATACAAAAACTTACTCAAATAACCCGCCCCGCACCATTCCAGGCGCAAAAGTTCCCAACACACTCGCTGCGTTACCGCGTTGAACAGCGATCGATAACCTCTGCGCCAGGAATGATCCGGAGCGAGCATCATACCCTTTCTCCCTCAAGCGACCCCCAAGCTCTTTCAGGAACGCCTTTGCCTCCGCGCACCAACAACCAGACGTTTCAACAGCCAGAGGAACAAACAAATAGCCCCCCAAACACGCATACTTCTCCCTCTTCCTAAAGGCGGCAGTCTCAGCAGCGGCCCCGGCCAAAACTGAGGTACGACCAATGTGCGACGCAGCATAAGTGCTCACGCATGTAGCGTCCCACAGAAGGCACTTTCCTTTCTGCCAAGGCACCAACGTCATACCATCCGGCCTCTTGCCATCCGAACGGCTAAAACCAGGAGGTTCCAGCAAACACGGCACACCCGCAGAGACAAGTGCCCTGCGGATGATATCGTTTAAAGCGTGATGGCGTGGAAATCTTCCTGCACACCGACAACAACTCAAAGCATGGTGGCCGCTGCTCTCTACCATTGTGCCACAGATGCATAAGTGAGGTACACACACATCGCAGCCCAAGCGGAGAGCAACCGCTACCCGCAAAGAATCGTTGTCGAGAAGAGTGCCTAAATGCGGGGAGGGAAGCGCATGCAGCCACGCGCCTGACTCGAAAATCGATCCCGCAAGAAGTCTCGCTCTGTCCACTCCCACCGCCGTCCCTAACAAGCCCTCAAATACCCGCTTCACCCCAACGTCGTCCCAAAGCCGCTGAATGTCTTTCCTCTCAGGTGGGGGTTCGCCCGGGTTGACAGCCTTCCAGGCCTCCAAAGCATCGGCAGCGAAAGGTACAGCAACCCTGTTACCATCCGAATTTAAAATTCGGGTAACAAGGGGCTCCACCCCACCCGCCGAAGCCAAGAAAGCCGGTAGACACACGTCCCGCGCACGTCGAACACCTAGACCACCACTCCGGATTGGTAATGATGCAAGGGCCCACTGGTCCGGATTGAGGGAGACATTTACTAGTGACTCTATAGGCTCTTTTAACACGTCGTCAAAAGAATCCAAGAGTTCAGGGTGAAGCCAAGTCGGTACTGTGCGTAAAAAATAGGTGAGCTTGGGAACGGCGAAGCAAACCCGCAGCAAAACGAGCGCAACATGCGCCGACAGATCTTTCAACCTATCCCGTACCGACAACAGAAGCTGCCTACGTACCTCGAAGGCCTGAGGGACAGCATCAGGAAAAATAGGGGAGCCCAGAAGGCTAAAAGTCTGTGCCGACAACTCCGTGAGCCCGGGAAGCAAGTCGCTAAAAGCGGAAAAGGAGGACCGGGAATCAGCGCTGCAAGGGTAGAACTCGCACTTTCCCGCGTTAACCTCCAAACCCAGGTCTCGGAAGCGTGGAAGAAGCGCGATCAGGTCCTGCTTCACGACTTCTGGCGTACCCCCCAATGTGCCATCGTCCAAGTACCATAAGTTTAATGGCGATTTAAGCTCGGATATCGCTTTCTGAATTCCAAGACTGAAAACAAGGGGACCAAGCGGGTCACCCTGCTGCGCACCCACTTGTGAACTAATAGGAGAGCCATTATAATATAAAAAGGATGGGGAAGCATATACTTGAAAGAGAAAAGGGTAGAGAGAAGGCACCTTCTCCTTGACCTCCGACAGCAACACATCCCGCTCAATCGAGTTAAAGGCAATTTTAATGTCTAGCTTAATTAAGACGCACTCAGCATTATTAGGGTCTACAAAAAAGGCCCGTGTAGCATGAATAGCCGCTTCGCAGCCCAACTTTGTGCCAAAGCCCAACTGTGAGGGCCGGAGATAAGACGCTATCTCCTCCCTCACAGCTCGGCAACCCAGTTTGGCTACCAAACGCCTAAACGTGCTACCAATAGCAATCGGCCTAATACCCCCACCCTTTTTGGCCAGAGCACACAAAGACGCCCCACAAATATAGGGACAGACCTCTAGATTTAGTTGGCCACTTAACAGAAAGTTACACAGTTTGGTCAAACTCTCCAGCAGCCGCAAACCATTGTCCCCTGCCGATCCCGATATTAGCTCCTTTAAATGCGCCGGCCGGATGCCATCCAAGCCCGCTGACGAACTACTGCTGAAAGAGCTTATTGCTTGCGCCACATCCTCGGTACTCACCGACAAAGCAGGAATGGAGTTGTCGGGCTCCTGAGGAAATACAAGCGGACGAGGGGGAGCCGGGTGCTTTGACTGCAAGGCCATAAGTGTCTCCGGACCCGAAGGCGCCATGCCGTCGTCTGACATAAGGACCCGCACTGCCCCTCTGAGATCACCCTCGAAAACCTTCGACTCAATGGTTTTCTTAAGTGAGGATGATCTTACAACCTCAGTACCCACACAATCATTCACTGAACCGAAAGTGCAAGCAGAGTCAATATTTCGCTTTACTTTGGTTGTCAGATTGCCCGGGTCCGTCGTATCTGGCGTCTTAAATGCGGAATAAGCGAAGGACAACAAAGTAAACCACTCCGCTGCACCATTCGTGTCTATGCACCTGTTTATGACCTCGGCCATTTTACCTGCAGCAAGGTTCCGTGCACCCTTCGGAATGTGGCGCAGCACCCGAACCGACTGTTTCAAACTAGGCAGCTCATCAAAGCCCAATACACTGGGGCTGGCTGAACTTGCCGCTGGCTGTGACACGGACACGGACCGAGCGTTGCGCGGAGATACCGCAAGTGGTCGAGGCGAAACAGGACGTGGCACATCTTTGTGCATGCGCCCTATGTATATTTCATAAATTTACTTAAGTATTGATGGCGGTCAAGTTAAAGTCGTAATTACATAAAAACAAACTTTTATTTTTCCATAATATTTTTTATTTTGAAACCAATTTTGTCTTAAATTCCTTGTCACCCTACTAATCTGAATCTGTGAGCTTACAACCTCTTTAATAATATAGTGGCAATGACAATTTATTAGTAATAACTTGTCATTGTCGTTACATAAACTAATTCGTAGAATATTTCGTAAAATTTCCCGCCAAAGCGATGTCACTTGACGTAGGTAATGTACTTCAATAATTTATGTACGATATTGTATCTAGTGGTTATTAGTTTTAATTATATTTTAACTTTTAATTAATTAAACAGTGAGTTAATTGCGTGAGACCTCGCCTGTTAGGTTTAATTTTAGCTGGATATTCATATCTTTCTACTCCTGATCACCGATTAAGAATCATCGTGTATATTTGTCACAATATGAAAAAAAAAAACAATTTTAAAAGGGATAAGGCCTCTTAAGAAGACAACAGAGATCGCGGAAGGTAATGTATGATAATGTTTCCTTCGCAAGATCGTGGCTAATGTGCCCGAGATACCTGCGCCATCTGTGTAACGTTGCCGTTTCGGGACTAGGGCGACCACTATTAATTGCAGGGCATTTTCCAAAAAAAGTGTACAATGTAGTTTAACTTTTTTTTCCAAATTGGTTAAGTTATAATCTTATCAAAGCTTTCGTGAGACACCCGGTGTACGGGGAGCAGTCCCTGATGAAGAGCATACGAGTTTGAAACATGTCAGGCCGTTCCTGACAATTTCACATGAGTGTAAACCGCTTAATACAATAATGACCATTTAAGTTTTTCCTACTCAACATCGTTTATAGTTTCTAAGCTTACAAAAAATATGAATCTCGCCGCCTCGCCTCGCCTCTCTTTGTTAACGTAGGGTGCTTATCACATTCCTCAGATTTAAATGCACTTATTTTGGGTTGTGAAAGACGCTGCCTGATTGGTCATTTATCCGCTCCACTTCAATGGACAGGCAGCCTAAACTAATAATAATGCCCACTTTACATAACATAATACACACTTTAAGGCTACGTCCGCACTGACAGGCGGCTTGCTTAGCGCCTAGAGCCTCGCCACAAAAAACCAACACGTTTGTTTACTTAGAAACACGCCTAGCGACTGGTTTTTTGTGGCGAGGCTCTAGGCGCTAAGCAAGCCGCCTGTCAGTGCGGACGTAGCCTAAGTATTTAGAGAGGCACGGAGCTTAGAGAATTTCATACTGGAAGCGCCTTCACCGCATCTTTCCAAGCGATAAAGTCTGCCAAAATCTGAGGGAAACACACATAATATAAAAACTCTGCACACAAATGCAACATGATCTCTCATTCCTACGCATCTAAGCTGAAATAATGCAACACTAATTCAAATAATGTATTTAAATTAAACTACATACACGAATTCCTTCAATGAGTGTAGTGGTATTCGAATAGAAATATTGGAACGGGACATGTTGCTAAAGAATATCGATATATATATATTCGAAACAATGTATCGCAAAATTTACTAGATTATAAAATTAAATAAACTGTGACGTAAGTGCGCTCCTGTTATTGCTCATACATGCTCTAAGGGTTGAAGGGAAACTTTAGACCGGTTTTAACATCGCATTTGTTTCGCATGACTACATGTCCTTTTTCAAATAACGAGACTATATCCAGCAACATTACATCACCTATACACATCCATATATAACACATCGTGAACGTGTACACAATATACCTAGGTTAACCTCCAATACGTAAATGTCCGGCAGTAAACAGCAGCCTGGTCACGAGCACGTTTCCACAGATTGCCCACGCGATGGCACTAAATACATATTTCCTTAAGCAAGTTTCAAACACGAGGTGAATATTTTCATGCCGGTTTTATTTAGTTGCGTACTTCCGTGAAAATGCGTTCGTAGAACAGATAAGCTTATGAGGATCGCTTTTACAAAGTGGATTAGTGTGGTTTTCCTTAAAGGTAAATCGGTTACATGTAAGCGTTTATTGCTGTTTGTAGTGCGTTTCTGAAAATCATCTTTCTTTTTTTGATAATATAATGTATAGGTACCTTATATCATTGCAGATATTAAAACAACTAAAAAATTACGTGCCTTTAT
The DNA here is from genome assembly GCA_947623375.1 of Apotomis capreana. Classification (NCBI taxonomy): domain Eukaryota; kingdom Metazoa; phylum Arthropoda; class Insecta; order Lepidoptera; family Tortricidae; genus Apotomis; species Apotomis capreana. Next base: position 6,954,528 of record OX392507.1, read on the forward strand.
CTTTATGGCAGTCAACTATGACCAAGCCCCTAAAATAATTCAAACCAATTACCCTAAATAATTCACTGCCTATGGCTAGGCGATCAAAGAAATATGTCCGTTTCGCAATCGTAGTCCTGCTGTAGTTACACTAAACTAGCCTTACACTAGGCAGTTTTACGTACGTGTACTACGGGGCCTGCAAGATAGCCTGTGCATATTTCAGAGGCCATTAAACCATGTCGTTTGGTGTGTATGCAACTGCACAACAGCCTAAACCGCAAAACACACGAAACTTAAAGTGAACCTTAAACTCTTACCACGAGACCGAAAGTGGCGCAGTCGGTAGGATCGAAGATGTTTCTTTCCATAACATTATAAAATTCGTATCACTAGCTTTCAAGTCTGAACCTTAATCTCTTGTAAGTAGATTGGAAATTAAAGTGACTGCTTTGAGGATAGGTTCTGCAAGAGAGAAATAAACGCGAATGATACGAAATGTGTGTCAAGACACGTGGGTTTTGATTTCAGTTTTAATTTTATGAGAACAAGTTTTGAATACTGCTCAAAGATGTCTATGTAATGAAAATGAAAAGAAAAATTTATAAGTTTCTTTTTCCCAAATGGCCTCGGGGGACTATTAAAAGTTCGAGTTGTTATATATCTTTGCATAACAAGTTAAAGTAATGAACAACGTTGTGTTTAAAAAGGACACAATAAAAATCGGATTTAAGTAAGTACAAAATGTAAGAAATTGCTCGAAACGAAATTCGTAAACGTTATTTGATTTAAAGGTAGGTTTACACTTTGGAGTTTAAATCATGTACTTATTGTGTGTTGTCAATGTTCAGTGACGTCACATAGAATATCAATGTTTTCCCTTATCATATTCTAAATCAATGGGTCTTTGATGGCCTCTCGTTTATCACGTGATTAATAAATGATAAGGCATCCGTCACTCTCGCACTCACTTACTTATCAAAAAGTGGCGGCTGCTATATCACTTAATTTCTTGCCTCGTACAATATGGCGTTCTCACGGCGAAATCCTGGCGCGCTCACCTCGCTTTCAACTCGTCCGCAAATAGCCAGTGTGCTAAGGCACAGGCTAAGGCTGGGTCCATATTGGCTCTCATAATTTTTTTATTCCTATTTTTATTTCACTACCAATTTTTATTCATAACAATCACTCATCACAATTTTTTTCCTCATGCTTTTTTTTCATACTTTTATTTTACTACCATCGGAACTCATAACAGTCAGTTATCATATTTTTTTTCTTAATAATGTCATTACTAAGAAATGAAATATACCTAAATAATAATATTGATATAATAATAAGCTCTGGCTTGCCTTCATTGGCCGTCCAGAGAGGAGCGTTAGAGCTATATGCTCCAGGGGTGGAAGTGTTAAAGGGCATCACGCCGCGAGTAACTTCGGAGAAAGCGCAGCACACCTCTCGACACCCCTGAGCTCTCACGCTCGTGTTGCTTCCGGCCGTCTGCACATGGTCTGCACGATGGCATTACGGGGCACACCTAGTGAGGGGCGAGTCACCACCCGCCAGAGGTAACAGTCACATTGATGGTTACAGCGGGTGACATTTTTCTACTGCAATAGCCCAAATAAATAGTCCATCCAAACTCCATTTTAATAGCCCGGTTTCTTTTTCATATCAATGGAATAGTTCAACCACCTGCTGGGACCGGTTCATGGATGTATCATCTTATTGATATGATCAGGAACGGGTCCCAGCAGGGCTACAGCCACAGCAAATTTCTCCAAGGGGCCTCTACGTGTTGGATCCATATCCCCACGCAAGCCTTCCAAAAGACCGGGACGTATGAGCCCGAGACTCGATAACGAGATAATAATAATAATAAAGATTTAAAGATTTTTATTGAACATAATAACCATGGTATAATAATATATGATAATAACAAAACAGTACATAAAACAAATGCACGTAACCACTGCAGTAGTTAATATAAACTGTGTCGCAGTATAGTAGTATTGTCAGGAGGTTCCTCTCTCTACAGCCCTAACCACCGGTAGCCTGATGGGCCCTGCCCCGCTGCCGGCGGCACCCTAGGTTACGTTTTTTATAATGTGTTTATATATTTTGTAATTTCTTTATTGTATTTTACTTTTTATATACATATATTGTAAAAACCTAGCCTAAGATACGAAATAAATAAAAGAATAATAATAATATTCATTTATTTCGGAATTTCATCCATATCGTGTTTCGTAACATAAATAATAAACCTTATAACCTTATTTTTATGTTAGTAACATAAAAATATCAAATCAAACCTTAACTAACTTAACCTAGGTGACAAATGCAAAGCATTCCATCCTTGCAAGAAAGGGCCTTCTACTCTATCCGCGACTATTGCTAGGAGGCTGTTGGCGCTGCCGCGCACGCGCCGCAGTAGCGACGCTGTGCGCTTGCACATAATGGCGTGGAAGCCGTCTGTGCGCGCTTCAGCGAACATGCCTGACGCACTGCAGATGCAGTGGCGCGGCAGCCCCAACAACATCCGGAACGCGTTATTATACTGTACGCGTAGGGCGCTGCAAGCTTTTTGAGTATAATTGATCCATAGGCTGCAGGTGTAAAATGACTGACAGTAAGCCTTAAAGAGGCTAACCTTTACGTCATTCGTACACCTTGCAAACCTACGAATCAACATATTGCTTCTAACTGCCAGCGCCCTACGCTCCCTTTCCAGATCCACATTATCGCTAAGCGTTGCGGTCACCCAGTGCCCCAGGTATTTAAATTTTCTAACTAGCTTGAGAGAAGTGTCATTAAGTTTAATCGGCGGGACTTCATCCTCCAATTTTATGCCTTTACCCATAAAAACTAGCAACTCACTCTTAGAGGCATTGTACCTGAGGCCATGGGCCTCCGCATACCGCTCACATGTGCTAACTAGCGTCCTCAGGACACTGATTGAGGGGCTCAGCAACACCATGTCGTCTGCATAACTGATGTTGTTTATAAACTTCCCATCCACTGAGCAGCCGACCATAGTGCTACTGAGCTCCTCAATCAATCGATTGACATAAAGGCTGGCGAGCCTAGGTGACGTGAGCCCCCCTTGCCTCAACTCCCCGCACTCCAGCCCATATGCATCGGACAGCGTATCTGCCCACCTCACAGCATTAGTCTTGTGGTCGTACCAGTACCTGAACAGTTGGACCAGTTCTCCGGGCAGTGACGTATCTTCGTACAGTTTTTGCCATAGTTTACTATAGGACACCAGATCGAAGGCCTTGAACAGATCAAGAAAACATGCAAAGACCGGCGTTTTCCTGTCTGTATTGAACTGTGTGCTTAAGACAAAGAACTGCGGTTTCGGTAGACAAGCCAGGTCGAAAGCCAAATTGTGCATCGTTAATTGTTACGTGTTTTTCTAGTTGTTTGTCAAGCACACCGCCCAACACTTTTGCTACAGTAGTAGCCAACAAAATGGGCTTATAGTTTTTTTTTGTCAGAGGTGTCTCCTGTACGATTCTTTATTATCGGCACTACCACGGTTTTCATCATCCTTCAGGTAAATAGGTATGACTGACACAGAAGGTGAAGAGCATGGCAAGTACTCTAGGTAAGTGTACTCCAGCATGCTGCAAGTGTTCAATGCTAAGGAAGTCATGTCCCGGCGACTTCCCTCGCGTCATGCCCTTCACCACCGATGCCACTTCCTTAGCCGTGAATCTCACCAAAGGGCCCGCCGGTAAACACCTCGCGGGAGGTGGTTCACCGCACGCCCCCAGGGAGACTCAACTTTAAACTGCTGTCTAAAAAGATAAGCAATCCGATCAGGCTCGCTAACGCCCTCCACGCTCACCGGCAGGCTCGCCCTAGGGTTCAATTTGTTGGTCTGTTTTTTTAAGTTATTATTGGAATGATGTGTGTGTTAAAACTCTTTTTTTTTCATAACTGTTTTACTTCATAACAGACAATTATCATAATGTTCCTATTACTTTCCTGGAAGTGGTTGGGTGGATAGTTCTTGTATGTAAACAGTATGAATACAAGCAAAACTTTTTCGGTACGCAAAAAAAAAATAACCTCAAAGGCCAGGCGAGAGCGAAGCGTAGCGAGCTCCCGCCTGACCTTCTAACCTATCCCGACCATGTCTAAATGACTGCAAGATAAAGAGCGACGCATGGATTTGGAGTTAGAAAATGGGGATCTTAGTTATTATGAGTGAGATTTAAAAAAAATGATAAATATCGCAAGGCTGTTAAAACAATCTTAAACTCAGCACTGGAAATCGAGAGATGGAGGCAGTTTAATGAAGAGTATCTCTTTCAATAATCATAAATAATAAACTTCACTTCATAACAATAATAAATAATGACCTCTTTTCATAAGAAGGCAGCACTGGTATTTGTACACGCCGGCCTGCCTATTAAACGAAAAGAGTGGTGTGGCGGAGTTCATGAGGCTGGCCAAAATGTTTCTAAATGGTCTAGCAGGTACCCCAGTTATTAAAAAGGCTAGTGTTTAAAGAAAATGCTGAAATGTGACCATTAAAAACTAAATGCATAAAAGCGAATTTAGTGATGCAATTACTATTTTGGTCTACAGGCTAGTAGATTGTTTGAAGAGTGATTCAATATATTCTGGTGCTACAGTTCTCTATATTTCTCAAGAAGCTAAATAAAGTAAGAATAGGTATATATAAAGTATAGATTATTCATGTGCTGATAGACAACTCACTAAATATAGGAACACATAAAGTTTGGAACACAATTAATAAGAGACAGCACTAAGAAAATATTGTTGACAGTCAACCATAGAAAAGGGGGTGCAAGTTCGTTTCAAAAAAAGGACGTAGTCACTGGGTAGAAGACAGGAAATAAAAAAAATATAAACTGATAACCTTAGCGTAACACTTCTTTATAAACAACATTAGCGGTGTTCCCCATACAAACTTTGCACCCCTTTTTAACCCCCTTAGAGGTGAAATTTTCCAAAACGTTGAAATTACTTTTTTTGTATTTGATTAAGTAAGCTTTCTACAAAGTTTCAAGTCTCTAGTTCAAAAAATAAAGTTTCTCCCATATAAATATTGCACCCCTTTTTAACCCCCTTAGGGGTGAAATTTTCCAAAACGCTGAAAGTACTTTTTGTGTTTTTAAATAAGTAATCTTTCTACAAAGTTTCAAGTCTCTAGCTCCAAAAAAAAAGTTTCCCCCATACAAACTTTGCACCCCTATTTAACCCTCTTAGGGGTGGTATTTCCAAAAATCCCTTCTTATCTCTAGCCCACGTTATAAAAGTAACCTACTGTGCAAAAATGAACTCTCTAACATTAGTAGTTTCGGCTGTGCGTTGATGAGTCAGTCAGGACTTCTTCTTTTATATATATAGATAGAAGATAGATGAATAGTACTCCAAACGCCGGGAAAAGTCAGTTCGTGGACGAGTATGATTTTGAAAGACGAGGCGTAGCCGAGACCTTCAATTACTTAATACGAATCCACATTTCCACCGAGGCCTGTATAGTGACTTTCTCCAAATATACGAGGAAAAAAATAAACACGAATTCACATTTTAAAAATCTGTATCATTAAGTTAATTTGACGACGCGTATGGCGCGGCGCAGTGGTATAAAAGCTGCATGAGCCGACGGCCCTGGGTTCGAATCCCAACAAGGGCAAATATTTGTGTGATCAACTCGAATATTTCTGCCTGGGTCATGGATGTTATTTGTATGTATTTATATATATAAATATAAGTATGTTTATCGTCGTCTAGTGCCCGTAACACAAGTCTAGGTACCTACTAGAGCTTACTGTGGGACTAGATCGATGTGTGTGAGCTTGTCCGATATTTATTTATATTTCTTTATTATTTATTTATTTTGCCATCTTTTGGTTTTCTATTATAAGTTCAAAATTTCGAGTCCGAATCAAATGTTTGATTATGATTATAAGTAAAATATAACAAGGATGATAGAGCATATGTATACTTACTTATGAAAAACACAATATTAAAAAAGCTCTACATTGATATCTTTTCTCTAGTGCGTTATTTTAGCTTCTTGAGTATATGTATAATGTATATATCTATTCGTATTGTATGTTTGGCTGTTTTCTTTACTTTCCTTCAGTTCGACTACGCTTCCATCAGTTTAAGTATGTGTTTATTTGTCACCACTGATGTAAAAAAAACTGTAGAACTGTGTACAACAACCTTAGGAATGCCACTAATCCGGGCGACCAATATGTCGTCTAAGCCACGATAAAAGCTTACCTTGTCCCTAACCCTAAATCCCTATTCTGGCGCAAAAATGAAAGGACCAAATCTGCACAATCCTTTCTGGATATGAAGGGCATATTGTTAGCTTTTGGCCTCTGCAATCCGCTAGAGAATGACGAATGAAAAGAATTTATTATCCGTGATTTGTTTTTGCTGTTTGCTTTCGTTAATAATATTTGGAGCAATAAGTACTAAGAAAATCAGACATAGTAGTTTTTCTTTGTATTTATTATTATTATGAGCCCATTGTGTCCTACTGCTGGGCAAAGGCCTCCCCCTTTTTTTCCACTGCTCTCTATTCTGTGCTTTGTCTGGCCAGTCCTTGAGGAAAAAGTCCAAGTCATCGCGCCATCGCCGACGAGGTCTGCCGCGTCCCCGTCTTGAGTTGTGTGGCGTCCACTCTGTGGTGTTTTTGGCCCACAAGTCATCCGGCATGCGGCAAACGTGGCCAGCCCAGTCCCATTTCAACTTAGCCGCCTTCCAAGCTACGTCGACTATTAGGGTCTGTGAGCGCAGTGTGGTGTTCCGGATACGTTCCATCCGATTTACTCCTAATATGCGACGCTCCATAGCCCGCTGGCAAACCCCGAGTTTGTACTTCTGTGTTTCTGTCAAAGACCAAGTCTGAGCACCGTAGGTGAGAACTGGAAGTATGCACATGTCCATGAGCCTACGTTTTAGCGACAATGGTAGGTTACACTTCATTAAATGTTTTATGGACCAATAGCTCTTCCAGGCGTTTTCAGTCCGTCTTTCAACCTCTTTTTCTTGGCGCGCCTGGAAATACTAATTGGCCCAAATACAGGTATTCAGGGACATATGCAATAAGTTCACCGTTTATCTCTACCCTACGTTTTGTGCTGTTCGTCATGACTTTGGTCTTTGACATATTCATCTTCAGTCCTACCTCGAGGCTCGCATTGCTAAGGTCTTCTAGCATTTGACGTAGCTCCGTTACAGTTGAGGAAAACAAAACTATGTCGTCGGCGAAGCGGAGATTGGTTAATCTCTTTTCTCCGAAGACCAGTCCCCTGTTTTCCCAACGCGGCGCAAGTTTCTTGAAATACGTGCTCTAAAGTGCTGGTGAAGAGTTTCGGCGATAGCGGATCTCCTTGTTTCACCCCTCTTTGTATTTCGAAGGACGGGCCAGAAGACTGCAGCTTTATGGCTGCGGTACTGTTTTGATAAACGCTGCTTATGAGTTTTATATAACTTGACGCTATATTTTGATCGTTCAAAGCGGTGAAAATAGAATGGTGAGATATGCTGTCGAAGGCTTTAGAGTAGTCAACGAAGGCTAGGTAGAGGGGAGATTATGTTCTTGGCATTTTTCTATTATCTGGTTCAACGCATGCAGGTGGTCTGTCGTGGAGAGGCCTGGGCGGAAACCGGCCGGCTTGCTCAGGTGGTTGGTGGAGATCTAGTTGTTCTGATATGCGGCTTTCTATAATTGTTATAAATATTTTGTAAAGATGGGAGACAAGGCTGATTGGGCGATAATTGTCTATATCAGCCTTGTCACCCTTTCTTTGTAATTTCTCAGATTTATTTTACTTTAATAACTGGTACGTTTACTTTCAGTAAGATCACTCACTATCAATAGAAAACGACATAAATATCATATTACGAGTGTTGGCTTGTTAAACACAAAAGCTCTATGATTTAGTCACCGCCTGCGTCCTTTGTCCCCCAAATTACATGCGCCTCCGTCCACGCTGACCCAGTTCCAGTAGATTGGGTGCATTTGCACTTGCATTCACGGAATGCCCTGCACCGTAATATCTACGCCGAGGCGTAGTAGACAGTTCGAAACATGATGTGGTAAACTGATATGTACGTACGTTTCAGAAATGTACGTACTCGGTTTTTAACGCCGTGTAGTATACTGTATTTTAAATGTGCAAGACATACCCACTTAGAACTTAAAATGTTATACGTTACTCTAAAGTTTGGACGATAAGATATAATTTACAATTCGTGTTGAGCGATAAAAGCACATGCTCTCTTATCATTACTTCTACAGAGTTATCCCTTTGATCTTTGCAAAAGCGAGCTGAGTACTGTATTTAATTTATTGTGTAGAACGCGACGCAATTGGTAGTGAAATGGCTGATCAATATATGTGTTGTGTGCCTTCGAGTTATTTATTTACTAAGATATGCGATCGTGCGACAGACCGACAGACCTTACCTCCTACAACGCAAGTGTCCGAACTAACCAACTTAAAGTTCTTAATACCATGCATTTTTCTATTTTGTATTTCTCAAGCTAAATAAAAAAGCAAGCACGGATCTACCGGGACGTCTAGGGAAGATATTTCGCGTTCCGCCTCAAGAGCTGAAAGGTTTAGCCTAAATTCGAAATACCTACTAAAATAAAGGAGGCATATTTTGAGCGATTCATCTGCTTATATTCCCAGGCCGCAATATTGATAAACTCCGTGTAAATTGTGATGTTACTATCGGTTATCTTGTACACGTCGCAGTTTTCTGCAATTCTTAACACCATATTTGCTGTCATGTATTCGCGATAATGCGGCCAGTCATAACGCTGCGTTTCTACCAGAGATGTGTAGCGAGGGACTAACCAATAGATTCAGACGCGCTGAGCGAGGATAAGTAAATTAATTTATTTCATTGGTTAACAAAAACACATCCCTCGCTACACATCTCTCTGGTAGAAACGCAGCCTATAACTATCCGCAAAACTAAGTGGCGAGTCATGCTATCTCTTTCACACCTGCACAGCCTTATGGAGCGGCCCGATCAACAATAGTGGAGGTAGCGTTACGCATAAAAAGGAATGTCGATAAAGTAATGAAACAAAGAAAATAAATTACGAGGTGTTTTTTTTATTACAGTATTGTATAATTACTATCAAAATGTTAAATAGGTATATTGAATTTGTATTACAACAATTTAATATTACAATAAGAAATCAAACTTAAATCTAATAATTAACATAAAATATTACAATACAAAAAATAATTAAGATGTAGGTATAACAAAATAAATAACTAAACAAGGAAAATACTAGTCATCTACTTAATAGCTAATTATTTAAGAAATATCTTAAACATTAATATCATAAATTCTTATTTATTTTATTATTAGTCATTAAGAGACCTTATTCCTTTTAAAATGCTGATTTTTTTAGTAATTTTTCTCTATTATCAAACATGTTTCTTAACATATTATTGATGTTACTACCTAGAACAGGGCTATTGGAGTTTATTGATATATATTTGAAACCTATAGTTTGAATTTTTCATTGATAATTTTTGTTTCTAAAACTACTCGAAATTGACAAAATTCACGCGAAAAATTAGTTTTTTCAACTTATTTTCGACTGCACGCAATAAAAACATGAAATAGCTACGTTACTACCTAGATTTCGGGGAAAAGTATTATTCTCTTCAAAAAGTTGGTTGAAATTATCAATATATTTGTCCCAATATGAAAAAAATATTTTTTTAAAGGAATAAGGCCTCTTAAATAACTATAAAAATAATTTCAATAAAGATATGATTTCGTTTGAAAAAACAATAATTATATCGACGTTTACATCATAAGTTATCGACATGTTACCACCCCTACAGTAGCGGACGTTTATTGCCCGACTCGCCACTTAGTTTTGCGGATAGTTAATCACCCACAAAGAAATAAGCACTTATTTGATGATGTGATTCAATGATGTAATCTCATATTAATCGTAAAAAAAATCTTTCAGTCCGTGTAGACCATGACAAAAAACAAATAAGACTTAATAATAATGAGACAAGATAGAATTTGACTTAGGAAAATAGGAACAGATGGCGAAAAAGACGAATATAGAATGAATGACGAATAAAGAATGAGACGAAAAAAGAATTGAACGTAAAGCGAATGGGACGAATAAAGCTGATGCCGAGTGAAAGACGCATAAGTTTTGAATTTAATTTTAATTTTATTCAAGAGCTTTAGTGCGATAACCCCTTGAATATCACTATGGGGCTGCCACTTGCATTGTTCAGTATCTGCTAAATAGAGCCTACATTTAAAAAAAAAAAAACAATTTTTAAAAACTTTCATTTATCCAAATAAGTTTGTTCACAATTAATAAAAGGTTTAGATATTTGTTTTTTAATTCTTAATAAATTAAGGCTGCATTCGGGCAAACTTTTATTCCAAGAATACGTAACACACACTATGTGCCAAGCTGAACTAATTACCTTCCACACTGGCGCCAACGCCCGGTAATAAAGTTAGTTGCAGGTTGAACTACTAGAACAAGCGGCGATTAATCATACTGCCATTGTAGTACCTATTGTGCCAGGGCTGCCACTTGCATGTTCAGTATCTGTTAAATAGAGCCTACATTAAGAGGCCTTATTCCTTTAAAAAAATATTTTTTTTCATATTGTGACAAATATATTGATAATTTCAACCAACTTTTTGAAGAGAATAATACTTTTCCCCGAAATCTAGGTAGTAACGTAGCTATTTCATGCTTTTATTGCGTGCAGTCGAAAATAAACGAATTTTTCGCGTGAATTTTGTCAATTTCCAGTAGTTTTAGAAACAAAAATTATCAATGAAAAATTCAAACTTTAGGTTTCAAATATATATCAATAAACACCAATAGCCCTGTTCTAGGTAGTAACATCAATAATATGTTAAGAAACATGTTTGATAATAGAGAAAAATTACTAAAAAGATCAGCATTTTAAAAGGAATAAGGCCTCTTAAGAAATCAACTTTTACGTGTTTTTAAATTCTTAATAAGTTAAGGCTTAAAAGTTTGGTCGAATAACTTTTATTCCAAGAATAAGTAATGTCCAATTAGTATAGGGTTTTGACAGCACTATCGGAGAGTAAGCGTTATATTCTTAGAATAAAAAAAATGTTAAATCTGCCTAAGTGACTCATTGAAATATTTATATGAGTGACTCAAATACTTTCGTTTTCGAGCAAATGTGTGGAACCACTTTGTCGCTTACCATAAAGACGTTAATAGGTTTTATTAGTCAATGTGGAGCCTTTTCGTTGAAAACGTCACATATTTTATTACAAGTCAACTTAGTCCTAAATTTAACTACAATACAAGTTTAATTTAGGACTAAGTTGATTTACGTAAGATTATCTGATATTTATTTAAGACACTAAAAAGGCCGATATGAACCTAAGCAAGATAAAAAATAAAATATTCTAAGAAACGGTTTTTAAAATTACAGAACGAAACAATCTTCCAGGGACGAACTAAGAAGCAGAAACACCGCGATTTATTTCGACATTGCAATGCCAATTATTTTCATTTCCAATTCCCGGACGTGTAATTACGCCTAAGATTGCATTTGCATTTACATTGGCAGCCCTGGGATATGAGCGCGAAAGTTATTGCTTCCCGACATTACTGTAATTAATTATTCATTTGTATTGAAGATAATTAATACGAGAGGAATGTCGCAATAAATTAGCTGTTACACTGTTAATTTTCTCGAGCAAATTTGAAACCCGAGATATTCTACAGTTGGCGCTTGTTTTGTTTACCATTTGCTGTGTATAGTCAAATTGGACACCTAAAGTGTATTATTTTCTCACATAATTAATATACTATTGTAAAATTATAAAATTGTACTGAAAATATTTTTTCTATGGTCGGCCGCCAGCGCCACGCCAGCCGTCCAGCGCCATGTGTTGGTAAAAATTTCTTTCTCTTCTCAAGTTCTCACCACGCCGAAACGGCTGGACGGATTTTTACCAATATTAACACAGGGATAGCAGAACATCCAAAGATGATTATAGAATACTTTAGGGGAAAAAAAACGCGGACGAAGATGCCTTTAGTTTAGACTGCGTTTCCACCAGAGATTTGTAGCGAGGGATGTGTTTTTGTTACCCAATAAAATCAGCTGCATTGAGCGATGATAAGCAAATGAAGTTATTCCATTGGTTAACAAAAACATATCCTTGGCTCCACATCTCTGGTGGAAACGCAGCCTTAGTACAGTAATAAAAAGATTAATACAGTCCACGTAGACCTTGAGAAAACATTAGCTAAAACTGTTTCGTGAACTAGTTCGCTACAATATGCCATCATACTAACTAAATCTTACGATATTATAACGAATAATAAAATGAAATATGAATAACAAAATATGTATTTACATTAATCATTTGAACAACTAATCGTCCTCGCTTGTAGCATTACCCCGTAGCGAGTCAGTGGACGTATCAAATGTCTCTAACTCAAGCGGGGCTTCTACCTCCGACAATCTGTACCTTTTCTTCCATTTCACTTCTTTGCTGATCCTGTCGCATACATCAACCACGCTATTCCTCAATTCCAATGGAATTTCACGGACGATAACATCGTGAATTAGTTGATCTTTAACACTAGATTTAGAGCTAAAACCAGGGCTTTTACGGCTCTTTGTAGCTTGCCGCCCAAAATTCCGCCTTACCTTTCTGTAGGTGTCATCAAATTTACCCGTACTCCATTTCACGTAACACCATGATAAGATGTTCATTAAACATGCGCAAACTAATATACACAAACAAATAGCAGAAATATAGAGAAATATTGAATATAATATTGTTTTGAATAGGCCGCTGAAATCAACATTGACTCCTCTCTGAGTAGGACACATTTTTCCCGAAACGACATCCTTCAACAAACCTAATTTTTCGGAAATAGTTGAACAGTTTGATTCTACTACTGCTATCAATTCGTCAGATTGATTTCTTTTGTCCGTAATAACGCTCATGCCATTATTAATCGCATATATGTCATGAATTTGTACTGGATGCTCTAAATCTCTACAAAAATTAACAGTTGGTAGATAAGCCAATGTGGGCAACTCATTTTCGATACTGCCCACACATGTTGCCGGCCTGACACACTTATTTACATTGGCATCGTAAAAAACTTTCTCATCGGTATATTTCGTTTGACAATCCACTGGAGAGCAATCATCCAAGCTATTTTCATCTATCGAATCGCAATCCCTGATTATTCTTTGTCCGATATATTTTTTTAACTCTCGTGACTTCCTTCTTAAATTTGCGAATCCTGTATCAAAGGCAATGTCTATTGGTTTCCTTTTGAAAGGCCTGTGTCCACATTTGTAGTCTATCACAAAAGAGCAGGTGCCTCTCTTGTCGTGGTGAAAAACGGAAGGGTGAATAAATACAAAGATTTTACTGAAACCTGGCATGATATTATCTGCATGTCTACCGTAGAGAAACATATCATCACAATCTTGGTCTTCGTTCATAAAACAACACCTTTGAACTTTAGCGGAGACTCGACACGGGACACGGTCTTCGTTTTCAATATCCAAGAAGAACTGTATGGCTACAGAGTGTTTATCTAGAGGTAAAGTACCTTTGGAAGATATAGTTATGGAAAATGAGACTTGGTGCAGATGAATAAGGACAAGCAAGATGTAAATTAACATCTTTTTCGAAACATTAAGACGGCTATTCTGTCAACTGGCACGCAGTCTCGTGACGCTGTCAAATCATGTGTCATGTCAGTACGTCTCGGCCAAAAAGTTTATAATTATAACCTAGTAATAGAGTAGTTTCTTGAAGAACATAAATTGATCGACATCTACTAGATGGGCCCCCATAAATAGCGACACATAGAGTGGCGGCATAAGGGCAACATCAGTGCGGAAGGCTAAGGGTGGAAAGGTGTAATACTGATCTTAAAACCGCAGCCAACTAACCCCTGACGTTTCCACATCCACTGATCCACCCTCAAGCCCCAACTCTCGCGACTCCACTCTGGCTGGCCGATTAAGGCAAGACAGAGGCGGAAGCCATAACCCATCACCCCCCGGCAGGATTTCCCCAGGAGCACTCAGGTACGTGGGGTCGCTGCCCCCCAACAGCTCGCCATAAGCTGCCCTGCGCTGACTGACTGCGCTAGTAAAACCAGCGGGCGATGGGGTCGTCACATCCTTACGCCTTATCATTATTATTATGAGCCTATTACTCGTATATCCCACTGCTGGGGAAAGGCCTCCCCCTAAATATATGTCTATAAAATAAATTCCAATATTGAAAAGGATTATTAAGCGGTTCCAATTCCGTCCGCAATAGGTGACAATAGCGCTGGAGTAGCAAGATAATATGAAAAAATCAGAGTTTTAGACGGAGTGAGAGATATAGAGCGTGAAAGACATATATTTATACAAAATAAACACATTTTTAATAAATTTAAAAATGTTTCTAATCATAGTTCATTCTTTTCTAACCTTAAATATTGATCTTTAATAAAATCGGCTGCTCGTTCAGCAATCATCATGGTGGCAGCATTAGTATTGACACTGGTAATAGTCGGCATGATACTTGCATCGACCACTCGAAGTCCTTTCAAACCGTGGACTCTAAGTTTGCTATCAACCACTGCGGTAGGATCATCAGCTTTACCCATTTTAGCAGTCCCTACTGGATGGTAGACGTTGTAGGTTAATGTTCTGGCCATACACTCCCAATATTCATCACTTTCAAATATGGTTTCATCACAATCTTTGAAGTAAATTCTTTTTAACTCAGCTTTTGCTTCTTTGAAAACCGGAGTGTTTACAATCTCTAAGACTCTCTTCAGACTTGATACGTAAATCTTCATATCGCGTTCATCACTGAAATATTTAGAGTAAATTTTTGGGAAATCCGTGGGATTTGTGCTTCGCAGCATTATTTTTCCTTTTGAATGAGGCCTGCATAGTGATATGAAGAAAATAATCATTTCTTCCTCAGCATTGAATTCAGAAAACTGTTTACATATCTCGTCTTGGAATGACATAGTATTTGTACACATGGAATATACGTATGAGGTTTTTGGTAGGAAGTAGTTATGATCAATTTGAACATCAGGTAGAGGTTTATCACCAGGAACCGACAAGAAGGCATTAATATTAGGCTGATCGTAATTAGTAGAATGTGGGCCATTTTGTTCTAATAAGTATTCAGCTACAGCTTTAAGCCAAAACGTGTCATCTCTTTCATTATTAGCCCCAGTGTTAATAGTTACAGGCACCGGTATTCTAACGTGGTCTTGAAGATTTTTGCCTACTGGCAAATCAGCAACATTTATAATTCCTAATTCTTTGAGGTGTGATTTAGGCCCGATACCTGATAACATTAAAAGGACAGGCGTATTCACAGCTCCAGCACTTACAATAACTTCTCTAGTTGCGAAAAACGATGCTTCATCCCCGTTACTTAGATTCACTTTAACTCCTTTAGCTGTGTTGCCTTCCACAATAACTTTATTTGTGAAGGTATTCTTCAAAAGTACCAAATTATCTCTATCTTTTATAGGATTAAGAAAAGCAGTTGCAGTGCTGACTCTTTTACCTTTGTAGTTACTTCCTCTAATTTTCCCTACACCCATTTGAGTATCTCCATTCAAGTCATCCAAATATTTGAGACCCATTTCCTTGTAGCCTTGCGTTACCATCTCAGGAATACCCACATGTGTGAAATTTAGCTGGTCAATAACAAACTCTCCATCGATTCCGTGATCTTTTCTTAACTCAGGGTTGCTTAGTATAAATGGGTCGATAATCTTTTCGCTTTTTTTGAAATACTCTTTTAATGTTGGCCAGTCCCAGTCGTCATCAACGTTCCAAGGTTCGTAGTCACCAGGACTGCCCCTCATGTGTAACATACCGTTGATAGAGCCGGTACCACCTAGGAGTCTGCCACGGGGCCAGAACGACCGACCGTCGACACAGCCCCTGTTAGTCGTCTCGTCTAGTTCTGTGTAGTATTGCCATACCTGATCGCCTCTATGAGTTGCACCGGAAAAATTCGGAACCTGGAATTAACCGTAATTATCATGAAAAACATTTCTCTGATTTTCAGTTTCACATTTTTACTCCCACCCCGCTATCTAAGAGCTTATATCCTAGTGAACGAACTTAGGTCAATCTGTAGCATTCTTAATTGAATACCACGCGCTTTAACTAGGAAGGGTATTTCCTTTCCTTAAGCCTCAGTAAAGTCTCGAATGAAACTTATTAATTACCAAAAACTTACCACGCTATCAAGGGAAGGATCGCCGCCTGCTTCGATGAGAAGAACCTTCCACTGTTCAACTTGCGTCAGTCGATTTGCAAGTATCGAGCCCGCCGTTCCTGCTCCTATGATGATGAAGTCGAAGCTAGCTCCATCTGCAGGAAGTATTTAGGAGTTTTCACACAGCTTGGTTTTCATTTGATATTGCATGTAAGACGGATTAGGGAGAAGCTGCAAGCTAACCGACTATCATGGTATGGGCACGTGATGCGAAGAGAGAAAAGCCACGTAACCAGAAAATCGTTAAGCATGAATGTGGACGGATATAGAAGAAGAGGAAGACCAAAGAAAAGACAGATGGATTCTGTGAAAGATGATATGAATAAGGAATTAAACGACGAGATGACGAGTAATAGGGAAGAATGGAGGAAGGAAACATGCTGCGCCGACCACAAGTAAATGGGAAAAGGGCAAGGGAATGATGATTGCATGTAGGAAAGAACATTTTCAGTCGTGGATTTTATGCATATCTTTTGTCTTTGTGTACGAGAGTGGCTTTATAAACTCGTGATTGAAGCTAAATTATAGTTTTATTGCGCAGCAAAAACCGAAGTTGATTTTTACTGCGGGTGCGGGTGCTGATTACACATCGCGAACACACAAAGGATTCTATAATTGAATCACGAGTGTAGCGAGAAATAACTTTGGTCTCGTGAGGTACAAACGCAACTGAGAACATTTTTATTATTTATAAGATTTTTTGTACTTGCATAACAATGCTACCATTCGCTTGTATCTTTGTTATCTTCGTGGCTGATTTCAATACTATTGCATATGTTTATTTAAAAATATTGACAACTTGGGTTACTCTTAAATCGGGGAAGGAATATGTCGCGATTCGAGGCTCACTGGTAGGTACATACCAGAAACTCTGTCTAAGCCATCCTTAGGCCAGTCCTCAGTCAGCAGACACTGCGTCGCCAGGAGTTGTGTCACCAAGTTGCCAAAGGCGGCACCCGCTGAACCCTGGCTGTACGAGGCACAGGGGTGTTCCAAGCACACCATGGTCACTGGAATTATATAATATAGAATTGCCTACGTTTTTCCAATATTGCACATCTACTCATTTGCAAATTTAATCTAGAGCTGGCACTTCACTTGTTTTAATATTTGTTAATTCTTTATGTATAATTAAATCTTTTAAACCGGGTCTATCGCGATATTTCATTGCCTGACGTTTCGACACGGTGTCACGAGCCATGGTCTCAGACGTACTGATGAAAAAAAAATTTAACAAAAAAAAGAACCGACTTCAGTGAAACTAAAAAGCCAAAAATAACCCGTTCAAGTACAGATTACATTTAACTCACCCTTTGAAATCGATCCCAAACCACTCAGTTATTATATTTATATATTAAAGTTTACGTGAGGTTTGGCACCGACTTCAAAGGGTGAGTTAAATGTAATCTGTACTTGAACGGGTTATTTTTGGCTTTTTAGTTTCACTGAAGTCGGTTCTTTTTTTTGTTAAAAATTTTTTTTTCGCTTTTTAGTGATTCATATTTAAAATACTTATGGCAGGGTGATAAGGGAGGACTTGAAGGCATGCATCTTGTTTGAATTATCTCCTAACTCCTAACCGTTAAGGAGTTGTAGTTGTACCTTCCATCATCAGTTCAGCATTGGAAGATGATGACTACCATATGCAAATACTTAAATAGTTTTATAAAATATATGAAAAATATTATGAGTGCCTATAAAATTTCAGGAATTCCTTCGATTCCTCATAGAAAATTTTATGGGACCAACCTTGAGATGTCTATTCATGAACCTAAAAAGAATTTTCCAAACCGACTCATAAATAACGGAGTTATGAGACAACAAACATTAAAAAAAAAAAAAAATCACATTCAATTAACATTGTAGTCTGCGTGCAAATAGCATTATTTAATTAGTTCTCGTAGTATACATTATTATAATATGTATCTTTATAACAGTACAGTGCGACCAAAAAGAGTAGAAATCAAAAAGTGGCAATACTGTAGTGTCGTCCCCGTTTTCTTATATTGATAAGAAAGGGAGGCCACTACAGTATTGCCACTTTTTAATTTCTACTCTTTTTGGTCGGACTGTATTTAGCTGCCTTTCAGTTGTTGTACTTCGGTGTGTTTTGTAACTTAAGAACATTCGAAATGAAAATGCCATTGTAATTTTTAGGGTTCCGTAACCAATGGCTATCGGGACCTTATTTCTATGCCTCCGTTGTCTGTTTGTCACTTCACAGGGCTGGATCTTTTCAAACAAACTAGGAAGAGACAAATCAAATTTCAAATAATGTGCATTCGAGTATGTCCGGTATAACGACAAATACTGAAAAAAAAACCAGTTAGAAATTGGGTGTTCTACCTTTTTTTTCTAACGGTTGAATTACCATTCAAAACATGATCCTTTTCAAAAGCTTGTATTACTATGACCATTATAACTAGGTACGAACACTGAAAAAAATATGAATTAGATGATACCTAGATCCCTTCGTATGCGTGTCCTACTCGCCTTTACGCGGTTTTTTTTATTTTTATTGCTCTTTACTCTTACCTTACGTCACAGAAATTACTAAAACTTGTTCGATATAACGCTAGTAGAACCCAGATTTCCTATTTATATAGCACAGGTTATTTGTCTGCATATTTCTCATTACGTATGCCTAAATAAGTAATTTAACTTCGCTTACCTTCGTCCGCTTACGATCAAAACAACTGCACACTGAGAAACTGGAAATTCTAATGACCACGCTTGTTGTCACACAACTATTGACTATTTATAACACTGTACACATTAGCGGCCATCCTATCAATTGATGCCAACTAATCATCATATGGGTTTGTATTATCGATCTATAGTGATACGATATCACGCAAATATCATAATTTAATTGTAATTTGGAAGCTATCATTTCATATTACAAAGTAATTAGGTAACGGCGTCGCCTGTGTGATTAAGTTACTTATTTAAGTATTTTTCTTCTAAAACTGAGCATATTTTACAAATGTTTACAATGAAGCAAAAAATTGAAAAAATTAACGGATCAGGCAGGATTCGAACCTGCGTCTCCAACGGCTTTCCGGGGCAACACGGGCGTCCAACCAACTGGACCACCGAACCTGATGCCCGAGCTGTTGAATCTTTCAACCAGTTGCTTTTACATGCCTTAGGGTGGGGTAGTAGGGGATGGTAGGGGTTCTACATTTGGCTTACGTTAGCAGACGTTACTGCTTTAATAAAAATAATTCATATTTTCCAGTTGAAAAGCGTTGTAATTTATTTTTAACCTACATTTCATATAATTACTTACTTGCCCGGTCACTACCATTTCAACGTCGCCTGCCGTCGACTACGATGAGAGGGTTATGACTTTTTCGCGCGAACGAAGTTTTTGGGTTTGATCTTTAGATACGACATAGCAGCTAAGTATTTGTTCCACGTAGATACGGTAAAAGAAACTGCAGCGCGTACCTTTCTGACCCTTATTTTCATTGTGACGAGAGCGAAAAAGCTACGTTACGTGTTTCAATTTCCTTGACTGTACCTCTACCAAATTCCAATCTATTCAGAGTATGTTTTTCATATTATGACAAATATATTGATAATTTCAACCATCTTTTTGAAGTGAATAATAGTTTTCCCTGAGTTTTGGATAGTAACATAGCTATTTCATGCTTTCATTGCGTGCAGTCGAAAATAAGTTGAGAAAACCAGTTTTGTTCGAGAATTTTGTCAATTTCGAGTAGTTTTTGAAACAAAATTATCAATGAAATATCAACCTGTAGGTTTCAAATATATGTCAATAAACTGCAATAGCCCTGGTCTAAGTAGTAACATTGATAATATTTCAAGAAACAGAAAATGTCTAAAACAATCAGCATATTTGAATGGATAAGGAGAGCCTTAACCCCATATTCTCTGATGAAAGCTAAATTACTGAAATGCGGATAGCAGTAAAGTATTCGCTTTGTGTCTGCCTGCACTCTGCGCGTGATAGATCTCATTAGCCACATTGAATCATAATCAACCGCCTCGGTTGATTATCGCCTTTGCCCCGGGTTTGATTACGTAGAGCTGCGTAAGGCGGCTTTAGCACGAATCGTCTTATAAAAGAAAAAATATATATATTCCCACCGGCCTTATTTCAAAGAATTTAGGTATCGTAGACCCTATTATTTTTCAAAATTTTCAAAATGATGGTCAAGTGCAAGTTGGACACGCGCACCGAGGGTTCCTTACAAACAACCTTATGAAGCACTGCATATATTGCTCTAACGAAAAGATAAATTATACTGAGTGACAAACTTTGCCGCCCACACCTACAACCCAGTAGGCAGTAAAAAAACGTGATTTTCGGGAGTTTCGTGTCGGTTGGACTACGGTGAAACAGAAGGAGGGGTATGACATTCCGCCCGAACGAAGTTGCGTTTTGTTCGAAAATGCAACAGTTCGGCTATTTGATCTCTACCTAATTCCAACCCGTTTAGCACAACTATGCTTCGCGACTCTTATCACGCGACATAGCGCTTCCCATCACTCTCTCACATTACTGCATAGAAAGAGACGGTTAATTATCTCGCGCGAGAAATAGTCGCGTATGACAGTTATGCTAGAAGTGCAGGTACCAAATTACGTCGTTAATAATAAAGCATTCGTCGCTTTGTGTCTGCCTGCCCGTCTATCAGGCTTTTCGACATAGCCTCACCCGTCACTCTCCCACAGTATTGCATAGAAAGAGATAACCTAATAAAGGATGTAAGGAGAAAAGTCGCATCAACCACCTCGGTTAATTATCGCCCTTATCCCGAGGCTAAATACGTAAAGCTGGTGCAGGGTGTAAAAACCTTTCAAATAAACAATGCAAAGATCGACACACAAAGCATAAGGAAAAGTCGTCAGGTTACTTGGAGTCAGGGTAGCGAAGTGGTTAACGCGCTAGACCGGTAATCCAGAGATACCGCGTTCGATTCCCAGTCTCTTCCACCATGTAACTTCTTTTTCAATTTTTCTCTAAGCTTTGATCTTTGTATCAATGGTTTAAATTGTGGTGGTAAAAAAAAAGAGATTGTTTGGTAGATTGCTTCATAAATTTATTAAAAAATACATGGTCAATTATAAGGGATCTTTTTCTCAAAATAAACGTAGGTACTTTCAATTTGATCTTAACGTTGGTTGGATAAACACGGTTTGAATTTATACATTTTTGTAAAAAACACTAGCTCTACCGTGCCCCCATATTAGACTTAAACGTTTTTGAAATATCTTAAAGGGATTTAGTGATTTGTTATGCATGCCCTTAAAACAGCGAGATCAACCGTAACTATCAACGAATAAATACTTTAAATGCATTGTATGCGAGCGCCCTAACAGAGAATCAAGTTCCTATAATTGACAGCTCAATAACTAAGATGCATCCGAGATACCCGATGATTGGTAACTGATATAGCTCTCAGTTAGTTCAAAGAGCATAACTATAATCACTACAGTTAGTTATCTGGTCGCGATTATCGTGATCTAGGTACGATACGAGTTGGTACTTCATATGCGTTGATGGGAGTCTATTCATAGAACTTTGTGCGTGCGATATTCGTCATCTCAGTACATTGTGTACCTAACAAATTCGATCAGAATAAAGTTGTATAAAATAGAATATAGTCAGTTTGGAGTAAAAAAGTCCACTACTTACAACTTATTTCGATTGAAAGTAAGGCGATTATTACATACAAGCGACCCGCCCCGGTTTCGCACGGGTGCAATGCTATTTATAAGCACGCGCCGTCGCCCCCGGACGGTACCGCCGCAACCTCTATAGTCCCTGCATTTTATATCTGTAATATCTTCGAAAATATTTATTTAAATTACATGCTGTAAAGGGCTATTTGGTCTATATTAAATGCACAATGTATTTAAGGTACTTACCTAATTGGACAATAATTAATGCTGTTTTGCTTAAAATAACTTTGTAAATAAGCCATTATTTCTCGTAAAAATTAAGGAATAAGACCCCGCAAGAAATGTTTATTTACGACATCTCATTAGAAACCTCTAAAATTATCAGTGTTTCTCTGCTATATTATGCAAGTATTATACATATAAACCTTCCTCTTAAATCACTATCTATTGAAAAAAAACGCATCAAAATCCGCTGCGTAGTTTTAAAGATCTAAGCATACATAGGGACAGACAGACAGCAGGAAGCGACTTTGTGTAGTGATTAGGTATGTATTAAGGTAAACAAGATGAAACACACCATTATTGAAAAACTTATATATTTTAATTAAATAGTTACATTAATCTTTACAGTTTCTCCCTAGGCTAGTGACGCATCGATGCATTTTATTAGTCAAAAATTAATATATTAAAAAATAATTTATCTACATAACCGGTAAACATAATAATAACCATTTGAACCTGTTCTAAAGTAAATAAGGCGAAAGAAAAATCGACTGTGTTGCCAGCGGAAGCGATGCCAAATAAGCGTGTGGTGTAAAAATATTGCTTACTTACGGTGTTGCTATTGTAAAAATGCGGAAATTCTCTTCTGGCAACACAGCCGTGCAGTCGTACAAACTGTATACAATTTACCTTACACGATGAATACTACTTAAATGAGGGCGGTAAAACAATGACATACAGATATACATTGGAATAATTTGTACGCAACACTAGAGGTAACGCGGGAACTGGACCAAGAATCTTGCGCGTCTTCCGATAAGGCACTCTAAGGGTGCGTACCACTGAAGCAAAACGGAAACTTACGGTGAATCTGAATCACTGGAGGTGAATCTGAATCTTGGCTGCCTTTCCAGTCTCCACAGGAGCGAAGTGGAGAGAATGAACCAATCAGAAGTGCATTTAAACTGAGACATGTGATTAGTCCTAGATCGCTTCTGTGAACAGGCAGCCTTATGTCTACCTGAACATAGTATTATGATCATAAGAGCTTCTACGAATACAAAATCCAATACGTTGTTGGGTGATTCTCCGTGCGTGTTAACCGCGCGGTTCTATTGTCGTTCCTTTTTCACGATTATTACCGCAACAAAGAGCCAGTCGGTTTAATTATGATCTAACTAGGATCGCACTCGGGAGTAGGTTCGAGGTACATAAGAAATCGACTTCCAACAATCATCTATTTTAACAATATTTGCAGAACTTGGAATGTCGAAAAAAACACCTTACAAACGCTGAATATCCACCCTGTCGTATCTTGGCATTTCTTTGACACTATATTTCAGACAATGCCACACTAAGGTATATAAGAAATGAAGCTTCGCGTGCAAAGCGCAAAGCGTGCGTGTTGGCTCGGAAAGACGGTGCCGCGTGTTCAAATCCCACGTGAGTTATACATTTTTAAACACTTATTGCATTGGATTTCCTTGGCACCGAGTAGTGACTGCAGTCTAGACAACATTTGTGGCCAGGTAGTGTAGAGTGCCATATCGTGTACATAACTTTACGTATGTGACGATGTCCAGTAGTGCAAGACCCTTGTACGGGACGCAGAAAAAGCCGCCTGCGAACTTGCCTTGTTTAGATTTAACAGTTTCGAATTTTGCTAATCTATTATACCTTAATAAAAAAGTAAGTGTATATTGCAAGCTGCATAAACATGTCTGTCACAAATTGTAGTGAAATATTTCTCCATTCAAACTTCTATTATAAATAAACGTAAGCTCATTTTCGTTTATGATATATTATACAAGCACAACTCAGTAATGTTTAGAGATTTCATAAGAATTCGTGACTTTTATTTGTCAACAGAAGAATTTAGCCTCAGCGGTTAGTAAAAATGACAGAGTCCAGTGAAAACTACGTCCGAAGAAACTTAATACGTCTCTTTTGAGTTTTGTATATCGTCAATGTCATGTCCGTAACCGCATCCGCATACAAAATCTTCCAGGGATAGGCCGTCTGCTAGCTGTTGGAAACGCGGGTTCAAACCCCGCCTGAACCATAAATTTTTTTTCTTCATTGTAAACATGAAGACAGAAAGCTCAGGCGAAGTTAAGGGCATTGACGGTACTTGAGATTTGAGTATGAACGGTAAGGGGAACGAAGTTTTTCTTCGGTTCTAAACTATCTAGCCCCTCATAATCATAAATACTAAGCTACTTTTGTGACTGTTGGCAGTTTTAGCATTTCACTCACGACCGGAGAACCTCGGGTCAAGACGTATTGATATACCGTTCTTAGTGTTTAATCAATTGTCTACTTGCGTGGAGGTACTGATTGTCTGTTGCTATGCTGTACTGAGCGTGATAATCGTTTGCAATAATTTTGAGGTTTATATCAGAAGGAACTTCTTTACGATTATATTTTATTGAACACTTGTCAGCATATTATATTGTAAATCACAGGCAGGTTCACAGGCTAGCATTGCCGCTGTTCTATACAACTTGATTAATTTAATATTGACAAGTTTAACTGACAATTTCTCGATTTTTCGACTGCTAAAAACAACAAAAATTTCTCAATTTTCTCATCATAACTTAGAAAAGTGGAGGGTTTATTTCTGGTTTCCTAGAATAGCGGTGCTGTCATCGGCGAGCGGCAGCCATTGGAGAGAGGCAAACACTGCGTTCGGACCTCCCGCTCCCACTTACGGCCGGCGCTCGCCGCGGAGCGGGAGGTCCGAGCGCTGTGTTTGACTATCTTAGGAAACCAGAGCTAACATCTGTTTCACGTCGATAAAAGGTATACTCCACCAGGCATCACATACGCCGTATAAACGCTCATCATTTATAATGCGTAAACTAAAGTGATAATCGTTTTGTAGGTTCTTTTAAACAGGTATGTAACTCGGGTCCCTCTCAATCGTAAGCATGGATGCTAGATGGGATCCCTTATATCGACTTGAACTACAGAAGGTATTAAAAATGTAATTGCTAGTTTTCACCGGAGCGTTCCACCAGAACGTCTACTTTTTAGGCTACCGTAATAACATACAGAAACTTCAAGAATTTAGTATCAATACAAAAGCCAGGTTATAAAATATTGACATACCTACCAAAAATTGTCTTTCAACTTTATAAGTATGAAAATAATATCACGTGTAATAGTAATAGTGTCAAATGCCTGACATTCTGGTGGAATGCCCCTACCTGGAGATGTACCGTTCTCGAGAATGTTTCCCGATTTGTATGAGGGAGAACGTTCCCATACAAAATGAGGAGAGTTACCGGAAAATCTCGAGTTCAGCACATTAACACCCTACCGCATGTTCCGCCCGCACTGTCAACCACTAGCACCTCTAACACAACTTTGACACACGACTATTTCTCGCGCGAGATATGCTACCTATCCCTTTTTGTACAGTATCGTGAGAGAGTGACGATACTATGTCGCGAACCATAGTTGTGCTGGCTGGGCGTGTCGACGTCACAGCAGGTGCAAAAAATCAAGAAACGTCTACGATTCACAATGTTATGGAGACTAAGGCACATCAAACAACTTGAGACCTTACATCGTACGCCGGCTTGGACGTCATCGTCAGACTGTTGCAGTACTTAGCAGCTAAATTACTATACTATATATACAATATTTTCCTGACCAAGGGAGTAAAGCGTCTCCGTTGAGTACAGTTTACTAAAGTCCCAAACGACGTTTGATGACAGACGAGGCGACTTGGTTCAGGACTAATGATTTCGAAATCATTTGCAAGCTGCCTAATAATTAATACTGAAAAAGTTTATTCATATCGAGTAGCCTAAGTGCTTCATTATTTATACAATCCCTCCTTTATATAGTCCTGTATGTTCTGTTAAGACCTTTCGACTTTTTTTATGGTTATCACTTCCTGCTAATTTTACTAAGAGGTATTTTAATATTTTCTTCGGTTTCCGCGACTGTCACACATTTAAATAAAACGATTCAAACGGGTTTTGGTAGCTTTCCAGAAAAGTTACCGAAACTTCAAGGATGCTCAAATAATAAATATACGCGATATAAGCCCTTTAAATCGTTTTATTTAAAGGAGGTACCAATGTCGATGTGTAGACATATATATCACACGAAAAATTCTCGGTAGAGATTTTTTATTTTAATGAGAGTATGATATGTATTGTTTAGACTTCTAAATAATTATGTCACAATATCAAATATTGAATAAAACAAAGAGATTTGGTATTACGAGCAAAACTTCGACCAACGTCAACTTGTTGGCGCTATAAATTTATATAGAATTCTATAAACTGTGATTTAAAAAAAAGTACCTATTTATGCGATTTAAAGTTATATCGGTTTTATCGTGAATGATATATATCATTTAGTTTAGTTATCGATAAAATTGATATCTACAGGAAGTTAGTAAAAAAGTCGAATTTATGGCTCTGATAAGTCCAAATCGTTTATGTCTGAATATAAAAATGCAGTAGTTACCTCTTCACGTATGAAAAAGTTCATCAAACTGCTATGTACTGCAAAAGTCCGTTAGAACCTTAAGTTAGTACATATTACAATTGATTTAGAGAGGCCATGCTCATATAAAGTTGGTCAGAACAAACATTCAAACATTAAAAAAAAAGTCATTGCATAAATATAGTCGACACGACATTAGTTGCCCTCCAAAGAATGTCGAAAAACGATTGAATTTTAAATTTGTCAAAAAATACACGTTAACAAAACTATAGTTAATTTATCTCTCACAACACGAAAAATTATTTTGACTAACTTAATGTGAGCGCGGCCTAGGACCAGGCCAAAGGACTCAAACAAACACCGAAGCGACCTCAAGCCTGTATCTAATAAATATTAAATTTAGAAATTTGATAATTATAAAAGTCGAATTTTATTTTACAACTACAATCTATTGTTCCTATTTAGTGGATTTTAATAATATTCACAAAAAGATCCCCGAC
Organism: Apotomis capreana; assembly: GCA_947623375.1. Taxonomy (NCBI): domain Eukaryota; kingdom Metazoa; phylum Arthropoda; class Insecta; order Lepidoptera; family Tortricidae; genus Apotomis; species Apotomis capreana. Next base: position 6,981,697 of record OX392507.1, read on the forward strand.
CCCTGGCCGATCATAGGAAGTCCATAGGTATTGTTGATGTTAAAGTGAGTTATGTTATGATTGGACATATTGAGTTAAAGTATTGACCACGACTATACCACTTCGAGGTGTTCTAGATGCGCGATTACAACTTTCCAAGGGGCCTGTTACCTTTGTTTTAATAATATTTGAAATCCACTTCAACACAACATTTTGGTTGCCTTCATACGTCAAAATTTATATCTATCATTCAACGTTTCCGAACGCATCCAAAAATGGCGTATAGTTAGAGCCCTACGTCACAGCTTTATCCAGTCTATATAAAAACTTCATTTACATATGTATACCGCGTACTGTAGTTTACCTTTTAGATAGAGAAACCAAGGAAAAATCAACACACTCAATTTACCAAAAACCTAATTCAAAGGTGTAATTTCCGTGATTAAATGCACTGTGTTATTTTTTCCTTGGTTTTTCGTTTTATTATCCTACCCCTCTCTTCCACTGGCTGTATTGACATGATTACCACTCACCATACGCAAAAAGAATTAAAAATAATTGATATACATAATTTAAATAGTGCTAATGACAAGTCATTTATTAGATGAAAGAATACTAGGTTGACTCTGAGCGCAGTCTCTGGTGAACAGTCAATAACGTGTGAAACATGCTTCTCATTGTTAAACGTGATATTTCCACACGTGTTATTGCGAAAAAAATTATAGACCGGTGTTACGACTAGTAATCTCACCCAAAATTCCGGTTTCAAAATTCTTTAAAGGTAACCAACCTCTGGCTTACCTACAAAACCTACCCCCGATTTTAGAGTTTGTATCATGAAGTTCCTACTTGATACAACTTTGTTTTTAACTTTTTATTTTGCTTATTATATTTATAAAATAAAATGTAATGTGATGTTATTATACAGTCAATTGTTAAAATACATCAAAGTTATATATTATTAATCGCGTTTATTACGCAATAAATGAAGTATCCCACTCACTCATCAAAAAGATTATTGCCCGACACGCACAACCTTCATATATAATACCTACTGAACGCAATGTCATGAAGTTATTTCTCATATCGAAAAGAACAATGTAAACTACTATCGCCGGCAAAAGTAAATTTGGATTAGACTGACCTTATTTATTCGTCCGATCCATACGTAGAATTTTCATTTTAAAAATTCAAAGACATATAAAACAATTTCCAGTTACTGTACTATTCACCAGAGTACTTGTTCAGAGTAGTTCATTATGTGTCAGAGTTGTTACTAGATTTAGTAATTGTTCAAGTGTTTAGCGAGGAATTAGAACTAAAGAGCGGTCAAAAGACCGAAGGCTCCGTTTCTCGACCGCCGAGGCATATTCTACGTATAAGTATACAACATATTTCTTATCAAAAAGATTATAAACATATTTCCTTTCTTTTTGAGTATCTCTTGACTCGATAAACTATTATTTTCGATACACAGGCTCAATGAAAGAAGGTACAGTTTCAGTTCTTTTTTCAGTTTCCATTGATTGTGAACGTAAGGGTGCTCCCACATCGCGAGCGAGATATGACAATCTCCTATGTTTTAGTTACATTACACGCGAATGCTTGCGGTGAGGGAGCGCCCTTAGCAGTGCAGTAGTTTTTACAGCGGTTGCCAGCAACCGCATAAATACTGCCTTGCAGATTCGAATTAATCTTAAGTGATCTCGAGTCGACAGGGTATTTCTACGAGCTATTTTGACAGCTTCAACCGCTCTGACTGCAACGCATTCAGGGCACGATTGAAGCCGGCGAAACTGTCATAAAAATAGTCTGTTCAATGTGATGCATACAAACAATTCATTTATTCCAAGCCCAGCCGGTTGGCGGAACTGTCCCAAACACCAAGCAATAAGCAAAATGTGTGAGCACAGCTTTCCTTCGACGTCATTTCCATTCTTGGGCGTTCAAAGGGTTGATATGAATGTTATGTATGCGAACTGTCAAACAATTGAGCTATATTGATACGCGTATACTTAAATTCACGTACAAAGTGGGCTGTCAATCTTCCTGCGCAATAGAAATGACTACAGTAATGAGAATGAGAGCGCTCCTTTTACGTGAATCCCACTAATATTCTCGGCGGTCGGCGGATCGTGAGAAGCGTGCGACATCGGTCGAGCAGCGGTGCCGGCGCGGTTACTAGCGGCGCGTTCATTGCTATCGATCTGGAAATAAAATGATTACAGGTAAAATATTATTTATTTATTAAAACTTTGTTGCAAAAAACAAGTCAGTACAAATGGCGGACTTGATGCCAAATGGCATTCTCTACCGGTCAACCGTAGGGCCAAACAAAAATACTAGAAGTTGGTGCAAATCGGAAATCTAATTGTACAGAGTGCATCTGCACTATGTATATGGCTTTTCTATTAAAACGTTAACACATTCTTTGGTATTATTTTTCGCGGCTTATTATTTTCCGAGCTATAAAACTAAACATTTATTTAAAACAAAATGCAGAATGAGCGTTTTTTCGTAAAAATCTTTACGGACCTTTATTTCTAGGTTTTGGGAATGTAGATATGTATTAAAAATGCACAAATTATTTATTTCAAAAAGTAAAAAACATCACTATATAAAAAAAAGCTAATATATATAATTCTAAATGTTTTCTGTTTATTGAATTTAAACAACAATAATATTGTTGGCTAAAGCTTCCTCTTTACTGAATAGGAGCGAAGCGTCTTGTGGACAAGCAGTCTTAGCCACTCAATTGCTTCGAATTTTTTGAGTTGGACTCTATTTATATAATAAAATAAGAGCGGTGACAGGTAGCCGTAGTTACCAAAAGCAATCCAGTGGTTAGGGAACTGAAGCGGAGCGGAAACGTGCAGAATAGACCAATCACCCGACTTGAAATCAGCACCTCTTGCATAACTGTCTTAGGGCCTGGGCACATCACCACGGCACGGCGCCGCGCCGTGGATTTTTACGGTGGTTTTATATACGCTGACACCGTAAAAATCCACGGCGCGGCACCGTGCCGTGGTGATGTGCCCAGGCCCTTATCGGATAGATAAGCACTTTATCTGGTTTTTACACGTCTATCTACATACGTGTAGATGAGACTGTTTGTCTATCACAGTACAACTACACGCAGTTCAGTGGACTGAACTTAGAGCATCTTTCAATAGAGTTGTGTATAGTATAGTATAGTATAGTGTACCTGTGGGGCGCGGCTAGGAGAGGAAGGGGTTGGGCGTGTGCCGCGGCGGCGGCAACCACGGGGACTGCGAGCGCGGCGCCGCCCCCGGCGCGGCCCACGGGTCCAGCGCTGCAACCGACATCTTAGTATATAGTATAGTGTACCTGTGGGGCGCGGCTAGGAGAGGAAGGGGTTGGGCGTGTGCCGCGGCGGCGGCGACCACGGGGACTGCGAGCGCGGCGCCGCCCCCGGCGCGGCCCACGGGTCCAGCGCTGCAACCGACATCTTAGTATATAGTATAGTGTACCTGTGGGGCGCGGCTAGGAGAGGAAGGGGTTGGGCGTGTGCCGCGGCGGCGGCGACCACGGGGACTGCGAGCGCGGCGCCGCCCCCGGCGCGGCCCACGGGTCCAGCGCTGCAACCGACATCTTAGTATATAGTATAGTGTACCTGTGGGGCGCGGCTAGGAGAGGAAGGGGTTGGGCGTGTGCCGCGGCGGCGGCGACCACGGGGACTGCGAGCGCGGCGCCGCCCCCGGCGCGGCCCACGGGTCCAGCGCTGCAACCGACATCTTAGTATATAGTATAGTGTACCTGTGGGGCGCGGCTAGGAGAGGAAGGGGTTGGGCGTGTGCCGCGGCGGCGGCGACCACGGGGACTGCGAGCGCGGCGCCGCCCCCGGCGCGGCCCACGGGTCCAGCGCTGCAACCGACATCTTAGTATATAGTATAGTGTACCTGTGGGGCGCGGCTAGGAGAGGAAGGGGTTGGGCGTGTGCCGCGGCGGCGGCGACCACGGGGACTGCGAGCGCGGCGCCGCCCCCGGCGCGGCCCACGGGTCCAGCGCTGCAACCGACATCTTAGTATATAGTATAGTGTACCTGTGGGGCGCGGCTAGGAGAGGAAGGGGTTGGGCGTGTGCCGCGGCGGCGGCGACCACGGGGACTGCGAGCGCGGCGCCGCCCCCGGCGCGGCCCACGGGTCCAGCGCTGCAACCGACATCTTAGTATATAGTATAGTGTACCTGTGGGGCGCGGCTAGGAGAGGAAGGGGTTGGGCGTGTGCCGCGGCGGCGGCGACCACGGGGACTGCGAGCGCGGCGCCGCCCCCGGCGCGGCCCACGGGTCCAGCGCTGCAACCGACATCTTAGTATATAGTATAGTGTACCTGTGGGGCGCGGCTAGGAGAGGAAGGGGTTGGGCGTGTGCCGCGGCGGCGGCGACCACGGGGACTGCGAGCGCGGCGCCGCCCCCGGCGCGGCCCACGGGTCCAGCGCTGCAACCGACATCTTAGTATATAGTATAGTGTACCTGTGGGGCGCGGCTAGGAGAGGAAGGGGTTGGGCGTGTGCCGCGGCGGCGGCAACCACGGGGACTGCGAGCGCGGCGCCGCCCCCGGCGCGGCCCACGGGTCCAGCGCTGCAACCGACATCTTAGTATATAGTATAGTGTACCTGTGGGGCGCGGCTAGGAGAGGAAGGGGTTGGGCGTGTGCCGCGGCGGCGGCGACCACGGGGACTGCGAGCGCGGCGCCGCCCCCGGCGCGGCCCACGGGTCCAGCGCTGCAACCGACATCTTAGTATATAGTATAGTGTACCTGTGGGGCGCGGCTAGGAGAGGAAGGGGTTGGGCGTGTGCCGCGGCGGCGGCGACCACGGGGACTGCGAGCGCGGCGCCGCCCCCGGCGCGGCCCACGGGTCCAGCGCTGCAACCGACATCTTAGTATATAGTATAGTGTACCTGTGGGGCGCGGCTAGGAGAGGAAGGGGTTGGGCGTGTGCCGCGGCGGCGGCGACCACGGGGACTGCGAGCGCGGCGCCGCCCCCGGCGCGGCCCACGGGTCCAGCGCTGCAACCGACATCTTAGTATATAGTATAGTGTACCTGTGGGGCGCGGCTAGGAGAGGAAGGGGTTGGGCGTGTGCCGCGGCGGCGGCGACCACGGGGACTGCGAGCGCGGCGCCGCCCCCGGCGCGGCCCACGGGTCCAGCGCTGCAACCGACATCTTAGTATATAGTATAGTGTACCTGTGGGGCGCGGCTAGGAGAGGAAGGGGTTGGGCGTGTGCCGCGGCGGCGGCGACCACGGGGACTGCGAGCGCGGCGCCGCCCCCGGCGCGGCCCACGGGTCCAGCGCTGCAACCGACATCTTAGTATATAGTATAGTGTACCTGTGGGGCGCGGCTAGGAGAGGAAGGGGTTGGGCGTGTGCCGCGGCGGCGGCGACCACGGGGACTGCGAGCGCGGCGCCGCCCCCGGCGCGGCCCACGGGTCCAGCGCTGCAACCGACATCTTAGTATATAGTATAGTGTACCTGTGGGGCGCGGCTAGGAGAGGAAGGGGTTGGGCGTGTGCCGCGGCGGCGGCGACCACGGGGACTGCGAGCGCGGCGCCGCCCCCGGCGCGGCCCACGGGTCCAGCGCTGCAACCGACATCTTAGTATATAGTATAGTGTACCTGTGGGGCGCGGCTAGGAGAGGAAGGGGTTGGGCGTGTGCCGCGGCGGCGGCGACCACGGGGACTGCGAGCGCGGCGCCGCCCCCGGCGCGGCCCACGGGTCCAGCGCTGCAACCGACATCTTAGTATATAGTATAGTGTACCTGTGGGGCGCGGCTAGGAGAGGAAGGGGTTGGGCGTGTGCCGCGGCGGCGGCGACCACGGGGACTGCGAGCGCGGCGCCGCCCCCGGCGCGGCCCACGGGTCCAGCGCTGCAACCGACATCTTAGTATATAGTATAGTGTACCTGTGGGGCGCGGCTAGGAGAGGAAGGGGTTGGGCGTGTGCCGCGGCGGCGGCGACCACGGGGACTGCGAGCGCGGCGCCGCCCCCGGCGCGGCCCACGGGTCCAGCGCTGCAACCGACATCTTAGTATATAGTATAGTGTACCTGTGGGGCGCGGCTAGGAGAGGAAGGGGTTGGGCGTGTGCCGCGGCGGCGGCGACCACGGGGACTGCGAGCGCGGCGCCGCCCCCGGCGCGGCCCACGGGTCCAGCGCTGCAACCGACATCTTAGTATATAGTATAGTGTACCTGTGGGGCGCGGCTAGGAGAGGAAGGGGTTGGGCGTGTGCCGCGGCGGCGGCGACCACGGGGACTGCGAGCGCGGCGCCGCCCCCGGCGCGGCCCACGGGTCCAGCGCTGCAACCGACATCTTAGTATATAGTATAGTGTACCTGTGGGGCGCGGCTAGGAGAGGAAGGGGTTGGGCGTGTGCCGCGGCGGCGGCGACCACGGGGACTGCGAGCGCGGCGCCGCCCCCGGCGCGGCCCACGGGTCCAGCGCTGCAACCGACATCTTAGTATATAGTATAGTGTACCTGTGGGGCGCGGCTAGGAGAGGAAGGGGTTGGGCGTGTGCCGCGGCGGCGGCGACCACGGGGACTGCGAGCGCGGCGCCGCCCCCGGCGCGGCCCACGGGTCCAGCGCTGCAACCGACATCTTAGTATATAGTATAGTGTACCTGTGGGGCGCGGCTAGGAGAGGAAGGGGTTGGGCGTGTGCCGCGGCGGCGGCGACCACGGGGACTGCGAGCGCGGCGCCGCCCCCGGCGCGGCCCACGGGTCCAGCGCTGCAACCGACATCTTAGTATATAGTATAGTGTACCTGTGGGGCGCGGCTAGGAGAGGAAGGGGTTGGGCGTGTGCCGCGGCGGCGGCGACCACGGGGACTGCGAGCGCGGCGCCGCCCCCGGCGCGGCCCACGGGTCCAGCGCTGCAACCGACATCTTAGTATATAGTATAGTGTACCTGTGGGGCGCGGCTAGGAGAGGAAGGGGTTGGGCGTGTGCCGCGGCGGCGGCGACCACGGGGACTGCGAGCGCGGCGCCGCCCCCGGCGCGGCCCACGGGTCCAGCGCTGCAACCGACATCTTAGTATATAGTATAGTGTACCTGTGGGGCGCGGCTAGGAGAGGAAGGGGTTGGGCGTGTGCCGCGGCGGCGGCGACCACGGGGACTGCGAGCGCGGCGCCGCCCCCGGCGCGGCCCACGGGTCCAGCGCTGCAACCGACATCTTAGTATATAGTATAGTGTACCTGTGGGGCGCGGCTAGGAGAGGAAGGGGTTGGGCGTGTGCCGCGGCGGCGGCGACCACGGGGACTGCGAGCGCGGCGCCGCCCCCGGCGCGGCCCACGGGTCCAGCGCTGCAACCGACATCTTAGTATACACACTGACAATTACTGAAAATAAGTTTCTGTCAAAATTACATTTTAGTGGCAAGCTTTTACAGCCGACTGTACTTTTCTTTGGATATCCATCAAATGCTCACTGAGACGATTCTAAAGAGCCCAAGCTCGGTAGGATTGCTTTTTCTATTATAGAGTTCCTATGGCCACCTTCCGGCTCCATCATCAGATCAGCCCCATGGTACCATATTATTGTATTGTCATCAAAGTTAAGTAAGTATGCAAAATTTCAGCTCAATCGGTTCACGATATCTGCTTCAAAATTGAGTTGCAAGATTACACCCGAACAAACATACTTTAAACATACAATGCAAGCTAAATAAAAGCTTGTAATGACTAACTGTTGAGTTTCTTTCGGCGTTTCTTCTCAACAGTGGTCTCCTCTTGTGAAATGCTGGTAGACGCAGACATGCAAAAGTGCCCTTGTGGCCTACTTGCAGAATCAAGTTCGTTATTTCATTATTATTTCACTGTGTCAAGTCCGTCCGTAGCGGGAGAGTAAAAAGCAATAAAACTTGTTCTCATTTCAAAAAGTCGTAATCCTAAGTGAATTTCGACCTTAACACATTTCTATTAAAGATTAAAATCATTTTTATGTGTCTCGAACAATATATACCTTTACTCCCGCAAAGGGTTGACAAAACTGTACTGAGTAAAATAATGCAACATAAATAATTAAATTCAAAAAGCTCAAAGAAAAAATGAAATAAATGCGTAACCTGGTGGAAGAGACCGGGATTCGAACCCGGTACCTCTGGACTGCCGGTCCAGCATGTTAACCTTTTCGCCACCCTAACGCCCAAGCAACCTTTCGATTTTTTCCTTATGCTTTGTGTTGTAATTGTAATATATATATGTGTCGTCTTTGTTTCACTTTCAACTTCAGTTACCAAAAATGTAGTTGTCAGTAAAATAAATTAGTACCACTAAAAACTTTTATCAAATAAGAACTTTATCAACAGCTGTTATTTACGGTTTACCCTTGAATCGCCGACACTCGTTACGTCGAATTTTACTTCAAAGATAACGTTTCAAGTATTTTCATTTCATCGACAACTCACTTCATCGAAATTTCATTACGAGTATTTTACATCACGAATTCTCAAATGGCGTATGATTCATTATACAGATGTATTATTTCATAGAAGTACGTTTCATAATTTATCGTTTAAAATCTTTTTCAATTACATAAAACTTAGTTCACGTAATATCATTTCACTTGCATGTACGGGTCCAGCTCGCTACAACTAAAATCGAAAATATTTTTAGGGATATAAAAAAAAACTAACCTAACCTAACCCGGCCGAGTCGAATCTGCTCTGAAAGGTGATTGATTCACCTCAACCTATTCTCAAACTTTAAATGATTCACCTTTCAGAGCAGATCCGACTAGGCCGTTTTTTTTAATATCCCTAAAAAACGCTCCTTTTGTTGTAGTTGATGATCACATTAAATATTATTCGAAGAAATGAAAATCGATGTAATGTACTTCCTCCATTTAAAAAATATACGAAATGAATCATCGATCAAATAATATTTCTTGAAAAGTTTTTCTACGAATTAATAAAAGTTTCGATGAGATAAAATTACACTAAATGAACATACGCGAAGTAAAAATTCGGCGAAACGTTTTCGCTGAAATGATATTCGATGAAAAGTTTGTCGGCGACACAACGGGCACCCGTTATTTACGCGGTATTGCACTATCCCCGACGATATAGGCCACATTAGGCATTACTACCTTCTTGCCTTCTAACCCACCGCCAAACAGCAATGTTCGCATTGTTGTGTTCCGGTGTGGGGGTAAGATAGCCGGTGAAATTACTAGCATAGAGGCATTCTATCTTCGTCCTCCGGGTAGGCGAGCACTTGTGACTCCTCTGGTGTTGCAGGTGTTTATGGGCGACGGTAATCGCTTTCCATCAGGCGATACGTTTGCTCGTTTGCCCCATATGACATAAAAAAAAAAAAAAAAAAACATGCGTCGTCGTACCTGTGACGGGCGCGGCGGCCATGTGGTTGGCCATGGGCATGGCTTGCAGCGGCGCGTACGACGCGCCGAACGCGCTCGCCTGCGCCGGCGCAGGTGCTGCGGGGAACGAGAGCCCGCTCAGACCCATCTGCTGTTGTTTTAGCTCGTTGATCGACAGCTTAGCCTGAAAAAAAAATACTCTTTATTGGCACTACAAAATAAAAATAAAGAAAACACAAAAATAACAAAAAAATCTTCACAGTAGGCGATCTTATCGCTAAATAGCGATCTTCCAGACAACCTCAACCTAAAGGTTAGTTAGCGAAAATAAGTAAAGAAAATGGTATTGGAAAAATTGTTCAAACGATAAGTATTCTCGGAAAATTTAACAAGTAACGTCAGAACGGTTAACGAGCAATCATGCTAGTAATATTATTGTTGTTGTACAGAAACAAGAATGAGAAGATTCGAGAAAAGATGACCAGCTTCGTGCCAAGTCGGTGTCAATAGTGGGCAGAGTTCGATTCAATTTACGGCATTTGATGATCAGATGGTTTCCTTTAGCAGGTTGAACCTTCTGAACCCCTAAGAACAATTTAATATGGGCAGCCATCTTGAATTTTAGTGCAAGGAGTTATGACGTGATCTATTTTATGTATGCCAAATCACCAGTAATAGCAGTAATTTACTAATATCTAAGCCTTTTCGTGTGATCCTATTATGAAACTCACCTTCGGCTCGTTTCATAAAACCACACTCGTGTTTTAATATCTATTATGTAACAGTTGCATAATAGTAGTTTATGTGACTGTACATAATGAAGGGCATTAATCACGAGTGTGGGTTTATGACACGAGCTGAAGGTGAGTGTCATAATAACATCACACGAGTGTTTAATGCCTAATTATGTATAGTTTCATACACTACTTTATCTACTCACATATCATAAGCCTCCATGATGCATTCAGGAGCCGCATATTATGACCACCATACCTACTGTTTCTTTGACTTAGCTGGTAATAAGTAATTAATGACGTTAGGTGCTTTGTTACGGATATCAGGAGGCGTCGCCGAAATATCTATATAGCTCAATTTATGGTTTATATTCAACAAATCGATCAATTTTATGCATTAAAACAAATTCTAACCGGTAATGGCGGCAATGAAAACTTTTCTTTTCTTTTCTGGCAGCTGTCATAGTTTTTTTTTAATTCAGAGACAAACTAGAGTGGGCCCGAAGTACCATATCGTTCGATATCTTACTTGCGTGCGACATTTGTCAATTTGTCTGGAAATTGAAATTGACAATTCATTTCGAACTAAACGTCATCTCGACTGATATTAGAATAGAGGTCAAACCAAATTTCTTTGGTTTTCAGAGATGTTCGAAATTTGAATGATATAATATTATCGAAATCGATGTTATTAATTAGCAATAATAACATTTTCACAGATAAGAAATTTGTTCAAACAAAACAGTTTATTTTTATGTTGGTCATAATGTGCGGTTCTTGAACGCATCATGGAGGGTTTATGATATTTGGGTAGATAAACTAGTATTATAAGAGAGTGTATAGTGACCGGTTGCGGCGGCAGGAACATCTGCCGGGGCGGCTCGGGCGCGAAGGGGTTGGGCGCGGGCGGCTCGGCGCTGGCGGGCTGCAGCAGCCGCTCCAGGGTCACCAGCGACGAGTTCTCTATGTATGTTGTACCATGTATATTATAAGAGAGTGTATAGTGACCGGTTGCGGCGGCAGGAACATCTGCCGGGGCGGCTCGGGCGCGAAGGGGTTGGGCGCGGGCGGCTCGGCGCTGGCGGGCTGCAGCAGCCGCTCCAGGGTCACCAGCGACGAGTTCTCTATGTATGTTGTACCATGTATATTATAAGAGAGTGTATAGTGACCGGTTGCGGCGGCAGGAACATCTGCCGGGGCGGCTCGGGCGCGAAGGGGTTGGGCGCGGGCGGCTCGGCGCTGGCGGGCTGCAGCAGCCGCTCCAGGGTCACCAGCGACGAGTTCTCTATGTATGTTGTACCATGTATATTATAAGAGAGTGTATAGTGACCGGTTGCGGCGGCAGGAACATCTGCCGGGGCGGCTCGGGCGCGAAGGGGTTGGGCGCGGGCGGCTCGGCGCTGGCGGGCTGCAGCAGCCGCTCCAGGGTCACCAGCGACGAGTTCTCTATGTATGTTGTACCATGTATATTATAAGAGAGTGTATAGTGACCGGTTGCGGCGGCAGGAACATCTGCCGGGGCGGCTCGGGCGCGAAGGGGTTGGGCGCGGGCGGCTCGGCGCTGGCGGGCTGCAGCAGCCGCTCCAGGGTCACCAGCGACGAGTTCTCTATGTATGTTGTACCATGTATATTATAAGAGAGTGTATAGTGACCGGTTGCGGCGGCAGGAACATCTGCCGGGGCGGCTCGGGCGCGAAGGGGTTGGGCGCGGGCGGCTCGGCGCTGGCGGGCTGCAGCAGCCGCTCCAGGGTCACCAGCGACGAGTTCTCTATGTATGTTGTACCATGTATATTATAAGAGAGTGTATAGTGACCGGTTGCGGCGGCAGGAACATCTGCCGGGGCGGCTCGGGCGCGAAGGGGTTGGGCGCGGGCGGCTCGGCGCTGGCGGGCTGCAGCAGCCGCTCCAGGGTCACCAGCGACGAGTTCTCTATGTATGTTGTACCATGTATATTATAAGAGAGTGTATAGTGACCGGTTGCGGCGGCAGGAACATCTGCCGGGGCGGCTCGGGCGCGAAGGGGTTGGGCGCGGGCGGCTCGGCGCTGGCGGGCTGCAGCAGCCGCTCCAGGGTCACCAGCGACGAGTTCTCTATGTATGTTGTACCATGTATATTATAAGAGAGTGTATAGTGACCGGTTGCGGCGGCAGGAACATCTGCCGGGGCGGCTCGGGCGCGAAGGGGTTGGGCGCGGGCGGCTCGGCGCTGGCGGGCTGCAGCAGCCGCTCCAGGGTCACCAGCGACGAGTTCTCTATGTATGTTGTACCATGTATATTATAAGAGAGTGTATAGTGACCGGTTGCGGCGGCAGGAACATCTGCCGGGGCGGCTCGGGCGCGAAGGGGTTGGGCGCGGGCGGCTCGGCGCTGGCGGGCTGCAGCAGCCGCTCCAGGGTCACCAGCGACGAGTTCTCTATGTATGTTGTACCATGTATATTATAAGAGAGTGTATAGTGACCGGTTGCGGCGGCAGGAACATCTGCCGGGGCGGCTCGGGCGCGAAGGGGTTGGGCGCGGGCGGCTCGGCGCTGGCGGGCTGCAGCAGCCGCTCCAGGGTCACCAGCGACGAGTTCTCTATGTATGTTGTACCATGTATATTATAAGAGAGTGTATAGTGACCGGTTGCGGCGGCAGGAACATCTGCCGGGGCGGCTCGGGCGCGAAGGGGTTGGGCGCGGGCGGCTCGGCGCTGGCGGGCTGCAGCAGCCGCTCTAGGTTCACCAGCGACGAGTTCTCCCCCAGGAACGCAGACGGACTCTTCTTGATGGCGCCCGTGCTCGGTGACGCGCCGGCCAGGTTGTCCCCTGGAAACGATCAGGGCATTTTAAATTAGTATGATAATTTCAGATACTATGGGTAAAGTAAAGACCTAGCATACATTATAGCCCAAGAAGGGATTTTACAACCGACGCCATATTGCGGATTTTTAATGGTACTACATATTTTATTTTACTGCCCAACTTTGATATGAAACGTTATCTAAACTCTAAGGCACATACCTAACGCAGTGAGGTCGAACGGGTCGTCGTGGTTATTGGTGTTGTTGGTGTTGTTGGTGTTGGCGCGCGGCCGCTGCGACAGCGCGTCGAATTGCTCCAGCTCAGAAGATGGCGACGACAGCACGGAGACGGGCGACTTGCTCTGCAAAGTCGTGGTAAGCTCCTTAATAAGAGACGGGTTGGATTAGTTGGTTAGTAGGTTCTATGCTGCCCGACACCGTTGCCAAAACCATTTTAGAAGCCGAAAGTTGCTTTGTAATCGGACGAATTAACAGATGACAAAAGTTTCACAGGAGGCTGTCACCGCCTTTCTTCTGCGATAAAATGATGATCGTTGTAATTGAAAGCGAGGACAAAACAAATGACGATCAAAGTTTAATTTGTAATACCAACACCCTAAGTAAAACAAAAGATGGTCCGATTTGTATCATCATTGCATCCGGTCGATTTCGGCCACGGCGGATGAACGCTGGCTAATGAGAGCGTCGCTCATGAGCTCTCAGGTGGCTGACGTAGCCAATTTTTGCAGCAAATGTGCGACCACATTCGCTGCATGTCAGCACCCCACCGACAAAATTATACAAGATGGCCGCTGTTGGTCGGGCCTTGAGCTCCTCGCGCGTAGCGTCGAGCTCACTCCTTCTTTTCTCTTCGAAGGCTTGCACGCTTACCGCCACTGTTTGCCTCCACTTAGGCCGATCTTGTGCCATGTTCTCCCAATGCGATGGGTCAATGTCACCTTTCCGCATATGGCGCTTCAGTGCATCTTTGTATCGCAGGAATTGGCCGCCCTGTTTCCGCTTGCCGTCCTGCAGTTCCGAGTAAAAGATGCGCTTTGCGATTTTATTATCGGACATTCGGGAGACATGACCACACCATCGTAGCTGTCGCCGCATTAGATAGGCTTCGATACCGCTGACATTAGCGCGCCGCAGAACCACCGTGTTTCTGACACGGTCCGACCAAGAGATGTTCATAATGTCACGCAGGCATTTCAAATGAAACCTATCTAAAGTGCGAATATGCTAACGATAAAGGCACCAAGTGTCGGAGGCATACAGAAGATTGGGCAATACAATAGCCATGTACACAGAGATCTTGGTTGGGAGCTTTAAATCATGTGAACGGAACACCTTGAGACGAAGCTTCCCGAAGGCAGCAGCAGCCGCTCCAATTCTGCTATTAATTTCATCATCAAGGTGACACTTAGACATAACTGTGCTCCCCAGATATCTGAAGCGGTCCACCCGCTTAAGTGAGTCATCCCCGAGTTTGATGTCTATTGGCATTAGCAGATCAGACCCCATTACTTCTGTCTTTTTCACACTTATTTTAAGGCCAAAACGTTGACATGACTCGTTAAGACTCGACAAAAGCGTTTGTAGGCCATCTGGGGAATCCGCCACAAAGCAAAGATCATCTGCATACATTATCTCCGTGACGGTAGCATGAGATACCTTTGTGCGTGCCCTCAGCCTAGCCAAATTAAAAACACTGCCGTCAGTACGAAAACGAATGCGGATGCCATCAGCCAAATCCTGCAGGGCATCTCTGACTACAACTGCAAAGTAAAGGGCGAAGAGTGTGGGCGCTAGTACGCAGCCTTATTTAACGCCACAGTTGACATTGAAGTAATCTGACTCTTCACCCTTTACGCTGACACAGCATTGCATGTCATCATGCAGGAGTCGTATAAGCCTTACAAATTTAGCTGTGCAACCCAATTTCGCTAGCACCAGCCACAAAGCTTCGCGAGGCACACTGTCAAAGGCCTTCTCCAGGTCAACGAAGCAGAGAAACAGTGGTTGTCCTTGCTCTCTACTCTTCTCCTGAAACTGGCGGATAGAGAAGATGGCCTCACAGGTGCCTCGCTCAGGGCGAAAGCCGAATTGCGTCTCCGACAAGATGTTTTCTGACAGTGATAACAAACGGTTTAGTAAAATGCGTGCAAAAACCTTACCCGGCGAAGTTAAGAGGGAGATGCCCCGATACGAGTTGCAGTCGGATCGATCACCTTTGTTCTTGTATAAAGAACAAATGCGTGATACTCGGAACTCACTGGGAGTTCGTTCCTCCACCCACATCTGTTCAAAAAGATTCCAGATTATCCTATGCAACCGTTCCCCTCCATACTTGAGTAATTCCCCGGGCAGATTATCGACGCCTACCGCTTTTTTATTATTTTGCTGCTGTATGGCAGCAATCACCTCATTTATAGTCAGAGGCTCATCAAGTGCACTGTGGGCAGGGAGTGTTGGTAAATCGCGGATATACTGCATATCTGCAGCACGGTCCACGTTAAGTAGGTTCTTAAAGTGCTCTCCCCACCTGCTAAGAACATCAGGTCTGCTGGTAAGTAGCTTAGAGCCATCCTCAGTTCTTAGCGGTACACTACTTCGACTGACTGTACCTACAAGCTTGCGCACCTCTTCATGGAATTCAGACAGTTGGTTGGTGTCTGAAAGCCACTGAATGCGCGCAGTCTTGTCCCTCCACCATTTATCTTTTACCTCCCGGATCACTCTGCGCAGTTCAACGCTGCTGCGTCTGACTTGCTCCGTCTGATCACTTTTGTTTAGATGCAAGAGCCCACGGTGCTTTCCAATTAACTCACTTAGCACCTCGTTGTTGTCATCAAACCAGTCTTCGTGCTTTCTTGGTTGAATACCAAGGGTTTGAGAAGCAATCTCCATAAGGTTTGTCGACAACGCTTGCCAGTGAGCTACCGGATCACCGCTCTCGGCATCTAGATCCTGGATCGCGTCACTAACCGCCTGGATGTAGGTTTCACGCATTGGTAGGCGCTGTAGCCTATTGACATCCAAGCGATAAGATACAGATCCCTGTCTCCTGCATGGAGGTCTAAGACGGAGCCGAATTTTGGTCAAGACGAGCCTGTGATCACTCCAACAATGAGCACCAAGCATGACGCGAGTTACTTGCACTTGCGAGAGGTGTTCCTGCTTGACGATGGCGTAGTCAATCAAGTGCCAATGCTTGGATCTGGGATGCATCCACGTGGTCTTATATTTGGCCGGAAGCCTAAACATGGTATTGGTAATAGCCAGTTGGAATTGGGCACAGAGTGAAAGCAATAACTGACCATTACTATTCATACTACCAATACCATGCCTTCCCAGAACACGTGGCCAAGCTTCGAAGTCACGTCCCACTCTCGCATTGAAATCGCCCAACAAGAGAACCTGCTCACCTGGGCGTATTCCAGTAAGGACTCTACTAAGTTCCTCATAAAACTTCCCCTTGACTTCATCCTCTCGATCCATTGTTGGCGCATAGACACTAATTACCGTCAGATAGTTGTTAGAATCAAGTCCCAGGCGCAAGGAAGTGACGATTTGTATACGGTGCAGAGGGAGCGCCTAAACCCATCAATCTCTTGTATTCGGAAAGTGACAGATGCTTCATAAATACAACCATCAATCTATTATAGGTACGTAGAAGTGAAGCAGGATTACGACAAGAATTAGCGTGTATGTACCAGTCAAGGAAAACGTACCCTTTTCGCTCTTGTCACTATGACAGTAAAGGTCAAAAAGGTACGCGTTTCAGTTTCCTTTACTGTACATGTATCGATGACGACAGCTATGTACGGTCCACGAGCTCCCAGATTGCGATTCGCGTGCGGGTGAAAACTGAGAAGCTTAAGAGCGAGCGAGCCAAGTATAATGCGAATCGCTTTCTGGCAGGTGACGCTGTGTAGTGAGTATGTGTTACCTGTGCCACGGGCGCCCAGGGGTCCTTGGGTGCGGCGGGCGCCCAGGGGTCCCGCGCCGGGCTGCCGACGCCCGACCACGCGTCCTCCACCGTGTCCTAGCAACAACACCATCGCTGTACACTCTCACACAAGAGTAGAAATTAAAAAGTGCCAATACTGCCGTGTCGTCCCTTTCTAATCAATCTAAGAAAACGGGGACGTCAATACAGTATTGACACTTTTTAATTTCTACTCTTTTGTGTCAGACCTATCCTATCACAACTCCGAAACATTGTTTCACATCTGTAACGTTTCGCCAAATATTCATTTTATTGCATATTGTATTTTTTTCCTGAAACCCGTAATATTTTCAGGATTTTACGAGTATAAACATCGTTTCAAAGAACCCATTAGGTTAGGTTAGGTTTTGTAGTTATTCTAAAAAAAATACAGTTTTGGAAAAAAATTGCTTTCGGACAAATGAAAATATGGCGAATCGTTACAGATGGGAAACAAAAATTAGTTTTTCAACTGTACCTAGCTGCCGACAAACTTTTAGAGCATAACCTTGACTGCGCAGTAGCCGATTTACGTACAAATGTACATGCGCAGATCCACCATTTTTTTCTAAAAGTTTGCCGGCAACTATAACCCGGCACCACCAACCGAGACAGCTTGAATATCAGTTGGTTAGCTAGGTGGTCAAGGGCCCCAGTGCATAACAAAAGATTAGGGGCCCACATTTGTTACATGAAGCCAAGGGCCCCCTGCCTTGTGAACTCTAAGCCCTGGTGTCTAACCCGTAACTTCGCCACTGGTTGATATAGCGCTCTCAGAAACGTAACTCTAGCATTATCTAGCACCTACGTCACTCCATCCCTTACCATGGCATCAGTAAATATGTCCAAGTCTCCGGGCTGTTTTTGGCATCGACAAAAAAATGGATTTAATTATATCCTAACTTGTAACGGAAAAGGGAAGTTCCCATGAAAGAGTCTAGCCTAGCCTCGAAGGTGTTACCAACAATGAAATGCCTTATATTTTAATTTACATGGGTGCTGGATTTTATCTTATGCTCCTTCGTGTGAAGGAATAAATCTTGTTGTCTCGTTTATTTTCAGTTTTATTTAAATACGTTCCGCGATTTACGTGTTAAGTTAAAAGCGTCCAAATATCGCATCATCTTGCGCAGTCATTCAAGATTGCGTTTATAAAGACGGTGCACAAGTTATCCCTCGGCTGTCAAGTTGAGACACGAATTTTCTGAATTAAAATGCCGCTAAATAACCCCGTATGCGATAAGGTTTGATAAAACAACTATTTACATTCCTATTTATACTCTCCCTTTGTATTATGTAATAACTCTATTTTGTAATTTGTACCTCATGTCTTTATTTATTTTATTTATTTATTTATTGGTATTCAGGATAACAACAGCCGTAAATATACATATGATATAAAGTTAGTTACATAACAGAGGGCCAATAACAGTTATCCATTGGTTACATAAAAAATAAGATTTAAAACTAAGTAGAATCAGACACAGTCAACTTGTCAGTCACAACAGGAGTCAGTCACAAGTATTTTCATATTAATACATTAACAGACCGCTGCATCATATAACTTAAACTAATGAATAACCTTCAAGCTTCCTTACATAATACTGACCTGTTTCTGTGGCGGCGACGCGATGCCCCACGGGTCGGCGGGCGCGGGCGCGGACGGCGAGCCGAGGTTGACGTCCAGCAGATCCAACAGGTGGGACTGCTGCGCCGGCTCAGGCCTCTTCTCCGCCCCTGGGGTCCTGTGGACCAGGATATATGAGACTAGCTTTTGCGCGCGACTACGTCCGCGTGTAACTTGGAAGTATGGAAGCAACCTCGTACAACACGATAGATATCCACCTAATCACCTTAATTAATGAAAGGGATTATTAAAAGCGCCTAAGCAAATGTAAGAGCAATTGTGCTTTTGGTCTAATCATTACATTTCCTACGGGGTCATCAATGTCATCATGAATTACTTACTCACTTTTCAATCTTTTTAGGGATAATTTCCAGGATGAAAACTATCCTATGTCCTTCCTCGGATCTTAAAGTATCTCCATGCCAAATTTCATCAAAATCGATTCAGCGGTTTAAGCGTGAAGAGTTAACAGACAGAGAGACACACTTTCGCATTTATAATATTAATACGATACGGAGGGCAAATCCACTTTGGAAAGATGATTTAACGACCCATCGACAACGTGTTTAGGCACTTTTAAAAAGAGATCAGAATTTTGTCGAGAAAGCTCGTTTTTATATTTCTTACTCAACTTTTTCACAGAAGTTAAAAGCGAAAGCATGCAAAGGACGTTTCCTACGATGGTAATACATTATTTTGTACACAAATGTACATTGCGTCAAATAATGGATCACAACTGACACCAGAAGTAACCAAAGCCAAAAATCAATCAATTCTCTACAGAAATACTTTAGACAGATGAAACAGATACAAGCAGGTTTCAGGTTTTGCACTGTTTTTATACGATTTCACCATATACGAAAGTAACTACTTAAAATATGAACAAGGTTAGTCATCGATAAACAGAAAATAAAACCAAATGAAAATAATGAAATGATTTCGCCAGGCACTTTTCATGAAATTATTAGTTACAGTCAACCACACGAAAGTCAGACAGTTATCATTATCAAACGGTTATATAAAACTCAATTGTAGAGTTGGGCTCATTACGTCTTGATTTCATTTTTCCCTTTTACCAATACTCCTAGAACTCAAAATGACTTATTGTCAAAATACCTAAATTTCAGAATGCCTAACTTTTTTTTCCATTGTACCATAAACCTAATATGACTGAATTTTAAAATGTCTCAGTCTCATAATAGACAAATATCACAACACCTTTATCACAGAATACCGTATGTTCAAAACAACCAAGTGCCAGAATACCTAAATTTCAAATAGATAACCTTCGTGTAAAATTTTCTTTACTATCTTCTTTAGTACTGGCCACTTACGATGAAGTATCAATATTAAGATTATATCTAGGCGACAGATCTGCGCTCTGTAATAACACCGATCTACATCAATTTGGCACTATGCCGCAGGGGCCATTTTTAGATTTAGTTTAACTTTATTATGTTCGAGTTTAGTTTAATTTTTAGGTTTAGTTTTATTAGTTGTAAGTGTGTAGTAAGTATTTTAATAGTTGTATTCTAAATTGATTAAAAGGTAGTATAAAAAAAAAAATCGGAAGATAAACTACATCTATATGCCCACCAAATTTCGTCCAAATCCGTGCAACCGTTTCCAAGAAGCAAATATGACCATTTTCTATCTAAAAACGTACCCCAACTTTATAACTCGTGTGTATTTTGTACAAATCATATGTACCTATGCTTCTAATGTATTTAATTTTATTGACTGTTCTCGGGTCGTTTACTTCGAATATTTGATTGTACAAATCAGACAGATAAAACTAAATAAAAGCTGCTAAAAATCTAAAGTTTTATAAGCGTATACATATATAAAAGCTTTGCTCATTAAATTGAAAAAAAAAAAAAAAATTTAGGCATTTTGAACCCATGACATTTTGCTATTCTGGAGTTTTCAATTTAAGGTATTTTGAAATTTAGTCGTATCTGTAATTCGGCATTTTAAGGAAATGTACATTTCGAGACCGAGGCATTTAGAACATAAGAAATTTTAGGTCGAAGTCATTGTGACATTTGTACATTTTAGGAATGAGGCAGTTTGATTTTTAGGTATTATGAGTCCATGGTCATTTGAAATTTAGGGAGATTAATGAATAAGGCATTATGGAAATTGGGTGGAATAAGCCCTACTCAAATTATAGACTACGATGAAAGGCTGGCTCATAATTTTCTAAGTATTCGTTTCGAAATTATTTAGGCAGCGCGGAAGTAATAAAGAACAATAAATAATTATTATTATTTCCATCATGCTATGAGTATTTTATTTTAATCTATGACTTCCGAGAAGGTAAATAATTCCAAAGGTACGAAATAAAATCATCAGTAGTACGAATCTTGGGCTGTGGCCGCTGAAGTTATTGTTGATAATTTTAAAACACTCAAAATACGCGATTCAATTTAAAAAACGCGTTGATGGCTTGAAGAATGAATATTTAAATATCACTTAAAATTCGTGATTAAACCCAAGATTCGCGTCGCTGTATGTATACGGTTTGCGATGAATATAACAGTAATGAAAGGTTATAGTCTTTTTCTATGAAGAGAGCTAAGCTACGAGAGGAATTGGCGGTTCAGGTTTTTTTATTTACCCAATTTGGAATAGAGACCTGTTGACAAATAAGAACATTCAAACATAGATCTACAAGATACAATTTTTACAATTTTGTATCAATATTTGAAATACATATAAATACACTGTTCAAGTTGGATCATTAATTAAGAATGATATAATAAGGGTTCTCTATCGTTTGCCTGAATTTTACATGCCATAATCTATCACTTGCTATAATATTCATTTGCCATAAATCTATTTTTCTCAGTAAACTGAAACTTTTCAGGATTGTCATAAAACAAAGAAATTCCGAAGAGTTCATGATTTATGAAATAAAATGTTTATGGCTTATGAAAATTATGGCAAGTGATACATTTATGACAAATGAAATTCGGGGAAATGAAGGTATCCGTATAGTAAGGTATACAATAATAATAATGTTGAAATATATACACCAGTTTCAACTAAATAATATACGAAACAGGAAAATAAAGTCGACTATGATGAGAATGTATGTACTAGAAGATAATAAATACTACACGGAAATAAAGTGGTTTTGCAATCTACATAATAGTTTCTGGAATCGAACCACTAACTGTACAGAGCGTTGCCAGCAGTTGTACACCAAGTACGGATCCGGGACGTGGTCGAGGCGAGGGTAGAGTCTTGGGCTATGGGAAAAGGAAAGGATTTAAGGATTGGCAGGGTAGCATCAACAAAGGCATCAGGTTGGCTTTCACTTTGATTCGATGTTACAGAAATTTAATCCCATATGCAGAGAAATTAGAACCCGAAGGTTAAGTCCTTATTTTACTCTTATAGATATGTATGATCTGTGCATAACTATTGCAGTGTGTGACGTGTGTGCGCTAGGAGCCATGAGTAACTCGTGCTACTAACTGGTATCATGTGTTTCCCTGAGGTGCAGCGATCATATAGGACTGTATTGTAGCACTCAACGTGTAATTCACGCTATCCAACCGTACCCAAAAGGTGCACACATAAATTATCCTGAAATATATTAAACTTCAAATTTTCCTCTTCTTCAATCAGTTGCTTCTCAGGCTCCGTGTCGTATTCGTCCCATTGTGATCCCTTGTCATAGACTAAAAATAAATGCTCACGGTAAATCGATCGTAAGCGGTTCCAGTTTCCACCCTTTCTTCTCTTCATTTCTTCTCTCCATCTGCATCCTATTTCTATGATATCGTTTAAAGTCTAGTTTTGAAGCGCCTACGTCTCCCGTGACATTTTCCAGTTTAAGGCCCCCATACATGGGAAGGCAAAACTGATCAGACCGATGTGATTGAATCGCTTCAGTCCATCCGGCCGCCGTAAAGCGTGGTGACCAAGGCCGTTTCATTCATACACGGTACGGATTTAACTCCGATCAGATGGAACTGAAGGTAAACCTGGTAATGTATGGGGGCCTTTAGATGTACTGATTAATAAACTCACTGCAGATCGTGTTGAGACTGGCTGATGGCAAGTTGTAACCGCACGTCGTCGGACCGCCGCCGCCTCTCTTCCCGCTCGGCCTCCTCTCTGGACATGGCTAACGCCAGTTGGAGCTGTAGTTCCTCTTCGCCCGCGGTCAGAGGTCGCGCGAGCTCCGACTCGCGCCCGTGCCATTCTGCCGACTCGCTGTTCAACTGAAAAGTTAACATATGAAATTAATGAGAGTAATGTACCGCAGCCAGAACTCAGGGTCTCACAATCTTAACGGAGAAAAATCACGACACTAGTTTTCAATAGTGGCATCATTTCTGCCCAAATTGCTTTTAGCGGAGATCACTCAATAATTCCGAAATGTTATATCCGAAACCATCAATATTCCGAATTTTCAAAATTTCGAAACGATAATTTTTCCATGGACCATTTATGTTACATTAGTTAATTAGGTTAGGTTAGGGTTATGTAATATCCCAAAAATAAACGAAATATTTTATCAGAACATGGTTTTCGGAATAATGAAAATTCGGAATGATGATGCATTCGGAGTATTGTAGCGTACCCCTTTTAGCAAGCTGGACAGTAGGTGTGCATTATGTATGAAATGTTTTGTTGTTTAATGCTTGTCTATAGAATAGGTATTATTTATTAGTGTTACCAGTATACTAGGTGTTCAGAGGACTGATCGAATCAGAAACACGGAACTGCGCTCCAAAACTGGTATAGTGGATGTGGGTGTCAAGACCGCAAAACTAAAATGGGACTGGGCTGGACATGTCTGTCGCATGCATCCGGAAAGGTGGGCCACAATAGCAACCCAATGGATCCCACAAAATGGATATCGGAACCGAGGCAGGTCGAAAAGGAGATGGCGGGACGATCTGGACGCATTCTGCAAAGAATGGCAGAACCGCACTGGCAATAGAATCGAATGGAGAAAAGAAAGGGAGGCCTTTGCCCAGCAGTGGGACACCTAAACGGCTATAAAAAAAAAAAAAACTTCTGAGCGTTGAGCGAAGCATGGATAACTGACCCGACGTCAGTGGACCGTTTATTGCGCAGAAGCACGGATAACTGTCCCTGATGAAGAGCTCCATAGGAGTTCGAAAAATGTCGGGCCGTCAGGACAATTTTTACGTAAGTCTAAAACGCTTTTTAATAATTTTTAAAGATGTCTCACGATAGTTTTAATAACATATACCAGACATTTAGGTACGTTTTAAATTGTGAACCGTCTTCTCAAAGCGGATTGTTTCCCCGTTCTACTAAACTGTTTTAATAAGCTGATTAACTTACGTTTTCAACAGGCGGGTAGTTCGGGCTGGAGGGTGTATCTAGTGCGCCGTCGCTGCCGAAGGCGCTCGCGCTCTGCGCAAACCGTTGCTTCGCCTTCAATGCGCGTGCCCGTTCGTTCTTCAATCGCTCGTCGTCTTTTAAGAGGTTCACTAGCTGTTTCGCTTTCTCGCGCACGTTTAGACCTGGAAAGAAAGAGAGGACTTTATTATTATTTCATCGCATGGCAAAATGTATGCTGTAGGAAGTAAGCAATCGTCCTCGTTACTACTCCAATACAGATACATAAACACTTTTACTCTGTCATGTAACGTGGTCTTTATAAAAGTCGGTCTTAATTCTTGATCGACAAAGGTTTCAAAATATAATATTTTAAATTAAACAAAAGAAATATATGCTATAAAAAAGCGGTAAGACGCCGCTCTTTTTACGTGAGATTAGGTATATATGTCCATCAAAACGCTGACTAATTACGCAATAATAGATCTGGATAGTATAATAACAGAAGGTAACAATAACATGACGGAATCGGTATTATTTGAAGACCTGTCATAGAATTATATTGTAAACGATGTTGATTCGTCAAAGAAACGAAATGAATGAAAATTCCCGTGTGTGTTACCCTTACCATTGATACGAGCATTAGAAAATGGTTCTCAATATCATCATCATATTTTCAAAAATAAATTGCTCCCTATTTAATTTAGGGTAGATTTTTCGCTAGGTCTGGGCACACCTCGCCTTAACCCTTTCGACGCATAAGACCACAAACGCGAAATACCAACCCGAGGTTTTTTGGCGTTTTGCGGATTTATAAAAATGAAAACGCTAAATACCAACTACGTAAAATGCCACAAACGCAAAACACCAACCGGACGTTTTGTGGTGTTTTGAGGCCTTATTATTTTTTTGTTGTGGATACACACCTATTATTTATTTCGTATTTATTCAAAAAGTATAGATATGGTATTATTATTCTTTTTGTTTCTCGTCTCATAGAGTCTCGGGCTCATACGTCCCGGTCTTTTGAAAGGCTTGCTTGGGGATATGGATCCAACACGTAGAGGCCCCTTGGAGAAGTTGGCTGTGGCTGTAGCCCTGCTGGGACCCATTCCTGATCATATCAATAAGATGATACATCCATGAACAGGTCCCATCAGGTGATTGAACTATTGCATTGATATGGAAAAGACAAAACCGGGTAAAATGGAGTATGGGTAGACTCTTTATTTGGGCTATTGCAATAGTAAAATCGGGTGACACCGTAACCATCAGTGCGACTATTACCTATGGCGGGTGGTGACTCGCCCTTCAGTAGGTGAGCCCCGTAATGCCATCGTGCCGATGGCCGAAAGCAACACGAGCGTGAGGGTGAGGGGGTGTCGAGAGGTGTGCTGCGCTTTCTCCGAAGTTGCAATGCTCTTTAACACTTCCACCCCTGGAGCATATAGCTCTAACGCTCCTCTCTGGGCGGCCAAATGAAGGCAAGCCAGAGCTGAGAGTCCTACGGGTCCTCTTGGGTTTCCACTCCGGCCGATGAAGGCACACCGGAGACGAGGACCCTGACCGACTCTCTGGAGATCTCGGGTCCGTGGGATCGTCACTCCTCAACAGCTCGCCACAAGCTGCCCTGCGGGCTTTTTATTATTATAGTATTATTTTTCATATATATGGTATTTAGCGTGATTGGTATTTTACTTAAATTCATGTTGGCGTTATGCGTAGTTGGTGTTTTGCGTAGTTGGTATTTTGCTAAAGTGTTTTTTTGCGTAGAGTTGGTATTTCGCGTTTGTGGTCTTATGCGTCGAAAGGGCCTTAACACCGATTTATACCACCAAACAAAAATTTGTGGAGTCAGATCTAAGAACATAAAGACATAAATAATACACAATGCTAATTATTCAATTAAAGACTCGACCAACAAAAACCGTTTCAAAGTTCACATAGCAAATTATGGCGTGAAATTTTCCCTCCGTATGCGTAACACATACAAAACAGCATAAATCAAGAGTGAAATGAGCAATGCAAGGCCGCGATAGCACCGACAGACGACCGAATAGTACGTAACACTACCTAATGATAACAGGTTGTTACTGGACGCGATACATATGGTAGGATTTCCAGAACGACGGATGTGTTTATGAATTTCGTACGACATATGCCTGTTTGGTTTTGAAAGGTTTGCGTGATTTTGTGAAATCAGATATCGGTGACTAAATTTGTCGTATCTGTAGAATTTAATATTCGATTTTTTGGGGGCCAGTTTCAGTATAATTAACCAGTCTGTAGAAATTGTTCATTGTTCTAAAGGGAGCATCCTCGCAAAGTCATGTCATTTTCATGGGTGTATTAAGTACTCCATCCTGCTCGCACTGTTGCCAGGAGCAGACAAGTAAGCATGTCATAGCAGTGTTGCATGTATGCGACAGTACGATATAGCATCTTCAGAAAAGATGTAGGAAGAGATGAAGGAAGGAGAGGAAGAGATGAAGGACATTATTAACCTTAAAGATGTCCTTTCTTTGTGCAGGAGAATAAGAAGATACGAGGAACGCTGTATGGGAGCGCCGCCGGAACAGTAACTTGGCTCCAATTGGGAATTGGGCTGAATGAACGCAGTCAAGCGATTGACAGCCCGTCTGTCTCCGGCCGGTCGTCCTTACACCAAATCATCATCATCATGTCATTTTCATATACTTATTTGTTAAATTACAGGTGTAGTGAGGATGCCCCCTAACGTCCCAACCACCTCAGTTTAGTAGACGCATTTTTGTGTAATTTCGAGATTTTTAGCAGATATCCTGGTGCTACACTTAAATTTTGACAAAGCACAGATCACCACGACACACTAATATGTGGTTTCAAGAAAAACGCTGGCCTCATATAGTTTTAAACCTAATATAGATATTATAAGTATGTATACCAAAACACGCGAACCGTAGCAATTATTTGATCTGTGGGTTTTTTGCGGCACAAATTCCTGATGGTGAATAATCTGCGGTAGTGGTACTGAGTACTCAGAAATGTTACTAAACCAATATCCTTATGTTTCAAGAGGACAATAATGAAATAAGTACCTACCAAGCATTAAGATTCAATTGTTAAGGGGCTTCTAAACGGGCCATTTTTTGCTGCAATTTGTGGCCGGCCATTATTTGCATCTTGCTCTAGCGTGGGGTGCCAGAGAGGGACGGCCATAGTTGCTGGCCACAAATTGCAGTAAAATATGGCCCGTTTAGAAGCCCCATTACTTTCCAACAATGTATTACACGTACTTACCTATGCATTGTGCATGGGTCTATATTGACTCCTAGAATTATGTTTGTCGTATATTTCATTTCGCCGAAAACTTTTGAGATTGTTAAAAAACAAATGTAACCTAACCTAACCTAATCAATAGGATGATATCAGCAAGAATTATTATAAATGTATGACTATATATATATTCTGCGAAACGATTTTTCGGCGAAATGATACATTCGACGAAATAAGTTTCTAGGAAACAAAGGGCTCCCGTTCACGTCGCCAGCTAAGCAAACGCGGTAGCCAAGTGACGCCTAGTGAGTTAGCTTACATACATTCCAATACGATTCATTTTGGATGCGATAGCTGGTGATGTGTCTGTGGCGTCCCGTGGGTCAGGGCGCTTAGCGTACCCCATAACATAATGTGTCATAGCAGCGCACCCTAAACTAAACGCAGTAACCAAGCGGCGCCTAGTTAGTTAGCTTACGTACATTCCAATACGATTCATTTTGGATGCGATAGCTGGCGATGTGGCTGTGGCGTCCCGTGGGTCAGGGCGCTTAGCGTACTCCATAACATAATGTGTCATAGCAGCGCACCCTAAACTAAACGCAGTAACCAAGCGGCGCCTAGTTAGTTAGCTTACGTACATTCCAATACGATTCATTTTGGATGCGACAGCTGGCGATGTAGCTGTGGCGTCCCGGTGGGTCAGGGGTCTTAGTGTTTCCCGCAAAGACCTATAGTAAATAAACGAAAGTCTCACCCTGATCCTTCCACTCCTCCATATACTGAAAGTCCTTCAGCGTGTGGATCGCGAATATGTTCTCTTTGCACTGCATCGCGACCTTCTCGCTGCCCGTCTTTATCAGGTACTCCATCAGTACCAGCGCCTTGTACACGTGCCGCCAGTTCTTGCCGTGGTCGTTCAGCCGCTTCCAGATCATCTGCATGATCTCCGTGAATGCCATCACATTGTAGGTGAGGTCGGCGATCTCCGCCATCAGAGTGCTTGAGGGGCCCCATGGGTCGTTTGATGTTGCCTCGCGCACTTTTACCTGGAAATAGATGGCAAGGTTAGTGGCCTATTATTTTTTAACCCTCGACGCAGCGGGTTGTAAGTTTGAAACCCTATATCTGCGTGAGTTTGTCTGTGGCATCGTAGCTATTAAACGGTTGGACTGACTTCATTTGTTTATTTTTTATTTCAAAACGTGTTTTCCTACGCTGGTTCTTTACTATTTTTGACAAAAATATTTGTTCTGTTGTTTTTGTTTTGGCCCCATGGTCTTGACTGGTAGAGAACGCCATTTGGCATAAAGTTCGCCATTTGTACTGACTTTTGCTTGTGCAATAAAATAAAGTATTAAATAAATAAAAGTCTGTCCAGCCGTTTAAAAATCTAGTGAAAATAAGAGCAGTCATCAACAAAAGGAAATTGTATCAAGGGGTTTTTAATTCCTTCGGTATTTACTAGCTTGTTGAAGCTCCCACAGCTGAGAAAAGAACTCTTCATCCATCTCTATCGAATGTGTACCTACTTCCGCATCAAAAGTAGCTACAACTTATTACTGGCTTATGTCAAATTGCATTCTAAGATTGACAATATTTTGATGCTGACTGTAAGACAATGGTACAGTCAAGTTATTAAATTTATGAGCAGAAATGTGATCAAAAATACCTGAACACGCCTTTATGCCGTTAAAAATAGAGGCGAATTCACGTATCGATGAAATCAGTCACATTATAAACACTTAAGAGTGGAGTGAAGTGATTAGTTAATTGCCACTCAAAAAACGTATGGGTCGACCAGTCAGAGCATGTTTCAATAAATGTACATTGAGAGTCGACATAACACATTGGAAAAGTCTGATAAAACTAAGCAAGTAAGAACGTAAATTGATTATCAAATTTATTTATTCTTCCTTAAAACTCGAATAATTCGATGGTTCGAATAGACAATCATTGTTCCCGTGAAACTTTTAACTTTACCGTAGTCGGTAGTTTGGATTCTCAGCTATGCCTGTACCAAAATTGGTTAACATCCGCCTAGCCGTTATGGCGTGATGAGAGAACAAAGAAAATTTTACAGAAAGCGTTGTACGGCTGACGCCACCCGCCCATACAAATCTTTCATCGCGCTGTTAACACTTTCGCAACCAGATATAAAATTTAACCCTACCCCAGAAACCGAGAGCCCGCTAGGTGGGTAGCTTTTTAAGCAAAAATACGTGACCGGCATCTGAGCAAAGATTACGAGTGCCTACCAGGCGGGTTCCTGGTAGCGAAAGTGTTAAGATTTTCCTGAAATAATGACCCCTTTCCATAGTTAGAAAACTGAAATATTAAAGATACTTTTAGAATATATATTAAGTTTATCAAGAAAACTATTAAAAAGGCACTGATGCACTATGATTGGTCCGCTCTATTAGAACTAGTGATGTGCCGTTTACGAGAATTTCCGGCAATTTTATATGGGAAATTTTCTTGAGAACGTACTCGCTCTACAAATCAGGAAACTTTTTCGAGAACGAGTCATCTATAATGGAAACGGTTTACTGCGGATCAAATATTAAGGTTTATTCTTACCTGGGCATCGGAATAGTTGTGCGCGAGGTTTTTAATATTTCTCCTTAGGCCCGCCACGTTTACTTGCATATCGTCCCGTCCCCGGGGCATCTGAAATACACACAATTCTTATTAGCTAAGAAAAAAAAACAAGCAGTAAATAAATAAAAAATAAAATGCGTGCATGGCGCTGGCGGATTGTTTAGGGTTCTAGGTAGATATCAAACGAAATGAAATTCGAACATTGTTATCATACAAAGTCTAATTTCAACTACATAGAACATGTAATATAGAACCCTGTGTGTGCATATATTGAGCCATCTAGAAGTAATTGAACACAGCAAAACAAATATAAGTAAATAACTCGTAAAGAAATGAAGTCCTCGGTTTCAAATGCGAGAATGCATAGATTATAATTATAAGGATTCGATAGCTAGATTTTATGATGATATGTAAATAGTTTTGTATATTTTAAAAGTAAATACGTCAAATACGTACTGAATCATTCTGACGTCATTAAAGTACTGTCAAAAAAGTCTAACTATAACAATTAAATGGTAACTTAATATAAAAATAAAGCAATAAAATCAATAACTATTTCGGAATTGCATAATTTAACGAAAGTATATCATTAATTCATTATTTATTGATGCTTGACCTAGACTACAGTAAGATTCTCTGTTGTGACAGCCCTACTACTCTACTTAAAAACTAAATGGTGCTAAATGTTAATTATTGGTACACTAGGTGCCAAGAAACGGGTAGCTTGGCTGTACGAAACTGCCAATTTAAATTCTTGATACTACCATTACGCGTGTAGTGTAACTGGGCAAAACTTTTGACCTGCAGTCCACCTGATCCCTTGTGGTTAATGCTGCCATCCGTTCGGGTTTCCCCGGATTTGTTCTGGTTTGGAGGATGTCCGGGGGCCGTCCGGGGGTTCTCAAAAATCTCTCTTTTTATGTGAGGATACACCTTAATGAATTAATTATTTACCGGCATTATTGTGTACAAAGTAGGTAAACCCCGTATAAATAATACAAAGCGCAATCAGGGCACTAGCTTCATTCAGCGTAACACGTTAGCAGCGTAAAGCGATTGTTTTTTTTTATTAATAACATTATTTTCGGACATGTCCGGGGAACAAATGCGATTTACGCCAATTCTCCGGGTTTTTTATGGCAGCCCTAGCTGTAGTCACAAATAGAAACACACTTACTTGGACAAAATACATTGTTTTCAACCTGATTCGTTTCAAACAAACATTCATTCAACACGTCGTTATCTGTCAAGTCGATAAGCTGTTAAGGATAATGATTTTATACGATGACGTCCAAGGTGAGTCACATTTGTTGGTACAAAAATAACTTTGCTGAGGGTTACTTCCTTCCTTCCGCGAGTTCCGTGTAAATAAACAACGAGGCTTCGAATTGGATATACCGATAGGGATTACCGGTAATATTTGTATACGAAATAACCGGTATGAAATATCGTCGGGGATAGTGCAATATCGCGTAAGTAACAAGTGTAGAGATACGAATCAATATTCAAACAAATGCTAAGTAAGTATTTTATTGAAATGAGAACTTTATCGACAGCTGTTATTTATGCGGTATTGCACTATCCCCGACGATATCGATATTTCGCTATTTTTTTTGTATTTTAATGAGATAATTTAAACAGGGGGGCGGAGTCAAATTTTAGTGGTTTTGACCTTAGTGCCGGGCACGATTAAAATAATAATATATACATAATGTATAGTTACATATTGGTAAATATCTAAATCGGTCCAACGGTTTTCAAGTTTGTTACGAAGAGAAAGACAACCCTACCAAGGAACTTAGAACTTGCTTAAACGTCACAATATGTAACTAAACACATATTTCTAGTAAACACAAGAAAGGAATGTAGGACCTATAGGTAAAGAATATAGATAGAACATTTGTAATCAAGTTTGTTGAAGGTTATTCTAGTATAATCACTAAGCATTGCTATTCGCCTTCTTTGGCAATTGTTTCCCTGTATATTTAAATCAGAGAGCAGGAAAATAATATAGTGAAAATAAGAAAGACACGAGATATTAAAATACACTTGAAAATGTTTCGAATTGGTTCGCTATTCGTCTTCATGAGCTCCGATCAGTCGCGACGGCGGGTAGTCGCAAAGAAGTGAGTTAATTCGTTTCAAATGTATTTTATTTTAATATGTCACGTCTGACACTCTCGGGAGCATTATATGTAAGATACGTGATGTTGGAAAAGTTATCAATGTGCGACATTACTATCTTTAGACACTCCATACGTTGAATCGCGAATGACTGATGACAGTGATGTCATCTAATGAAACAACTTTTCTCATTAAATACCTTTTCTAGAGAGCACCTATCACTCTATAAATGGTTTTTTAGGTAGGCGTTTGGAACATATGACAACGTTCAATCATAATCAAGATAGAAGTATTTAGTCTCCATACTAAACAAGGGAAATCTACTGTTTATATACTTTACTACGCATCAAATCCGACTAAAATCTTCAAATCGATAGGACAGCAAATATGGCTTCCCAAATAAATATAGCACCTTTAGGCAAATATTTCACTATTGCTAATGGCTTGTATCTACGACCAATACAGAGGATATTCGCAAAAGCCGGGCTTTATGTTAACATGGGTTTGTGAAATGTAACGACTAAGTATTAACAGATATTTATCAGTTGCATAAACATTTACCCCCTAATATCCCATTAGGAGACTTGCTGATACGGCGTGCCAAGATAAAGATTTTATGAATCTTAGGAGTGAAAAGTTTCCTCCTCCAAACCTTAACTAAGCGTTATGTAATTTTAGGAACTGAATGAAAATAAATGTTCTATCTCCGTAGGTTTCAATTTTTGCGCTTATTATTAAAAAAAAATGTGTACGAGGTGTCTATTTTTGGGAAAATTCCGCCGCAAACCGACGCACAGTTTATACAAATTCTATCATAATTTGCGCAAAAATGAAAACGATCCGATATGGAACATACTATTTCTAATAATAGACTATTCCTATTCAGTTTCCAAAATGTTATTACAATTGGTAAAATTTTGGAGGAAGAGACAGTTGAGAACGAAACTTCGATTTGTCGAACCCGATTACGTTATGTTTACTTAGTCCTCATTTGACAGGTGAATATAAGTATTCACCACGTAAACTAATAGTAAGGGACAATTAACAGTGGTGTGTCGTCTTAATAAGTGCCCCACTGCCGCGTAGGTGTTGCACGGTAGATAGATACAGATGTTTGGAAAAAGTTTCTTCAGTCTTGCAACTTTTCTGAGTTACTAAAGCAACTCGCAGAAAACTAACTTCTGCTTAGCAATCGCCAAGACCAAAAGCTAAAATAGATGCAATATATGACTTGGCCACTTAACTAACTAACTAACTGCGTTGGCTCAGCGACCCAAAATGAGTCTTGGCCTCCGACACAAGAGCTCGCCACTTTACCCGATCCTGCGCAATCTCTCTTGGGCACTTGGCTAAGTTTATTCGAGAGACCGTCGGGATTAATAATATACGTAGCATTGAAATAACAAACGTGACACCATGACAGTAATTTCCCAGGTCAGTTCACTGTCCTGCAAAGCATATTAATTGACCTTACTCGAGACCGGATAAGCCGCCGCGCTCCCAAACGTAATGTGACCGATTCTACTCTTTGTTTTGGCATCAAGCTATCTTATCAACTGATACGCGGATCAAACAAGACGCAGAATATTCTAGAAGTATGAAAGTTGCAATAACAAGTGTTATTGGCTGGCTTGGCTGTAGCTATTGTCTTGGTCTTTAGTCTTTAGACGTGTCTGGCGCTTGGATAATTTTATATGAATCAATGTGTTGATTAGTTAATTTTGCTTTGACCATATTACACGTGGCATTCAGATTTCAATCACAATTTGATTTAAATAGATGAAATATAATTGACAACTAAGCCTAAGTCCCGAATGTCTCAATATAACTTTCCGTTATTATATTACCTACTCGTCTGTTAACTGTGACATCGATAATTGTATACAAATATTTGAAAGGCATGAAATGTAATTGCGCGTAGTAAATTATCAAACACTTTAGGTACATTTTATTTTCTTATTGTCTTTTGTTTTGCTGCAATGTTTCCCAAGAAAATCACGAAGAAAAAATTCGACACTTTAAGACAAAGACAATCTTTAGAAAATATATAATTTAGATTTGACATTCAAATTTGGTCTAAAGACACGCATAGTCCTTAGAAAATCTCTTTGTTTCGGTTTTTAATGGCAAACCACAAATATTCGAACTACAGAGTGCCTTGGAGAGTAAACACTCGCAACGTTAAGGACGCTGTCACAGTCACAGTACAAAGCAATGGAAACCTCTTGGTATAAAGGAATTTCATTCCACAACCTGCCTACATCCCGCAGTCTACAAGTATTACTAAAATATCGTCTGGCTATAATTACAAATATACTACCACCCGTTTTCTTTTCACGCATCGTAAGGTAAAGCTACTACCAAATACTACTGGGATCACTCAAAAATTCCGAAGTTTCATTTATCCGAAACCATCAGTTTTGGGAATTTTCAAAATTCCGAAAGAGAAATAACGCGAAACGATCATTTTCGCCATGGATCATAATGTTACTTAATACATATAATTAGTTTAGGATAGGACTATTCTCTCAATATTTTATCAGAACATGGTTTTCGGAATTATGAAAATTCGGAATGATGATACATTCGGACAAAGAAACTTTGGAGTATTGTAGCGTAGGTACCCCTCGCTTCTCACATAGAGAAACGTTCCTATTTAGTGATTGCCCTGCACTGCAGTATGCGCACAGTCGCTTTGATATCCTGGTGTTCAGCTAGCGCCATTTCAGCTAGCGCTAGTACAAAAGACCCAAGTTTACGCATTCAACCTTGTTTATCCAAACGATGCTCCACAGCGGTACAAAGAGACTATTTCGGGTGTGTAAACAAAGCGACGTATTACGCGGGTAGTGACCTGCCGCAGATAAACGGTGGACCTAATTGTTGAATTATAGCGGAAATAGCCAGATTGCTGCTGTATATCAAAGTAAGTGTTGATAGATTGCAATTAGAAATGTGCCGTTCCCGATTTGTATGGCAAATGTTCTCAAGAACGTTCTTTCCCCATACAAAACGGGAATCGTTCTCGAGAACGGCACATCTGTAATTGCAATCGCAACAGGGATTTAATTCGATATTGCATTAGGCCATTTGAGCTATGAGTCGACCGTATCTTAGACATAGGTACATATATTTCTATAATTGGTATTCGAGGCACATGAACTGGCTTTGACAAATTGTTGTATAAAGGCAAATAGCAATATGTTGGATTTATAAACGTCAAATTTAGTCCTTGGTTGGCGTTTACTACTACGTCTACTTGTAAAAAAACTACTCTAATAATAAAAACTCATAACATTTCTGTGTTTAAAACTTTAGCGCTATAAATAATGTGATAAAAAACAAGAATCAAACAATGCGATTTAATGCCGCCAATTATTGGCATAGCGCCAAAGATCAGGTCAATGTTTTGGTAATTGCGGGTTCAAATCCCGTACATAGTTCGTTAATATGAAATGATAATGTTGTAAACTTGTATACAAAATAAACAATGAATATGATTACGCAAGCTTATGTCACGCGAATTCTTTATAGCATTATAGAAGCTGGCAAAGTGCAAAAATGGATAACGTTGGGTTTCACTACTCAGACTTACTTTGTATGGTTATTTGTTAACTCAAAAAACGCCGAAGTATCGTGGTGCCGCAACTCTGCCGACAACATAAACATTCATACAAATTTGAATATACAACGTGCAAACCATTTGTTATTGGATATCAGATAAACATATGCGGACGCCAAGTTTTTTCTGTAAAATTTCCAAAACAAAAAACTTGACGGTCCACATTTAGCACAAAACCATTACAATGTTAGTAAAAAACATATAAACACTATTAACACACTTAAATATAACGAAAACACTAATAAAAGGTTCACAGAGTTAATTCGTATTAGAAAATACGCTCGTATTGCAAAATATAAGAAGTGTTTGTCATTTGTGCACGAAAGTGACGAGCACTACAGGATTTACTAAGTAAAATGGAGGTTCTTAGGCTTGCTGTCCACTGGACTAACATTAAGGTGCGAAAAATTGTTCTACACTGCGAATTTATGCATGCATGTCGTTACCTAAAGCGTAGCATACTAGGGTAAATATAAGCTAAAATCTGCACATATAAATTATAAGTAAAGAAAGGCAACGTCCTCATGTAACATAAAGTAAACATACATGCATCGTGCATTTTTTGTGTTGTATTCATATTTAAATACATTTACGCTAACAGTGATTGTTTACACGCCGTTACGAAAATGATTGCGCGATTGTTAATAGTGATATCTACGTATTGATGCCGAGTTTATCGCAATTATAATTATTGTGTCGAAATAATAGTTTTAAGCGTAAAAGCGTTTACATAGTAAAGATGCGACGTGTACTACAGAGACGTAATTGTAATAAGGAAACAAACAAAATGACATTCCTGTACTCGTAATATGAATAATAATTTCTAAAAGCTCCTGAGTTAGTACAAATAACGAGTAAGATTCTTCTGATTATAGTCTGCTTGAGAGTCTACATATATTAAAAGGAAACCTTTTCACTCCTAGAAACTTATTTCGGCGAATGTTTCATTTTGCCGAAAAATCATTCCGCAGAATTTTCTAGTCATAAAATTATGGTTGCAAAGAAAACTTATTTCAACGAAATGATTTTTCGTCGAAATGAAACATGGACAGTCAATATAGACCCATATTAAAACCATGCACACCAATCTATTAGTAAGCCATTCTACAAACATGCTGTAATTTCTATTGCTATCCAAAATGTCCAGAAGCTCGAACAAAAACACATCAGCATTAGTCTGGCGTAATGTTACGTGTAGGCTTAGTGGCCGACAAGCCTTAGAGGGGAGGGCTTAACACGGTTAGTGGGAGGAAGCCTTAGTGGCAGACAGTGCCCTGAGCGATGCCAGAGGCGACCCTATCGTAAATATTATGCTCGTTCCGTCAGGCAGTTATAGTATTCGAAGAAAATGTTTTAAACAGACTGTATATGTTTTTCCAAAGGCAGCTTTTGGTTAATGGTTCTCTATTGTTAGTGGAAAGCCGTATATTCGACAGAATTTCTATGCAAACGTTTCCACAGGTATATTACATAGATATGAAAAACTTCATTTGAATCTTCGCAAATCCAGTTATATCATAATTATGTATTGTTTAAATTAATTTAAAGTATTTTTTTAAATACAAACACAATACACGAATACTGCGGGAAGTGCAATCTTTCCAGATTTGAACCCGATACCGACATCCCTCGACATCCGGATTTTCGGATAGACAATCATAGTTTATTTATTACAGCTGCGCAGTGTTACCCGCTCATCCCACGGGAACACTAATTTTTTTTCGGATAAAAAGTAGCTTATGTGCTAATCCAGGGTGTCTGCAGCTACCATCATACCTACTAAAGTTTATCAAAATTGGCCCAGCCGTTTGAGCGTGAACAAGTAACAAACGTACAAACCCATTCACCAACTTTTCCCGTTATAATATTAGTGTATCTTGAGGTCCTAAATTATCCTTATGTAATAAAGGCCCGCCATTTAAGGATTGGACGTGATTTAGTTTGTTACAAACTTTGTATGAAGTTCCAGGGCTCCATAGTTAAAAAGGAAACATTGTTTCATCATATATCTGGCATGTATTCACCGACAGAAATGTCTTTCGCATATAGTTATTCGAATGTTGTGCAAGTCATTGCTACAAACATAAATGCCAGTATATTATATGTACTACAGAAACATATACTACACCATTAAAATTGAATGGTTTGCCTAACTAGAACGCCTCGCCTAAAATAATGGGGTTCAAATCATGATTGGATGGGTAGGGTTGTCAACAAATTCTGTTTTTTAATTAATATGTCAATTGAAATATGATTATAGTACCATCACATCACGCTTTGGCATTTTATCGAAAAGTTAAGGTTAAACTAGAAACAAAGTATTGGCTCTTCGTCTCAATGTCACAAACATCTCACTCCAGCACCTCTAGCACAACTGTGATACGCGACTCTTTCTTGCGCGAGATATTTATCTATCTCTTTCTGTGCAGTACTGTGAGAGAGTGTCAGGTGACGGTATGCCGACAGATTCGCGAAGCATAGTTGTGCTAGACGGGCAGCTGACCTAGCATAACCAGCACCGAGCGCTTGTCACCGTAACCGCAGTTATGCAAGAACTTAACACAACTGAGCCGCAAGATTGACAATTTGTCACATGTCAAAGATTATTTACAGCCAAGTTTACAGTCTTTCATACCTACTCGTCTAATTTAGTAAACAAGATACAGCTGCCGGCAAACTTTTGGAGCATCGACGACGCGGTTGGCGCAGTGGTTAAGTAACTGCCTACTGAGCCGACGGTCCCGGGTTCGAATCCCGGCAAGGGCAAATATTTGTGTTATGAACACGAATATTTGTGCCTGGGTCATGGATGTTCTATGTATTTAAGTATTTATTTATCTATATAAGTATGTATAACACAAGCCTTCTTGAGCTTAATTTGGGACTAGGTTGATTTGTGTGAGGTTGTCTGATATTTATTTATTTATTTATAACCTTGACTGTGCAGTAGCCGATTTACGTACAAATGCACATGCGCCGATCCGCCATTTTTGTTCAAAAAGTTTGCCAGCAACTAAAATAATCTCAAATTATATTTATTTTCATAAACAGCTGCGTTCCATTATTCAAAAAATTGAAAATACTTCCTTTAGCATGCTTATATTTAAGAGAAATATGTACTTTCGTAAAATTACATCCCACATATTTCAAAAAACGTGGCGAACTTATAAACAGGCAGACTAGAGCAAACATTATGAACCTTTTGTATCATCCGCGGTGTCATAAAAGTGTGTACAGAAGAAACGCT
Organism: Apotomis capreana; assembly: GCA_947623375.1. Classification (NCBI taxonomy): domain Eukaryota; kingdom Metazoa; phylum Arthropoda; class Insecta; order Lepidoptera; family Tortricidae; genus Apotomis; species Apotomis capreana. Next base: position 7,020,320 of record OX392507.1, read on the forward strand.
CTTAATATGTGTATAATAATTTATAACCGACTCCCCGAAAACCTGAAAGTGCTCGAGGGAAACATTTTTAAACGTAACCTTACAACCTGGCTTTTAGACCGGTGTTTTTACAGCGTAAAGGCATACCTCGAGCACAACTAGCTTTAAATTTATTTTCTTATTTTTTGATTTAATTTACACGCCTTGACATTTTGTTATTATTATTATTTTTCTTCTACTTTTTTTTTCTGTAATTAATTTTCTTTTGACATTATGTTGTTTATTGGTTTGTAATTATTTTGTTAGATGTCAAGCATTATTGATGATTATTTTAATTTTAAGTTAGCGCGCGCAAACATTTTGCACGCCTGCATGCAGGCTGAGTACACAGAACTATAAACCTATATATATAAACACCTTTGTATACTGTACTGAAGCAAATAAAACATTTTGATTTTGATTTTGATTTTGATTAAAAAAATTGCCATTTTCGCATACATAAAATAAAATAACCTGAGTCCAAGACAATTTTTGGATATCACGTTACCAATTTCATAAATGAAATTGATTTGCTTGCGCAAACAGCTAGTTGTGGCATTAAATGTCAATTTTGACATTTGAAGTTTGTTTACTGAATGAACAGACAGAACGAACAGACTGGCCTAGGTAGTAGGTACATATTGACTATATCACACAAGACAATCGGATACACTTTGGTGAGTGTGCACTAGGACTGCATGAATTAATTCCACCGTCTCCGTTCAGACAATACAGTACTCGGCGCGGACTTGGATTCCACCCTTATGTTGTCGATATACCACTGATTCGTACGAAACGCTTTGCGTCTACTTTCCTTATGAGGACAGCTAAGGAATGGAACTCTCTTCCTGCGCACCTGTTTCCTGAAAAATATAACTTGGATCTCTTCAAGGCGAGAGTGAATAGGCATCTTCTAGCCAAGCATGCTCCATCTTAGGCCTTATTGTCACTTAACATCAGGTGCAATCGAGGTTAAATGCATGGCTATTTTGAATAAAAAAAAAAAAAAAGACAAACAAACGATATTACACATCGAGAAGATTCCAGGTATATTAGCCAGTGTGTTATGCAATGCGATATAAGAAATGACAGATGACATCCGCTTTTCATTTTTGCCATTCGGCACGCATACGCAGCATCAGCCCTAGCTATTACGGTACAGGTGCGCAAACGGTCATCGACCGTTATATCACCCGTCCACAAAAGGACGTAACCGACTGACGATTCCATACTAATTCCGTCATTTCGACGATGTACGACCATAGCTTCACCGAATCACAAAAGGACGTAACCGACCGACAGCTTCGTAACAACTCCGTCATTTCGGCAGCCGACGGCCGTTGTTCCACCCGACTACGAAAAAGGACGTAAGAGACTGGTATTTTAGTAGTAACTCTGTCGTTTCGTGTGTTTGTGCGTTACCATGGGGCTCTCGCCAATGATCGCTTCCGCCGGTCGTTTATCCAACGATACGGTGAAAAATGTTAACCTCTTTTTTTAAGCCGGTAAGTCCGGTCGTAGTGTTTATGCATACGATGTGCAACTGATTTGCTGAATATTTCAGAATATACAGAACATTAGAGGGGAAAAAAATATAGTAAATCGGTCGAAAATATATCTGTATGTTACTGAAATAGAATCAAAATCTGATTTACCTTATTGTATTTTCCGCGTGGCTATCCTCAACAGATAAATGGATATATTTAGAGGAAAAATACCGGAAGTCATTTAGTTACAGTGATTCCCATCCCATGAGGAAGTGACTAGTACGTAATGGGACCATAAGATATATAACTAGTATCTACTATCAATATATCGTATCTCTGATGGTAAGTAAATAATACTGAATTAACATTTAAATAATACATTAGATTTCACCTAAATATATATTTAAAACCACAGCGAGGTAACCGGCTAATACATAAAAAGCATTAATCAATTTAGTCCACATGTTTAACAGCTATGATGACATAGACAGTCACACACAGGTTGAGACTGCTATCATCATTCATCACTCCGCTAGACTCCATAAATCTAATCACAGATAGAAATATGGCTTAACAACGATCTTACTATCCTAATTTCCGTATCCTTCACGTATTTCGATAAATAGCGACTATGCTCGCACTTTGGACCGGCGTCATAATTGTGAGTCATTTTTCTTGACGCGCTGATGTCAAGCGCAAATTTCAAGCCTGTTGAACACGTCAAAGGCACATAACTCACGTAACACCTAGTGATTTTGCAGTCCACAGGTTTGAAACAATAATAAGACTTTTCAATTTCTCTATACCTCCCAATTACGACACGTTCTGTGAAAAAGTAAAGCCGGCAGGCATGAACCAATTATCAAAACAAGTCGTATCGGATGTCTTCATGAATCAGTCTAAATCAATGTCCAAATCCAGCATTATTAGCCACTGTAGATACCAACTAAAAGTGGTACGCAGTAGTCAAAATATGGTCCGCGAACGATTTCAAATTCGCAGGCATACATCTGAGTCCACAATCGTAAATGTAGTCCCCGGCCAAGAAAAGGTTGGAAACCACTGCAATAGTGACCAACACCAACACTATTTGATCCTTCTTGACGCAACAGCGTGGATTCCGCTAAACCAAGAAGTAACGCCACCAATTTCAGAAGTAGCTTATACCTACTTATTTGATATTTTTAAGAGTAGAAAACCCTCTTATATTTTCAAACGAGGATTAAACGTAGAGCAACTGAATTACAGCTCGAACCAATCGCCTTATCTTAATTAGGCCATATCTGAAGTGCCCAGTGCCTTTACTTTTCGAACTCAGATCTATATTTGTTGTAATTTGAAGTTCACAGCCTTGTTTCAAGGTCGGAAATCACGTTTAACTTAAAATAGTTGTGATACGAGAAATCAATAGAGCGAAGTATTAGGCAAGGGCGGTCAAGGCTTCAGAGCTAACTGGCCTCGAGTGCCGATGGTAACACAGGTAATGATTCTTTTAATTTAAACGTCCCTTTTGTCGTGACTGTTCTTCCTGATTCTTTCTAGCTGCATAGGAAGTTGTAAGCGTAATATTGCAAAGTTCAGATGTTTTTGGATCGAGCTGCGGTGTTTTGGCTAACGTTTTGTATGGGGAATAATTTTTTCACATACATTTGTGAGATTCTTGGTAACAGCAAAATTCTGCTTAAACAGTTCTTAATTTATTCAATCAAGAGGAAATCGGTGTTATCCCTTTATTTATTCAGAATATAAGAACGGTCAGCAGTAAAGTAGCTAGCATAATAACACATTTAGCTTTGTTTCTTAGCTTTGTCTGGTATCCACGATATTTAGCTTTTAGTGGAACTAGTGAACGGATCTCAGCCAATACTGAAGCTAGGAATTCCAAATTTTGTTTTGTTCAGTTCTAGTAGCTTTTGCTATATCACTCATTTAAAGAGGGTCTTACGACAACCAGTGACTTGTGTGGGGGTGTTTTAAATGTTTAATTTAAGTCATACTATGTTTATTTCTTCGTATGTTTCTTGTTTGTTTTATGAGATGTGAAATAAAGAATAATTCTATTGTATTGTAAATGAGAGTTAGTAAGACATAGGCTAATTTGATAACTTTTATCGCGCTCCTCCCACTTTGTAACAAAAGTTAGATAAAGAGATAGAGTAAGATACAGATAACAAATACATGTCGCAGATCGTAAATCAAGATTTAATTTTTAACTCACGACACTTCTTTGTTTTTTTTTTATTGTATTGTCATGTTATCTTCATTTATATCGTTACGTAACTATGTATGCCAAAATTCCAAATTATTTGCAATAAATATTATAACCGGAAAGACCGGCCTCTACTAATAGAGCCTTAGATAAATTTCATGGTTTAGTCATATAGGTAGGTATATGTATATGACGTATGACATATCACCTAGGTCTGATGTTGTACTAAACATAAATAAAATACATCCTTTAATTTCTACCTACGTAGTTACAGAGTCCGGTATGTATAGAGACGGCATACTTAGCATTAATGCGGGTGCGTCCAAAAGTGCATAGTTTGCGTCTGGCGTAGATAAGCTTTAGAACCTAAGAACATTTTAATTAAATAAAGACAGTCTAATATCGACCACCGTACGAATAACTTGTATTTTAATTATAAGTTTAGTTTTTAAAAAGTAGTTTTCCCTCCGGCGCGATTTGACTGGCGCTGCGGACAGGATACCGGTACGAAATCCTGCGCCTGTGAGGATCACGAATTGATCCGAGTGCATGACTTTCGTTAACGTATTTACGTGATAACTGGTATCTTCGAACCAAATAAATTTGTCTCAGTGCCTGGAGGACAACACGAAAACGCCTGCGGCTATAATTGGAGGAAATGGGGAAAAGCGCACTGTGAGTAGACCTCTTCACTGTCCCGTCTATCCCTGTTCTTATTCCATTGGCTGTGTAATTTAGTGTAGACTTTATAATAAGCTCTCTATACAAACTCTATAGTTGTGAATTATATCGTCCTAATATTAAGCTAGTTAAGTGTGTTTAAAAACGATTATTAAAATACTAAATGGAAGAAATAGGAGTAGTTCCCAGAGATAATAATAATATTGAAGAAAATATAGTAAATCAAAGAGAAAACATGGATCAAATTAAAGTAATTCCTAGAGAAATGATGGATTTAATTCCAAAATTTGATGGTGATGAAAAATTGTTAAATTTATTTTTAAGTAAAAGCGAGTATGTAATTCAAGCTTTTAGAAACCCGGAAAATCTCGCTCAGGATTTGTATATATTTCATGCAATTACTGGCCGGCTAACTGGCAAAGCCGCCCACTTGATTAGCGAACGCCAAGATATAGATACTTGGATGCAATTAAAAAAGCTGTTAACTCAACATTTCGGCGACCCGAGGTCAGAGGAGTGTATTGCGATAGAATTAGATAATTTAAAGATTAGGCACAGTGAATCATACGCTAGCTTCTGTAATCGTATCCAAAATGTCAGAAGTACATTATTTGCCAAAATAAATTTAATTGAAGATCCTCGTGAAAAAGAAACGAAAAAGACAATTTATAATCACTTGTCCCTAAACGTCTTTCTTTATAATTTGCCGGAAGACATGTTACGCATAGTGAGACTCAATAATCCCAAGCAGCTGGAAGATGCTTTAACAATAGTGATGGAAGAAGTCAATTTCTTAAACCAGTATAGCGCAAAAAATAGGAACAATAATAAGCCTTCACAGCAAAGGCCCGGTTTCCCACAAAATAATAATTTTGGACAGAATATGAGATTTTCTCAGCCACAAAATGCAGGATACAATTTTAATACCGCACAAAATAAATTCCCACAAACTCAAGGTTTTAGATTTGGCATTCCCAACCAGTCAGCTCCACAAGGTTTTAGATTTGGAAACCCTCAAAATCAGGGATACAAATCTTTGATGCCCAATCAACACACACCGAACTTTAAATTTGGGATTCCCCAACAAACAGGTTATAGACCATTTGTTTCTAATAACAATCAATTTAGATCTAATAATTTCCAGCCAGCACACCAACCGCAATTTAAATTCGGTATTCGACCTCCATATCAACAACCACAAGGTCAAGGCCAATCTTCGCATCAATATAATAACGATGTCTCTATGCGAACAGCACCCCAACCAAAACCAAACTACATACCCCCGCGAACAACTAACAATTTGTTTTACGCAAATGAACTTCAAGAAATTGAACCTGCCCCTGAAAATTTCAATGAACCGAACGCCCTTGACTCAAACTACCAACAGTATTACACGCAAACTGAAAACGAAGAATACTTCTTAGACGAGCAATATGAGACTGAAATGTTACAAGACTTGCCTGAAAATGAAAATTTTCCCATAAAAGCCTCTACGACAGATCCCCAGAAATAGTACATCTTAACCATCATAATGCCTTAAAACTGCCACACATTGAAATTCCCGAAATAAACTCCAAATTCATGATAGACACTGGAAGCACACGATCATTCGTAAGCCCTGATAATGCAAACAAATACTTTTCCGAATTCAAATATAATGAACCATTCGAAGTAGTAAGTACCCATGCTCGAAGCTCTCACGCTGAAGTAATCGAAATCCCATTGCTGAAAACTTTTAAGAGTTGTGACACTCATAAATTTTATGTATACGAAGTCGATAATAGTTACGGAGGACTAATTGGCTCAGATTTACTGAAACAACTTGACGCGAACATTGATATGAAAAACCAAGTACTGATAACACGAGACACACAAATACCTATAATTTACCGTCCACCTTACACAATTCGCATTGAACCCCGATCTGAAACACGCACGAAAATTCCCGTAAATCTTTATAGTGGAAATGCAATTATAAACCATATAGATTTCGGCGAAGGTGTACGAACACCAACAGCACTTGTAGAATGTACAGAAGGCTTTGCAACCACTGTTATCCAAAATACATCCGAAAATCACTTTGATATAAAATTCAGTAAACCTCTCAATGTCACACCATATGAACCAAAAGAAATTGAAATGAACGGTTTACATTCAGTAGATAGCAGTGAAAAGGATGAAATTTTAATACAAAATTTAAGTAAATTACGATTAGATCACATGAACTCGGAAGAACGAAATCAAATCTACAATTTGTGTTTAGAATACAAAGATATTTTTTACACTGAACATTTACCATTAACTTTCACAAATCAGGTAAAACACAAAATCCGAACCACTAACGAAGACCCTATCTATATAAAACCATACCGTCAGGCCCCAGTAGAAGCAGCTGAAATAAAAAAGCAAGTACAAACATTATTAAAGGATAATGTCATTCAAGAATCTCACTCACCTTGGAGTGCCCCGGTACATTTAGTCCCAAAGAAAATGGATGCTAGTGGAGAAAGAAAATTTCGCATGGTTATTGATTATAGACGGCTTAACGACATTACCATTGACGACAAATACCCACTCCCGAATATTACAGACCTTTTTGACAAGCTAGGTAAAAGTAGTTATTTCTCGGTACTCGATTTAGCGAGCGGGTATCATCAGATTGAAATCGAAAAAGAAGATCAGCCAAAAACAGCGTTTTCTACACAATACGGCCACTACGAATTCCTGCGCATGCCCTTTGGGCTCAAGACGGCTCCAGCAACGTTTCAAAGAGCAGTAGATAACGTTTTAAGAGGACTGCAAGGTATTCACTGCCTAATTTACCTCGATGACATTATAATTTTCTCATCTAGCCTGGAAGAACATATGACAAAACTTAAAGCAGTTTTCGAACGTCTCCGACAAACGAATCTAAAAGTACAACTCGATAAAACTGAATTTCTATGTAAAGAAGCTAATTACTTAGGACATACCATAACACCCGAAGGACTAAAACCTAACACAGACAAAATAGATGCTATACTGAAATATCCATTACCGAAAACAGTTACCGAAATAAAGAGCTTTCTTGGACTCATTGGATACTACCGAAAATTTATTAAAGACTTTTCTAAAATTACTCGCCCGATGACGTCTTGTTTGAAAAAGAATAGTAAAATTACTATTGACGAAAATTACCTAAAAGCTTTCGAAAAATGTAAAGAACTGTTAGTAAGTGCACCTCTATTACAATATCCCGATTTTACGAAGCCGTTCATATTGACAACAGATGCATCTGACTTCGCCCTGGGCGCAGTACTTTCTCAAGGTATCATAGGTAGCGACAAACCCATCGCTTATGCCAGCAGAACCCTAAATGACTCTGAAAAACGATACAGCACTATCGAGAAAGAGCTATTGGCCATCGTATGGGCTGTAAAACACTTTCGTCCCTACTTGTACGGCAATAAATTTACTATTTTCACTGATCACAGACCCCTGGCTTGGTTAGACTCGCTAAAAGAGCCCAATAGCAAGTTAACTCGTTACAAACTCAGATTAAGCGAATATACATTTAAAGTCATACATAAAAACGGAAAACAGAACACAAATGCCGACGCTCTCTCACGCATACGATTAAACGCATTAGGAAATGACGGCGATAACGACCAATTATCAACAGCAGTTAACGTAGGAGATACTGACCAACTGGATGACTACATACAACGACTAACTGATGACATAGTTAGGTTAGGGCAACAAACACATGACCCTCAGAACCCTACTAATAACGAAAACCAGCCCGATATTAATTCTAACACCTCTGAAAGAACTTTAAGTGCAAACGAAAGTACTTTATCAGCACCGACTGACACACAAACAAATTCTAGTACAGATACTGTCCATTCCGCTGTAGATATGGATACAAATGGCATACCCATTCTGCATGAAGCTATTGACACCAAACCGAACCAAATTCTAGTAAACGCCTGGCTTAAAAATGAACTTTTAGTTAAAATAGAATCACATCCAAAACAAAAAATCCTTAAGGTTTTCCTACCCTTAGACAACACTGAATTAATAAAGAAATTCCTCAAAGATTATATTAGACCTAAAATTAAATATTTTATACACTTTAACAATACCGAACACAGACGCCAATTTTCAGATATAGTCATTGCATTATTCCGAAAGGATACAATACAACTTTACGAATGTACTGAAAGAGTAGTAAACGTAACTGACGAAAAAGAACAGGAAGAAATTGTACTTCGATACCATGAAGGCAAAACATGTCACCGTGGAATCAAAGAAACAATTTCCCATTTAAAACGGACTTATTTTTGGAATAATATGGAACAAACAGTTACTAGTATAATTAACGCTTGCGAAACCTGTAAAAGGATGAAATATGACCGACGTCCTTTCAAACCACAAATACAGCTTACACAGACTCAGACTAAACCGTTTCAAGAATTATTCATAGACCTATATACAATAGAAGGCAAATACTATTTAACTATCATAGATGCTTTTAGCAAATTAGCGCAAGCTTTTGAAATTCCCGATAGGTCTACCCCCGAAGTTGTTCGTGCCCTAATAAAGTATTTCTCATTTTATGGTATTCCCACTAAACTCAGTTCAGACCCTGGCTCCGAATTCAATAACAGACTTATGAGCGAAATGCTTTCATTTTATAAAATAAACATTCACATTGGAACCCCTAATAACCCGAACTCTATGGGAATGATAGAACGCTTCCATTCCACAATCGCAGAAATATATAGACTTGCAAAGTATGAAAGGAAACATACAGATGCCGCTTCCGTAATGACGTATTCAATATTGGCCTATAATCAAACTATTCATTCAGTAACAGGACTCACGCCGTTCGAAGTTGTCTTTGGACATACCGAAAGTAAAAACCAGTTTAACGCAGATTTTGATAAAGAATATACCCAGCAGTTAGTTAAAGACCATTGTAAAAGAACAAAATACCTATATAAATATTTGACAGATAAAATGTTAGCTAGAAAAGAAAGGGTTCAACAAGATAGGCAAGGAGAAACCAATTTCGACTTAGATGACAATGACGATATTTTCATTAGAGGCGTAAATAGACGACGTGCCAAGGACAAACCTAGGTATCAAAAGGCCAAGGCCAAGGGCAAGGTCCACAGAAATATAATCCCAGTTGAAACAAACGCGAGAGAAACCAGAGTCCCAATTAAAGATGTGCGACGTCCTCCACAGGTTCGTCCTGCTGCTGACCCAGGCAGTACTGACCCGGGCCCTTCAACTTCATAAAATCGAGAAGAACCCCGGCGTTTTTCCAATAAGAGAGGGTACCGCTCTTGTCAGTTATAATAAGTGGCTAGTTATTAAGATATTAGATATTAAACTTATTAAGCAAGACCTAGATTTAAATATACATAGATATAAGGAACTGGATAGGTTGGTTGGTTCATTTTCTAATATTAATGCCTCATACTTAATATACTGGGATGACGTAAAGCGACAAGTAAATCACATGTTAGATATCACTGTGGAAAAATACACTCAATTAATTCCCAATAGCAGGCAAAAGAGAGGACTTATCAATCCTCTAGGATCTTTAATTAAACTTATCACTGGAAATTTGGATCACGACGATGCTATTAAATATAATAATCTGATAAATGAAGTCAAAACCCGACAGCATTCCGTAGAAAAGAAAACAACACTCATATCCGAAATGGTGAGACTTTTTACAAATACTACTGTAAATATAACTGACAATCTCATACAATTGAATACAGCCATAAATAAAGTTAATAATGACATAACCGAAATTTCAATAATATCTCATGTCAATCAGATAATACAGGCTTATAACTTGTTCTTTCATAATTTCCAACTGATATATTCTAAATTGAATGAGATTGAAACTGTACTCGCATTTAGTAAAATAGGTATATTGCATCAATCTATTGTTAACACTAATGAACTTGTAAAAGCATTTAAGCTCATAGAAAGAACAGATAAACTTATTTTTCCATCAAATCCTGAAAACATTGTAAAAATTGAACAGTCAATTACATTGAAATCATACTTTAAGAATTCTGAAATAATGTTCATCATGGAAATACCTTTAGTTAAGAGAGAAACTTACTTTTACTATAAAATTGTTCCCTTACCTATTACCGAACCTGAAACAAACCTCACCCTAATTATTTTACCTAAATATCCTTACCTTATTGTGAAGGGGTTGAATGCTAGCTCGCTCTCTACCCCATGTAAGCTCATCGAAGACGAAACATTCCTGTGTGATGAAATGCAATTAACAGTACCCATCAAAGACACCTGCATTCTCGAACTCATGCGATACTCAAGTAATGCTCCGTGTATGCAAATCCCGATAGAAGTGGAAAATGTGAAGATAGAGTTTTTACAGAAAAACAGATGGATTTTATATACCAAGGCAACTACGGATCTTGAGAGAACGTGTGCTAACGAAATCCTTCATTACACACTTTTGGGCACATACCTGCTTACAATTGACGATAATTGCGAATATAAAATTGGAGAACATTATCTGAGAGAACAAACAATAAATGGAGAGAAAATCATATACCAAAAACTACCTTTGGTAAAGTTTCCTGAAAATCTGAAAACCGACATAAGACGGAGCGCTGATCCAGTACAACTGAAAGGAGTTGAGCTGACCGACCTGAAAGTGTTATCGTACGCACTGAAAAATAGTGAAGTGGAAAGTGGAAGTGTAGTGAATACGGAAAGCGTTAGCATAGGAACCATTGTTTTATATGTAATCTTAATTATAGGTTTTCTTTCATTCTTTTCGTATAAATATACACTTTTGGTATGCAAATCTTGCAAAAATCAAAATAATCCTCCGAATAACGGTTCTTCGGATAATTTCGAACTAAAGGAGGGAGGAGTTACAGAGTCCGGTATGTATAGAGACGGCATACTTAGCATTAATGCGGGTGCGTCCAAAAGTGCATAGTTTGCGTCTGGCGTAGATAAGCTTTAGAACCTAAGAACATTTTAATTAAATAAAGACAGTCTAATATCGACCACCGTACGAATAACTTGTATTTTAATTATAAGTTTAGTTTTTAAAAAGTAGTTTTCCCTCCGGCGCGATTTGACTACGTATACACAGCTCGAGAAGTCTACATACAAAGGTATCCAATTGGATATACATAAAATACACGAAAGTACTTCTTAAAACTCCGAATAACTTCACTTCGCTGAATATTTATTTATCGAAACATCTAGTTGCATCTCTTTTGTATTTACGCTAAACCAAAGAGATGGTGATATCAATCTTCAACATCAATCGTGTCAAAACAACGTCGAGCTCCGAAATCTCGGCAACTACGTTTTTGTTAAAACAACGTAGTCAAGCTCCGTAATCTCGGCAACTACGTTCGTGTTAAAACAACGTAGTCAAGCTCCGAAATCTCGGCAACTACGTATGAGTAGTATACATAATTATACGTATGTAGGCAGCCGGAACAATCCGCAAACACGAATGTGATACAAACATCGATGTTATTCACCTCAACTTGTTATCGGTTAAGTCTTGCGTTATCAATTTCCTTTGCAATGAAATTGGTTGTAAATTCCGGCTAAATTGAGAATGTTACACTTTATCGAAGGTGTCTGTGGAATACGGTATTTGAATATATATAGTGAAAATAAATTATATCATTGAAACCACTAAACATACATTCAAAAATACGCAGAACCAAAGAAACTACTACTAACCTTTGGACATTATACTATTTTTAATTGGATTAATTCATAAAGAGTAGCTGATTTGAGCTGTCATCAAACACAGTACCTATTTTGAACAATTATCTGATTCATTCTGAACATTTAGCCCAATTTTAATGTTATTTTATTTTATATACGATGATTTTTAATCGGTGATCAGGAGTAGAAAAATATTAATATTTAGCTAAAATTAAACTTAGTACGCGAGGACCCGCGCAATTACCTCACTGTTAAATTAATTAAAAGTTAAAACATAATTAAAACTAATAACCACTAGATACATGGTCATCCTACATAAATTATTGAAGTAAGATACTTACGTCAAGTGTCAACGCTTTGGCGGGAAATTTTAAGAAATTTTCTACGACTTTGTTTATGTAATGACAATGACAATGACAAGTTATTACTCATAAATTGTCATTCCCATTAAATTATTAAAGAGGTTCTAAGCACACCGATACAGATTAGTTCGGTGACAAGGAATTTAAGACAAAATTGGTTTCAAAATAAAAATTATCATAGAAAAATAAAAGTTTTGTTTTCATGTAATTACGACTTCAACGTGACCGCCATCATTTACTGAGTTAGAAAAGTTGGTACCTGATCACCGATTAAAAATCATCGTGTATTGTTTTAAACCACGACAGATAGAAAAAGAGGGGGGAGGCCTTTGCCCAGCAGTGAGACATAACAGGCTCATAATAATAATATTTTAATAAAACGCTTGCGCAGAGGTAAATGTCCGTTAAACAATACATATATATGATGTAACTATTGTTTGTTTTTTTTGGTGCATAAATAATTATACGTTTTTAGAAATGACTATGAATTTAAATATTTGCCTATGTATTACTATCACCACATCAACAATATTCTTGCAAGAAGAAACTTTATAATAAATAATAGAAACCGATTAAAAAAATATATTATAAGAAATTACAAATAAAATTGGTGCTTCCCAATTCATTCTTCATTCAATTCTTTTATATGTCAATTTTGCCAGTCACTAGTCAGTAAATATTTTAAAATTCACATGAAAACCTTGATACATACACATTTTCTTTAATTTCATCCAACTTTCTGTTTAAATTAGTATGGAAGCCATGCTCACTCAATTAAGATCCGCAGAATATGTAATTAAGTATTTTAGAAGGTAATAAAGCCTATGACAGTATAGACCGGGGGCCCTATATTCCATTCTTGTCAATTTTAACATCCCCAAAAGTTAGTTGCTCTAATCGCAACAGCGACTAAAGAGAGCAGGATGTTGGTCCGAGTGGGAGGAGAGCTGACTGAAGAGTTCACGGTGATGACCGACCTAAAGCAGGGAGATGCCCTGTCACCTATGCTTTTCAACTTGGCTCTAGAACACGTGGTGAGGAAAGTTCTGGACCAAGATATAGGATTAGAGTTGGGTGGAAAGCATAAGGTGATAGGGTACGCGGATGACCTAGCTTTATTAGGGGAAAGCCGTGAAGAAGTGGTGAAGGCAGCTAGTGTCCTGGAACGAGAGGCGTCAAGGGTGGGCCTCAGGATTAATCAGTCGAAAACCGAATACCTCCACATGAAACGCTACAAAAACACACGTGCCCGACGTGATAGCCTTCATGTTGGGGGTACCTTATATCCAGGAGTTGACAAGTTCCGGTACCTGGGTTGCACTATTACCGACACCAACACCAGGGAGGAAGAGATCCAAATGCGCATTCAAAATTGTCTACGGTGTAGTGCAGCCCTCCATAAGGTCTTAGTGTCCAAGCTTCTTAGCAAGAATACAAAAATACGCATTTATAAGACTGTCGTAAGACCCATCCTCATGTATGGCTGTGAAGCTTGGACACTGACCCTTAAAGAAGAAAGTCAGCTCCTGGTAGCAGAACGCAAAGTACTTCGGAAGATCCTGGGGCCTACTAAAAGGAATGATGGTACGTGGCGCATCCGAACTAACGCCGAGATTGAGGAGCTGGTGGCCGAGCCGAATATTATCGGAGAGACAAAGTCCCATAGACTTCGTTGGCTCGGTCACCTACAAAGAATGGAAGAGGATCGTGCGGCAAAAAGAGCATACTTGGGGCAACCGACCGGTCGACGACCGGTTGGTCGTCCCAGGTACCGCTGGGGAGACGTGGTGGAGGTGGATCTGCGTAAGCTTCAAGCCGAAAACTGGCAAGAAACTGCGCAGGATCGGGACAAGTGGCGTACTCTCGTTTCGGAGGCCAAGATCCTCTTTGGGTCACTGAGCCCACATAGTTAGTTAGTTAGAAGGTAATAAATGTGTAGGTTTTACGCATGTGAAAATGCATAAATAAGAACCAAACAGTTGAGTAATATAGGCTACCATGAAAAAGTAAAGAAAGAAAAGGTATAAAAACATACATGTTAGTATAGAATTTCGTTTTTTTTCAAGTGGGTAAAAAAAATATAATGTAATCCATACTCCATACTAATATTATAAATGCGAAAGTGTGTCTGTCTGTCTGTTACCTCTTCAGGCTTAAACCGCTGAATCGATTTTGATGAAATTTGGCATAGAGATAGTTTAAGATATGATGAAGGACATAGGATAGTTTTCATCCCGGAAATTATACCTATAAAGATTGAAAAGTGAGTGAACATTTCTGTTGGGGTGCGGTGATCCTGTAGGAAAAGTAATTATTAGACCAAAAGCACAATTGCTTTTACATTTCCTTAGGCGCTTTTAATAATCCCTTTTATCAAGTTCCACGCGTACGTAGTCGCGGGCAAAAGCTAGTAAAACTGACTTATCTTTTATTGTATTATTTAAGACTTCAAATTCCAAGCTACAGTCCGCCTAGTGTCAAATCATTTGTGCACTGAAATTTCCGGGGTATGCCAATAACAACAAATAAAATACAAAAAACAGGGAAGTAGTAAGGAAAACATTGATCATTTTGGCAAGTGTCCATGCACCATGTCCAGTAACTTTATGGGAACCACAATGACATTAAAGTGTTATGGTTACATTAAGTATGCCCTTGTGATGGTATCAATGTGGTTGATGGTTTGACTACCAGAGCATAGTATTGATCTTTTAATATGATTGATTAATAATAATAACTTGCCTTTTAAATTTCAAAATAAAACAAAAAAATAATTTTAGATAGTTCAAATTCTAGGAAAATCACTAAATCTAGGGAATTATACTAATGCCTCCATGTTATTACTAGTGTGAAAAACGATTATATGATATTAATAATAATAAAAGTGTTTCTTATGGTGCGCACTAATAAAACAAGAAAACAGAGAAAAATATCCCTCAAGAAAGGTAGAAAAATTATAATATGAAAGTCAGGATACAGTTTGTACAATTAGCCTAGCCCTGAAGAAATCCAGGTTGTCAAGGTTGTGGGCATCCCGGTGATCTTATCAGTAAAAGATAATCTCTTTCAGATAATGTTGGCGTAGCAAGTTGGTAGTGCTTAAATCTTGATGAGCAACTTAAATTTGACTGATCCACAAAGTAAACAAACAAATCCTGTTTACATGTTAATTTCCTTAACTTTCATGCTTTTATACCATACCTTGAGGTTTTTGGTGCACAAATGAAATGAAAACCCCAGGTTATGGACATCACTGGATCTGATATCACATGAAATAAACAGCAAATGTTGTTTATTATTTCTTTTGCTCAGATGATTTTGTAAGAAACTTACATTCATTCGGTAGAAGTTGAAAGAGCAACAGGATGTTAACTTTCGAGTTACTAGTGAACAATATAAACTACCAATGTTGCCAAAAAAGTTTAATTTTGGGAAATGCAGTAACAAATTTATATGATAATAGCATAATCAAAGAAATAACTTATGTGGCAAACACTATTTCATTCAAGGTGACTTTAATGTTAGTACCTTAAAACCTGCTTGAAGAATTAAGGTAAAGCTGTAATAATTGCATGTTAATGAATTAGCAGGTTTAAATTAACACTTGACAGCAACCTACTAGTACATGTTATCTAGATATAAGCAGATTGCTTTGCCTTCACCCCAAGATCTTTTATTTAACATAAGACAATGTCACTATTTCAAAATTAACACTTAGACAATGATGCTATAGATTTCATGTAGTTTTTGTTTCAGTTGGCTTAAGAGATAAATTGCCACTTATGTCTGTGAATATGTTAAAATATTTCTACTTTCTGTATAAACTGGCCCTAAATGTGGTGATAGAACTAGTAACATTGATTTGTAACATCTGGTTTTTAAGAATATCAGCTGACTTGCGATAATGTCCTTCATGGTACATTTGCAGCAGACAATGATTGGCCTATTAGTTCATTTAATAATGATTCATTAGTAATGATAATAGTTAATCTATAGATGAAATTACACATATATTTTTCCTGGTATGTTTTGGGAACAATATTATTTATGGAATGTTTTCCTAGTTTTTGATGTTATGGTATACAAATGATTTACTTAATAAAAAGTTTTTTTTTAATATGTATAAAGTTTCTTTAGTTTTATTCATAATTGAGGTGTATTTGTTGTTAGTGCCAATTAAGATGTTAGTAAAAATATTATAAGCCAAAGCAAAATTTTTGAAGATTCACAGTTACTTACAGATTGTTAAAATGATCCAAGTGCAAACTAATACGGTAAACAAAGCTCCGTTTTATGAAAACTGAACATCACCTTTGAATAATGTCTACTGAAAAACACACATGATAGCACTATCACTTACAGATAAACTTAATCAACATTATCACACTACATTTAACACTAGTACTGCGAAGTGACGTCAGGAAAAAATATTCTCGACTTCATACGAGGATACACTGTCCTGAATACTTCTCTCTACTACTGTTACTCACTACGTCCACTAGTTCTAAGAAATTTATTGTCGGAGTAATGTTACGGCAAGAACACGTTAACTCATACGGCTAGGTGAAGGTTCATAATATACAGTGCAAGAAACCGTTCCGCGGTCCAATAACTACGTAGAAAGTTAGTGACAGGCAAAATTTCGATGCAATACCAAAAACACACTCACCAAGTAAGATTGTCACTGATGATTAGTAAATGTTTCCTTTTGTCCGACTTATCGTCGAAAATATAAATAACACATTATACACCTAACACGTAACACAACACGATATTATTCAGATTTTACTATATAATTTTGTTTAATTCCTGTCTAAACAATACACTTTGACGAATTGACAAATATCGTTTCATTCGTGACTGACCAAATCAACATGTCCTCCAACAAGTCTTCCGGTCAACAATATGCATTTCGAGTTGTACCTCCATAAATTAAATGTTTTACCAAACACTTGACACTCCGAAAATATATTTTTGTTTATTATGTATTTTTGCTAAAAAAAATTACATAAAATAGCTAATGCTTGAAATATTAATCGTCAATAATATCAACTGACTACATGCGCCCATAGAATATAAAAGTAGTAAAATAGTGATGGGCTATAAAGGTTTCACTACACGCTTGTCAGATAACTTACTAATGACTCATATGTCATTTGTGATTGTCACATATGTTCGAATAGACCCCTACTCTGTCCATAGACAACACAACCATAAAGTAGAACCATAAAAAAAAAAGTTCGAAGCGAAATGAAATGAAACGGTCCCGCGATTGTGATTGCCCCAAAAATTAACAAGTTTAGGCCTTATTTTAAATCTGTGACAAGTAAATACAATGGAGATTTCAAGTTTTTCTCATAATCTAACAGAAGCTAGCGATATTCAAGTCACAAATCGGGCTAAAACTTTTGTAAGTGCCTGTTCTTAATGAAATAAGGTTATGCTTATTATGACTAATAATTTTACATTATTTTCAGGTATTGCCGGGGAAATGTTTTGAAAAACGTGTAGCGTGCACTTGGAGCCGAGGCAATAAGATCTCTATATTTTCAAGAAGTCAAACTGCAAGCAAAGCTCCGCCAGTAACGAGCGATGACAGAATTTTAAACATTCGGCAAGATATATTGCTCTTTCACCCAATTTTACGTAAACTAGTGAATGAATCCAACGGGACGTACCTGTCTCTCCAAAAATCTGCCGAGGCGAACAAGAATTTGGATACCCATCTGGAATTTCTGAAGCATTCCCGCCAATATCGGTCAATCATCCGTGTGTGCATTGAAAATCTTCAAGAAGCTGTCTCGAAAGAGTCTGACGGCGTCGAGAAGAACAATCTATTGACCTGTATAACCATATTCTACTCTATTGAATGTGTGTGGCACTTGTGTGAGATCCTTTATGTTGACAATGTGCCTGGTGATTATGTTCTGCCGTTTCTGCTTGAATGGGTGCGGTTCCACTTCCCGTGCCATGAGCAGATGGCATCGCAACTCTTGGACGCGTGCGAGCGGGGCTCGGAGGACCACCCAGAGTACTGGGACACTGTTATTGGGATGATTGTGCAGGGGCGGGTCGATGTGGCTCGGGCTCTATTGAAGCTTCACTCGGCTACAGACACTAATGAATTCAAGCTGGTTGACAATTCATTGAAGAATATGCCTATATACAGTGTAAGTATTCTATATTTTGTTTTCTATAATTTGACTTAGATCTTTAGCAGCAACAAGCTCTGGTCAATTGGGCACTGTGTGACATTATAATTCATATACATATTATCATAATACATTTCCAAATTACAATATCTAACTGCAATCATTTTAACTTACATAATTATATGCTATACAAAAAATGAATTTCCTAAACCCTGTCTTTTTAATTGGTATGGTATGTCCCAGATTGCATATTTATCCAAACATATTATACCAATGATGGTATGATCAGATATCCAACCAACTGGATACGATGTTAAGCAGCGCGCTCCAAAAAGCAACTGACAGGGAGAAGTGGAGAGCTGCTATCAAAATATTAATCGCCATAGTCACGATCCTCAGTAATGAGGGACCGACTTAGAATATACAAACATCTGCATTCTGAGACATCTATAAATTCACCGCCATAGATATGTAATGTACCATAACATTACAGCTAGTTATTTTCAATGCATAACATGAACTTTCCAGGTATATGGAGGGCTATCCACAGGTGAGTTTACTATAACCTGGAAGCACTGGCAGGCAGAATGCCGCTCCAAACTGAGCAGCCGCAGTGTCGCCTCACAGCCACAATTGGAGCTCATAATGAGGGTGAGTAAAATATAGGATGCTTGTCAGATGTGGACCAATGTAGAGGCAATGTGGGCATGCTCACTATAATAAATATTAAGGGACAATCTTACACAAATCAACCTAGTCCCACACTAAGCAAAGCTTGTACTATGTTATGGGTACTAGAGGAGGATATACAGTGGCGGATTATCCCTAAGGCAAAGTAGGCACGTGCCTAGGGGCGCAAGGCCGCTAATGGGCGCAAAGGGCCGCAAAAGGCCGCAAAGGAGCGCCGATGAGGTTTTTGCCTAGGGCGCTCTCGACCCTTAATCCGCCACTGAGGATATACATGATATATAAATACATACATATATGGATAACATGACCCAGGAACAAAGAGTTCATGAAATAAATATTTGCCCTGGTCAGGATTCGAATTTACGTCTGATATATATTACCTCACTCACTTCACCAAGTGTTTTCATGGGTTTCCAGTACCTTTTTCAAAGGCTGGGTCCGCCAGATTCTATTATTTTCACCTGTAATGTTATTGTTATTCTAACATGTCTCACAAATGTGAAATAGGGGTTGTTGATATAACTTGTCATATTTGCTAAAGTACTTGCAGATGCAGACTTGTATAATTGTCCATTTGGCTTATTTGCAGGATGATTAACATTATAATTGAAAAAATTTCAGCTTATAACTGGCGACTACTCTGCTTTCGAAAGCATCTTATCCAAGTACGACTCGTGGCTGTACATCCTTGGCGGCTGGACGGTTTTCACGAGCCCGTGGGCCAAGCGGCACGAGCTGCGCGCAGCGGCGTCCGCGTGCGCCGGCATGCGCGGCGCGGGCCGCAGCGCACTCCACGACTTGCTGAGACCCGCAGTCGAGGGAGAATTACATCAGGTCTGGTCTGGCTAGTTGAGCCAAAAAATACACATTTATTAAGAAAATGCGAGTAAGTAGAAAATGTGGAAGATAGTGCTTACTACTTAGCTATTGCTCCGAAACATTTTGTTTCAAAACTATTAACGTTGTATTTACCGCAAATAAGTTTAGGTTATCTGATGCAGAATGTTTTAAGTGGTATGATGGTATGAATAATTCTAGTGACTTTTCTGAGTTACCACCATTTGCCTGAACAGGGCAGTACAGTACACATTGTACACAACAGCTGAGTATTCCTCTTTCAATGACTCCTGACTAGAATGCTGTATGGAGTTTATGGGTCTACAAATGCTCCATAAGTTCTCCAGCCATTCCATCTAATTTCCATCTAGTAAGTTAACCTAATAGAGTCAACTGTGGCTAAAGAGTCTAATGGCTTACTACGGAAGAGTATTTGGAATCCATTCCAGGGATGTCTCTTCTGTCATAGATAAACTATTTACTAAATAATAAGTGTAGCGAATTCCATTCTATGGGCAATATGCTGCCTGTGTGCAGTGACTTCATGCCTGAACAGTCAATTTAAATCAAAAATGCACTGGCTTCTAACATGCAAGTAGTACATATTTCTTAATAGGATTCAGCCAGAAGAGCAAGGGATTAAAATAGAAGTGATGGAACTTTGCTTTTTATTTAATTAACAGGTGATCCACGAAATTCAGCAGATATCTGATAACGGCTGGTTCGCTACACATCTCACAGACATCCTCT
Organism: Apotomis capreana; assembly: GCA_947623375.1. Taxonomy (NCBI): domain Eukaryota; kingdom Metazoa; phylum Arthropoda; class Insecta; order Lepidoptera; family Tortricidae; genus Apotomis; species Apotomis capreana. The sequence goes on from OX392507.1 coordinate 7,041,246, forward strand.
ACCACTGCGGCAAACTAAAGATCCTGGACAAGCACCAAGCTGAGTAAGTACACCCAGAACTGAACAAATTTAATTTATATGCCTTAAAAATCCAGCCGTGATTCCAAAACAACTTCACAATGCCGTATAAATTGTCTTACCGTTCAAACCAAACAGAAGAAAACATCCTATGATCTGTCTATTTTTGCCATTATGTTCACTCACATTAAAGATTAATAACTGAAGAAAATCTCTTATAGGAATAAAGCCCTATTTATAATACCCGAAATTCAAAGAAGATGTTAACCATTTATATCGACGGGGTGTGTCTGTAATGAGATTGCTAACCAATATACGACGAAGTCAGAAAGATTCTATAGTTAACTGTGCTATTAAAGATAGGTAGATAACCTCATTAAAAATCTGGATGTTTAGATTAACATTCTGAAATGTATCGTTATGTTGTTGTTTTATGGAGTGGCCTATTCGTACTAGCGAAGCATAATTCTAAAACATTGTTAATTTCCAGTGTAACCAACCGCCTTCGCGACAGCATGATCCTAGAATACGGCACGTTACTAATGGAGCACAAGTCCCTCTGGACCGTGGGGCTGTCGTACCTGATGTCGTGTCCGCCTGAAGGTCCGGTTCGCGCCGAGTTGCTACTGTCGCGTCTCCCAGTGCCCACTGAGACGAGGGCGTTACGAGTTGCGAGGGAGGCGAAAAAATACAAACTGCACACCGTTGGTAAGTCACTAGAAGCAGCAAATGCCTTAAATAATCTTATTAAAACTTAATTAGCGGTTTACAGTCACGTGAAGTTGTCAGGGACTGCTGCCCGCACACCGACGCGGCAACTATGTCATTGACTATAGTCTTGTCTTTAGGTCCCAGTCCCAGAAGCAAGCCTTGCACCATAATAATGTTCTCATTATTTATCACTTAAAACTACTATTCAGTTGGCTGAAAACCGTTTGGAGATAGAGGAGAGGGCCCCAAATGCCAAGCGCATAGGGGCCCTGGCCCTCTAAGTCCGGGCCTGATCATTATGTATTCTGTGATTACAGTTAGTAATCGTAGTTTGTATGTTTTCAGTACGCACGATATGCGCATGCGTGGGCGCGCGCCACCTGTCCAACGGGCGCACGGGCGCGGCGCTGGCGTGGGGCATGCGCGGGCGCGACTCCGCGCTGTGCGCGCGCGCCGCCGACGCCGCGCTGCGCGGGTACTGCGCGCGCGCCGCGCTGCCGGCGCGGGACATGCTGCCGTCCGCCGGCGCCGGCCTGCTGCTGCACCACAGGGCGCTGCTGTTAGGTGTGTACACACTACGAGAGACATGTCGGGCATGTTCCACTTCTGCCCGTCTTGCACAACTATGCACATAGCGCTGCCCGTCACTTTCTCACATTACTGCACAGAAAGAGACGGGTAATTATCTCGCGCGAGAAATGTCGCGTATGACAGTTGTGCTACATGTGCTGCTGTTGGTAGTAGAAATCTCCCTATGTATGCCAGAATCAGCTTAGATCGTGCGACACAAATACATGCATTGAAAATCCAGTGATAGCGATAGAATGCAGTGAAATTGGGGACAATACCAATCAGGTTATAGGCTTATGACTGCAACTTAGAAGTGAAAAAGAAACTACAAAATATGCTTGATATAAATTAATAATTTTTTAGAGTTCCGTACCCAAAGGGTAAAAACGGGACCTATTACTGAGACTTCGCTGTCCGTCCGTCCGTCCATCTGTCACCAGGCTGTATCTCAAGAACGGTGATAGCTAAACGGTTGAAATTTTCACAAATGATGTATTTCTATTGCCGCTATAACAACAAATACTAAAGATAAAATAAAATAAATATTTAAGGGGGCTCCCATACAAAAAACTCGTTTTATGGTACGGAACCCTTTATGCGCGAGTCGAACTCGCACTTGCCCAATTTTAATGTATAGTCTCGTTATCAGAACAAATAAAAAGTCAAAATATAGCATAAAAATCAACTGAATGACATTTGATTTCTCTTACAGGAAAATACTGCGACTTCCACAGGCTGTACAAAAACCGGGAATTCAGGAAAGCGAGCAAACTGCTCATATCACTGCTGACTTCCAAAATTGCGCCAGACTAGTGAGTATTAATAACAATGTTCTTTTCTTCATTAATTTAATATCTTAACAATATTTTTTATCATAATTGTACACAAGTGGCGTCACTAAATTAGACGCAGAATACGTCTGTTATGACCATTGAGGTATTATTTATAATAGAGCCACAGACACGAACAAAAATGTCAAAAAAAGTGGCACCATTGAAATGTTCAAATAGATGCCAATAACGCTTATTTATAATTTACAACAACATAATTACTTCGTACAAAAGAACTCATTGCTCAAACGTTTAAGTCTCAAATTGGCTTACGTACTTATTACCACAAATATTTTTCGTGTAAATTAACTATTTTAGCGTATTCTGACTCATGTCTCTTGTCAAACTTGGAACATGGCACGAATGGAGCAGATTTAAATATTTTTATTTACTAAAAATATTTTCATTATTATTTTATTTAGGTATTAAAATATATTTGTTGTTTGAACTAAATAAACTCGTAAATTGTTAACAACAAATTAAGTTGCGTTTTTATTTAACAACTGCATAAAAGTGTCCCAACACTGCATAGAAGGGATCAGTAATAATGACATTAGTTCTTAACTCATCTTGTTCTAGTATGTGAAATGAGAGTACTTATTATATATGCCGAACACACGAGAGACGAATTGCTTGGCTGAAATTATTCTTGACGTCTGTCTCTTGCTAAACGAGACCTCAATTTTTCACGTTGTTTAGGATCGCGTGGGAATCTTTAATAAAAAAGCCGGCCAAGAGCATGTCGGGCCACGCTCAGTGTAGGGTTCCGTTGTTGCCCATCCTTCACAATAGACGGGCTTAAAACAGCGGTTTTAAGCCCGAGGTTTAAATTACGGGAAAGATTTCAAGCTCTATTAGAAAGGTCGTAAACGCCAAAGTGGCTGTAATTACTTATTACCTTCTGCAAGTTATCGATTATACGCGCCAGATTGAGCGGAATGTTTTAATGCAGTATGGCACTTAACTAATATGTTTAACGCTCGAAGTATAAAGACGTCGCGCGGCACTTACGTCATTTTAAAGAAAATGATGATATTTTTCGATAACTCAAAAACGGCTCGACCGATTTTATTCAATATAGTTTTCATTGAAAGTACTTATAAGGCCACATTTTCATGAATTTTTCCATAATTTTTTGACCCGTGGTTGAAATTTTAGAGGGGGAGGGGGGACGCTATTTTTTTTATATTCGTAGCGAATATTTACAAAACCGCTGACTTTATCAAAAAGTAATGTTTGGAGACCCCTATTATTTTTAAAAGACATATTCAACGACACCCCACACACTAGTGTTAGAATGAAAACAAAATTCACCCCCACTTTAGGTGTTCGAGAGGTACCCGAAAAAAAGTTTCTTTTTTAGTTTTTATTTTATCGTTTCGTTGGCGTGATACATACACATACTCATACCAAATTTCAGCTTTCTAGTACTAATGATCACGGAGCTAAGCCGCGGACGGACGGACAGACGGACATGGCGAAACTATAAGGGTTCCTAGTTGACTACGGAACCCTAAAAATAGGATAATTACATGGGCGTCGCCAAGGGGGGGCAGGGGGGGGCAGCTGCCCCCCCCTAGAGATCCAAAAATATGTCCAGTCACTTGACTTGTCTGATGGATCATACTTGCACATCGAAACTCAAATGAATTCAGTAAGTAATAATTCCAATCCATTCCAACCAACTCCTCCACAAAATGGATGTAATTAGGAGACTGGAAGTCCAGTCAGGGGCTTGAGGGAGATCGTTGATGAGATCGCCAGTGTATCGGCTACCGTCAGTAAAGGTCATGAAAAGTGACTCTACGAAACGAGTGGCGACGTGCCTCACTGACAGGTGACACTTTGTAGAGACTATGTAGAGTGTACCGAAGAAGAAGAATTGTCCATATCATATATAATATAACATTGGTACAAAAAAATAGAACTACTCAAGTGGCGCTGAGCTGAAGACCTGAGTTTGTTCTAAAATTGGTATATTTTACGTTTCCAGCCCCAATATTAACGCCATTTTGAAAAAAAAAACAAAACTGAATCGACAAACGTAGACCAGGTCTACTTGTCAGCCTCGAGACTTTACTTGTCGCGTCCAGCAGATTTTCGGCTCGTTGCAAGATCTCTCGGTCCGTTGCTTCGTGATATTTCTGCACTTGCATATCAAAATGTATTGAATTATTGTCTTTCAACTTATGTTATGGTTACGAAAAATTTCGCGCTCGCTACGCTCGCGCTTTATACTCGTATCTGATTTTGTTTTGACCCTTCCTCTTAAAAAAATTCGCGCTCGCTGTGCTCGCGCTTTCATCTAGTTTTCTTTTGACCCTTCCTCTCACAAAATTTCGCGCTCGCTGTGCTCGCGCTTTCATCTGGTTTTGTTTCGACCCTTCCTCTCAAAAAATTTCGCGCTCGCTCTGTTCGCGCTTTCATCTGGTTTTATTTTGGCCCTTCCTCTTAAAAATTTCGCGCTCGCTACGCTCGCGTTTTCATCTGGTTTTATTTTGGCCCTTCCTCTCAAAAAATTTCGTCACATTCATAAACCGTATCACTTCTAAATTTTCGCGCTCGCTCCGCTCGCGATTTACGACTAACTACGTTTTGCACCGTCCTCCCAAAACTTTTGCGCTCGCGTTTCCATCTCATTTTTAATGACATTTATGACTATAAGCCGAAATACACTTTCTATAAGGTACTTGCGCCAAAGACGGCCCTGTTCCTAAGATAGCCCACAAAGATAGCCTTACCATATATAGTCCTATAGTACCTACTTACCGAACATGGGGGCGAAATTTGAATTCCTTCAAACTTCCTTATAACTATAACATTTTGAAGTGGGCTATCTTAGGAACAGGGCCATCTTTGGCGCAAGTACCTTATTTATGTGCTTGGTGAAGCTTCCTATCCTCTAGCATGACTTTACAACAATTCCTTTTCCCCACCCTGCATATAGGTCAACTTGCCCTGCCCCCCCCTGGACCATCGGCTGGCGACGCCCTTGGATAATTATTTATTGCACTCCTTTTTTTATTAAAAAATATAAAACTATAGCGACTCCTTAGATGTCTGTTCTGTGATGAGGTGCATTTTGTAGGGAAAAAGTTAATAATTCTAATCTAAAATATGCTATGATTTTACATAGGATTCGTTAATTAATCAATTGAACCTACGTAAAAAAGACTATTCCGACCTTTTTCTTTATTTTATAGCTGTTATTTCTGCAATTTTACGCTGAACATTAGTCATTTTTGAGACCCGTCACGTGTCATGGTCTAAACGAGACTGCGAGCCCAACTAATGCGATTTGTGATTTTGCATTAGTTGGGAGGGTGCCATTTTTTCCGTCTGATTGTGTGTCCATGTAATTATTACGTCAATGGTTATGACGTATGAAATTTTAATGTCGAAGCAGTGTACAGTAAAGAAAATGCGTACTGCGTACGTGTTGCAATTTCCTTGGCAGTACATCTACGCAGGCTTTCTAACGTCACATAATTTAATTTTCTGTCTACCCTTAGCTTCTGGGAGACGCTACTCCTGGACACCCTGCCACTACTGGAGTCAGACGAACCAGTATTCTCCTCGTCAGACACATTCGAGATCATGCTGTGCCTGGAACTGCGCGGGAAAAGCCTCTCCGGCGACCGAGCCGAGCTATTAAGGTTGGCCCTAGCCCGCAATCTGGCTAGAAGCTTGCTCGTCGACGTCAAGGATGACGAATGACGGAAAAACTTGATATTACTGCTATAGGAGTGGAATTTACTAGATGGCTGAGCGAGAATGAGGCCCTGTGCCAAAGTACTTGCAATAATTTGTGCATTTCGCCTGAGATGACAACCAAAACTCATTAAAATTTCCGTCGCAACTCTTCAAAACTTCGTATCTAATTAGTAGATTGATACTGAAGGTGGTTTTCCACCGGCAGGGCGAGACGAGACGCGGCGCGGCGTGAATTGAAATCGAACTGGTCCTTTTCCACTAAAAATTGGAATGCCAATTGCAATCGCGAATGTAGCATAGTAGAATATTAAAACGTGACGAACAACAAAAAACCAATCGCGAGAAGCGTGTTTCTGTTGCAGAGTTAATTTATACTCTATATTGGAAGCAATACGATTAATTTTTACACAAACAAATATTTCAATTCAAGTCTTGCACATCCTCGTCAATCCTTACTTATTCCACCAAAGATGCGCGAGAGGATTGATAATTTGCCATACAAATTTCAATTCAATCCGCGTCGCGTCTCGTCTCGCCCTGCCGGTGGAAAACCACCTTAAGCTCGTATGAGCTTCGATTGAAGTAGGTATTTGTTACTTAGTGAGTTTTGGTTGGCAGCAGACGATTTTTCTACTGGAGGTTATGCTTATGTTATGGATATGTCGTTGAAAGCCGAGCAAGACCTTCTAAATAAACAGGGCACTATTTTCACTAATGTATGAAATCTTTATAAGAATGACTTGATATTAGATGAACGTTACTTTTTACTAGATTAACTGAAATATCATGCAATACTTTAATAACCTTTTATCTAACAAAAGGGGCATCCCACCAGACACGCCCAATCTTTTCATAAGTATAATGAAGTTAGAAAGTACATTTTTGGTACGTCAATATTTGATAACTATAAGAAAATAACAATTTGTAATAGCATAGGAAAAGCTTAAATAAAACCTGATAACTTGATTTTTTGTATCGATAGTAAATTCTTGGACTGACTGCAGGCTTTTTTTTAAATAAATAGACGTTCTGGTGGAACGCTCCAAAAGTTGTCACTATTTTTAATAATTATAAGTTATGAGGGAACAGATATACTTACATATATAGGTAGCATCCAAAAGAAAATTACTGTTATATGTATACCATTGCAGGTCAAGCATTAAATGTAATTATAATCAATATTAAAGAAATTCACTCAAAAAAAAAATCATATGATGGAGTTTGCAACTAAAAATTGTTCCATAGATTTTTTATTCAGCGTTGTTTTGTCGTGTTTGGCGTGAATGGCTTGTGATAATGTTTCGAAATATTATGTACTAGCTTAAAATTTCTTGTACACTTGCCTTTGCCAGGCTCGTATTGTATAATAGTAAGGAATTTGTTAGTTGAAACAGTAACTTTGTTAACAGCAAAGCTGTGATTGTATTGTATAAACTTAAGTTTGTTTACGTTTGTGAAGTATCTCAATGTTAGATTAAATCATTTCGCGGTAGGCGTCATATAACAAAATACTATAACATAAGTACACTTTTATAGTACTGTCATGGCGGCCCATTTTTAATTATGCGTTCCGGAAATCATCGTTATCGTGTGCAGAACAAAGGCTCTATTCTAAACTTTGTAATAGCAAAACACTACATTATTTTTCCACAGAACTCTTTACAAAAACATGTATGAAGTCTGTTCTTTGAAATCTTGTTTTTTTTTCCATTAAGGTGGTTAACAATTTATTCTGGTATCAGCTCAAGTTGGCCTCTATATTTAGTATTAAAAACATGAAGACAAAGATCTCTGAAACGCATAATTTAGTTTTGAATGAATTTTAATATTTATGTAACCTGTGTAAAGTTAGCTTGTTTCAAACATTAGAATGGAGGATGGAATATTGTTGAATGTAAAATAAATTGATATTTTTGTAGTGCTTTTTTAATTTTCATTGCCATTGATGATACACAAGTATCATGACAGCGCCCCAGTCCACCCGCCTCCTTGGTTCTCATCATTATCACCGTCTTTGGAGTGGTGACTCTATAAGATTGCTTAAATGATGATGATTGTTTTGTCTGTTAAATTAGAGACTTTGTTATACACAGTGTATAACAATAACAGTGTATAATTATGTTATTAGTGTTGTAGACAACTTTCTTGAATTCTTAGTGACCATGTTCTAGTAAACACTGAGATGTGCAGTATATTGATCCTGGCTTAGATCCGGGCTTGATCAAGCTCGAGACAAGTTTGCATTGCTAAACATTGGAACTTCCCATTGAAGCTTTAATTTACCAACATATTTAACCTGTCAAGAGGACAACTAGTAGAAAGTGTTTATTTCTCGAAGAAGTCAACATTGAAATAATCTGGCAACTTGTCCATGCACAAAAAAAATATAATATTGGAAAATTTTGTAGGACATATTTTAGAATAAGCAACTTTACCAACTCACCAAATTTTATTAAAATCTGCTATTAGCAAATGTGAACATAAGATTGACTTGATATTTATACACTTTGAATAAAACAAAAATAAAATCTAGAATATTTTATATTTATAAGTACAATATCAAAGTAGAATCACAGCCACAGCTTGCATCATAATCTAAACTACACGAGGCAACATTAATACAAAGAACAATTCTAAAAAGACAAGTCCTGTCCTACATAACATAATACAAAACGAAACATTGTTAATCAGTGTAAACATTTTTCATAAAATACAAAAGATTCAATTGGCTTTAGGTAATCTGCTTGATACCCTTTGTGATTGATTTAATTCAAGGTTAAAACCATTTGGTACACCAGCAACATAGCTAATGGTTATTGGTCTTCCTGTTTGCATAAAATTCCTCCATAGACTTCAGTTCTTCAAGATGGTAATTCAATATTTTGTCATGCCCCTGATAATGAAACTTTCCATAGAAAAGCTTACCCTTCAACATGGTCGGGTACCACACTTTATCGTCAAGCCACATATCTTCATAAGGTATTTTATCGTTGTCGTACCATTTAGGAAGCATTTCTTCCGTCTCTTTAGGAGTTCCTTCGTACACGGTCGTACTAAAAACTCTTACGTCCATCAAAGTCGATTCCCCTTCAAAAGTGAATTCTAAATGGCCAATATTCTTCAAATCACTTTTTTTGACGATAACACAACATTCTTCTTGCAATTCGCGCACAGCCGCTTCAACTATCGTTTCATTTGGCTCGACTTTACCGCCAAAACCGTTCCATTTGTTCACGCCGAAACCACGTTTCTTTAAACCTAATAGCACTTGCGTGTCGTTCCTGACGAACACTATAGTAAATAACTTCTTTAGAAGCATTTTGAAAGTCAACTCTTTGTAACTTTAATTGATAATTTAATGAAAATTACCGGCTTTATTTTGACGTACACGTTTGCGTGTGATTGCGATTGGCGATTACGATTACGAATAATGCGAATTGCGAAACAAATTGAATGACATATTCTTTGTTCGTTCTGAAACCACAATGTCAAAAATGAGAATGATAGATAGATAGATCCCCAATAGTACCATTTTCGAAACAAGGTATGATGAGAGCAGCCGAGGATAACAATATACAATAGAAAAAGCTTAAAACTCTGCTTTAAGACCTTCGGGCTCGAAGATAAAAATATGTAAATATTATTATAACGCTGAAACATGTATCGCTCTAAGCCGTGTATGTTTCGTAGCTTCCTTCCGAACGAAAGCAGAAATGGTGGGACAACATGGGGACAACAGAACGTTAAAATTAGTGTTGCCACCAACTTGTTAATAAATATGCAATATTTCCATAAGGATTGCTGCACGTATTGCCAGAAATACAGTCTGACACAAAAGAGTAGAAATTAAAAGTGGCAATACTGTCATGTCGTCCCTTTCTAATCAATCTAAGAAAACGGGGATGTCAATACAGTACTGCCAATTTTAAATTTCTACTCTTTTGTGTCAGACTGTACCTCACGCCGTGATATAGCTAAACAAGCAGGCCAGCACCTGTTATCAAAATTACTTTCTACCAGTTCATAGTAGCCCTAGAATATGTGAATAATTCATTACATTATTGGTGGTGCTAGTTAGTATCCAGTATAAATAGTGCGCACATATTGTATCGAGGCACTAATGTAGGGCCAAATTCAACGTGCCCATAGTTTAATAAGCCCATTGAGCCAGTCTACTCGCTCGCACTCGTCGATTTTTCTATAGAACGAGTGAAAAGTCTGCCCTAATGTTTACGACTCCATCGACACTTTTGGCCCTACAATCGAGTATGTACCAGCGCGAACCAGCGAAGTAGCTCCGTGTAATGCGTGTATGATGCGTGCTGCACACGCAGCCGGTGGCTTGGACTTATGTCACAGGAGATTTAATTGCATTCGTGCAAACATTTATCAACGCCAATCCTATTGAAACATTTGCTGCTACTTAACGAAGCATAAAAATCTTAGAAAACATAATGATGTTAGTGAAACTGGTTAAGGACTATTAGTATAATAAAATGTAGTGCTAAATGAAAGACCACTATACAATATGATTATAATTTATTCATAAATAGTTTACAAAGACATTATCGTACAAATATTAATCCAGGATCAGCATTCTGCGTACATCAATAAACATTTTTGTTTATCAAAATCACGCTCCCAAGTAAGTACAGAGATTATCGGAGTAAACGTCAATCGTTTATATACAATGCACCGGTTATATAAATGTATAAAACACCCCATGAAGCGTGGAATGGACGATTATATTGGAAGCGGCAATCGCCTTACCCTATACTTAAATAACCTAACTTACTTATCGTTATTTTAGTTCATTAGTTAGCCAGACGCGCATATGCGCTCGGTTGGATCTATACAATACAATGAATAATATCAGTACTCAATATTATAAAACCACAAGTTATACAATATTTGCAGTTGAAAACTGGCAACACTTCTGACGAAAAACAAATGCACACTGCCAGTTTTTCTTAAAAAAATATTACTTCACTACCTGTCTCGTTTTGTTGCACACTGTTATAGCAGGTTAGATAGGCAATATTGTTGGCACGGCTTTTACTCAACATGTGTCTAACCTATGCTCATAGATCCCTCCCTGGGCGAGTACTTTGCACATTTAAATTGACGTTTCGATCGCATCATACCCCTTAATAGAGTGGGGGAGACGGAATCTCTCAGAATGTTTAAAGTAGACCCCTGGAGCGCATACCGCGCGCGGCCAGTATTGCGTGAGCCCTCAAATTAAATTAGGTCAGAGTTCCACTGCTGTAGGCTTCAGTCTCATGATCCTACGCCAATACGTAAACCGTATAAACCACCGACTAGACACTACCAATAAATCTCCAAAATATACGTCACAAATATAATTCTAATAATAAATAATTGAAGCCGAGATGTTCAAGGGTAAAATATCTTAAGCAAGCATAGACAGATCTAAACGATGTTAAAATAACTATGATTATAGTGAAGCGAACGATCGATCACATCCGCAGAGCGGCGAGTACTTATTCATACTAAATGCATAAACGAGATCCGCTTCAGTTGATCCCTTTAAAATTTTTTTTTTTCGCCGAAATGTGTAACGACAATGCGCGGGCATTGAGTAACATTCCCGTTTTTTTACTATTTTATTTTACCAAACAAATGGCAGGTGATTCTGCTCGGAACCAGCTGTTTGGGTCGTTCGGACGCCGCCATCTTGTAAACAAAATGGCCGCTGGGTAAAATGGCGTCAACTGAGCGGTCGCGCACAATTTCAGCGAGGGAACTGGAGAGTCGATAGCCAAGTCTGACTCGTTTGCTATGGAAGATTACGTGAACTGGTTTGTAATTTACGGTTTAGTACTAAAGAGATTCGTTTGAGCGAACCACTTAACTAACGCAATAGAAAATCTACAAAAACTTATGATATCAAAAATCAAACATTTGTCGACAGGACCCTCAATATAAAAGACTATTAACACCGTTACTTCATTTTAAAAAACTTATTTTATCGGTTAAAAAAGTTTCCAAAACCTACTCTAACTATTGGTCACGCTCTTACCAATATTTGGACAAGGTTTTGTTGTGATATGGGGTTAAAATGCGAGTCTTTATTTATGGGGGCCATTTATCGCGCACTGTAGTACGCCGCTGAGTATCCATCGCTGGTTCGTCCAAAGGAATCTCATGTTGTTGACGTATCTAATACTCCCAGTGCGTGGCCGTGCTGAGGTCGGTGCCTGGAAAGAAGATAAATCCAATTAAGATTATGCATAGTAACGACAAATTTCATAAGGTTTGAAAGGTGAGATAACAGTTAGTTAAATTCTTAGAATAAATACACCTAGAAACCTAGTCAGCGCTTGAAAGTGAAGCCAGTTTTAGTGTGCGACGGCCTGTCACGGGCTCAGTTTCACCGTGTACGCATCAGTCACAACGTCCATATCACAGGCAAAAGGCCTCTATGATTGGTTCGTAGGCGCGCACACATAAAAACAAAACCGGCTTCATCCTTCCCAAATCTGTTGCACGAAGACTATCGTTCTAGGCGTATTGATTCGAAGGTTAAATTGAACTCACGAGAGTAGATCGATGCACTATAAGATAAGCAAATATACAGAAAGAAATCATCACTATATAAACCGAAAGTCCAGAAAATCTCTTCTCTTTCTTCAAAGGCTATAAGTAAACAACTGCTCGTGTGCTCGTACGCTATTAGCCGCTTCCACACTGGGCGAGCCGCCTCGCGCGGCAATTGCCGCGCGCGGCGGCGCGCTCTGTGTGTACGCGCCTCGCCCGCGGCGCCCGCACGCTTTGCCTCGGCCGAGCGCTGCCGCGGCCGAGCCGCGCGCTGTCGGTTTTTGTCCGTGCTCAAAGGTGCCTCGGTCGTTTGCCGCGCGCAGTGTGGACGTACACGTTTTTGCTTCGGTCAAATTATGACAGATAAAACAAAATGGCGTAGCACACTTACGTATTACGCGAAACGGAATAACCGTAACTACATATTATGAGCTATTTGTTTGTTTTAAACATAAAAAAAATATTGAATTAGCTTTTTTTGGAAAATTCTATGTATAAACGTAGCAAAAAGTCAAAAGTCAAAAGCTGATTGCGTGCGGCGGCGTCATATTGTTTTATCTGTCAAATGGGCGAACAAGACGGCTCGGGCTTGCCGCGCGCGGCATTCGGTGAGCGTAATTTCATCCAATGCCCGAGGCATGCGCCGAATGCCGCGCGCGGCAATTGCCTCGCGAGGCCGCTCGCCCTGTGTGGACCCGGCTAATTATCCAGCATTTTCCTGGGTTTTCTGCGGATTGTTGACGAGGTACTGTTTTTGGGACGATCTGTGGTTCACCTTGTCGACCTTGAATTAAGCTCGTCTGTTCAGCCTAACGTAGCTCAGAAAAAAGACATTTGAGAGTAATTTGCGATAATGACCTGCTAGACGGAAGTTCCCGTTCTTGACGGCGGCGAGGTACTCGCGGCCGGCGGCGGCGCGGATGGCGAGGCGCGTGGGCTCGCGCAGCTCCAGGTGGAAGCCCTGGGGGCAGTCCGAGTCCATCGTCACCGACTCGCCGTCCGCGTGCCAGTATTTGCCGTTCGAGCCTGGATAACATAAATACATGTATTGTAACCTGCACGTTATGTAATGGCAGCACGACACATCCCTACCAAATATTCGCTCTTTCGTGCGACATAGAGAACAAAAAATACAACAGGAATATTTGACAAATAAAACGGAAGTATAGTGTGAACATTTTAACACATTTAGCGTGCATATACCTAAATGCAAAGGTGGGAATCGGAAAGTGGGAATCGAACCCACGACCTCAGCTTGACCGGAACAGTGCTCTCATTTGGTGTGGCCACAGTGACAATAATAAAACAATCGTGAAATGAAAGAATCGGATACTGTCTGACCAAAAAGAGTATAAATTAAAAGTGGCAATATTATAGTCCCGTCCCCGTTTTCTTAGATTGATTAGAAAGGGTCGACACTACATTATTGCCACTTTTTAATTTATACTCTTTTTGGTCAGACTGTATATCAGATAATCCATCACCAAGCCTGAAGGCTAGTCATTCCTTCAGTACATTATAACGAATGACACTTCCAAGTATTAAAAATTGGTCAAGTGCGAGTCGGACTCGCGCACCGAGGGTTCCGTACAAACACTTTTCATCCTAAAGTGGTTAAGTTAAGTTTGCACCTGGTATGTAGGTATAGCGCCCCATACAAATGAGGTGCAAAGTTAACGCAACCAACCCGTTTGTTGTATGGGAGCCCCCCTTAAATATTTATTTTATTCTATTTTTAGTATTTGTTGTTATCGCGGCAATAGAAATACATCATCTGTGAAAATTTCAACTATCTATCACCGTTCTTGAGATACAGCCTGGTGACAGACGGACGGACGGACGGACGGACGGACAGCGAAGTCTCAGTAATAGGGTCCCGTTTTTACCCTTTGGGTACGGAACCCTAAAAAGGTGACAGAACCAAGAGTCGTCCTAATTATTTGAATGGGTTAAATGGATCTTACCCTTGAAATAGACGGCTCCCTTAGGTCCGCGCACGACCTGGATGGTCTCGTAGTTGGCCTTGTTGCACTCGAGCCGCACGCCCTTCGGGCCCACGAAACCCTGCTCACACTTCAGCACCAGGATGGGCCTGCGGAACAACATCAAATAATCATCAAATGAAATCCATCAAACGATATACGGGGCATTTCACTAGAATGTCGGGCACGTGACGCTATCTTTCCATGGGAGCTCTTTGCTTCCTAGAAACTTAATTCTTGCAAATTATATCATTATTAGGTTAGGTAAGATTTGATTTCTAACAATCTCAAATAGGTAGTTTACGGTTGCAAAGAAAAATAAATGACTTTTCTATGAAATTATTTTTTGGCGAAATGAAACATTCGACGAAAAAATATTCTAGGTGTCAATATACCCTCTTTCCATGCTTATAAAGAAGTTAGTAAGTAGGTAATTTTTTGGTATGTCAATACTTTAAAACTTAGCTTTTGTTGATAAACAGTGAATTATTGGATGTTCTGTATGTTTAAAACTGTCAGCCAACACATGCCTGACAAATTTGACGCTCTGATGGAACACACCATATAAGTAGGTATGTAGCTTTAAATTATCCAGATACTTCAGTTTGGGACATGGCGGTTAGAGCTGCGTGAGCTTGTGGCGAAAACGACCACCTGTAGTTTTTGCGACAAAGGCGCTGCTTTTCAATACATTTTTAACAAAAAAAGAACCGACTTAAAAAAAAAACAAAATCCAAAAATAACCTTTTGAAGTCGGTGCCAAATATTTAAATTATTACTATGAAAACAAATGCCGTGCAAGTTTACGTGGGGTTTGCCACCGACTTCAAAAGGTGATTCAAATGTAATCTGTACATGATCATGAGGGTTATAAAGCCAAAGCTTTTCAGTTTTTTTGAAGTCGGTTCTTTATTTGTAAAATATTTATTGGTTTTTGATTTTTAGTGATTCAAATATATCACTTTTTCACAAAAAAAATAACCGACTGCTATGAGCAAAATGGAACATACAATAACACTTATATGATTTCCTCATGGATGTCTTTGTCAGAACTGGACCAAATTTAAATGGGGCCACACGGGAAGCACCAGCTTTCAAATAAAAAAAGAATCATCAAAATCGGTTCACCCAGTCGAAACTTCTGAGGTACCTAACCATAAAAAAATACAGTTGAATTGAGGGGTTCTCAATTCAACTGTATTTTTTCCTCCTTTTCTGAAGTCGGTTAAAAAGTAGCGTCTCGGGCGAACAAGACGTCTTGTATGGTCAAAATGGCTTGAAAAAACTACCTAAGCCATTCCTGGTGAATTGACCTAGTATACTTGGCGAGGCTGGATAAGTGAAAGCGAGGATACTTAATAGCAATTTTTTGACAACCTAAAATGGTTAGGCACCATACTATTATATTTAACACTGACCTGTTAATAAGGTAGAAGTAGTATTTGCAGTTGTCGTCGATGGTGTCGGCGTTGGCGTAGAGGTGTCCCGAGCGCTTGGTCATCAGGTACTTGCCGTTGTTGGCGCGGAAGGCCACGGCGCCGTCGCCTTGCCAGTCCAGCTCGAATAGGGCGTTCGACGACCTGAAACATACAATAGGTTAGTTTAAGGTCAACTGGAAAGTTCGCCTATGTACCTATGTTATTTGTATTTTTTTTTTTTACTTTTTTGTCTACAATAAAGGGTTTATTTACTTACTTACTTACTTATTTTATCTTTTCTTATGATAGGGATAAACTCTGTCTCACTGGGATCTTTTGAGGAATTACTTCGTAATACAATAGTTTAGTACTTGGTTAGTACTAAAGAAATCATAGAAATTTACACGCTCAAATCAAAGCCTAAGGTTTGTGCTCATGGCTCAAATATTTGCTTAGTACCTGTGAAATTCTAATAATTATACAGGAATTGTACACATAAATATAACAAAACATCTGTTTACTTCTAAACGTCGAATAGTTAGACAGAAAAAACACAAGTTCCGAGAATAAGAACAGGTGTTTGACAGATCTGAGGTTGAGAAAGTACAGCGACGAAATGTGTTTATGTTTACCAACATAAACATTGGCACATTAACTTGACAATCAGCGCGTGACGCAACTTCATGATGTCAACATGTCAAGTAATCGGTTGGGGAATCCCCAGACACGACATCCTTCCATACCACAGATGAATTTGATTTGTAGGCAGTTCGTTTTCAGCTAGCGCGTGCTCCAGAGGAATCTTTGGACCTCTTCGATTGTCCATTGATCATCAGTTTAGTTGACTATGATATTATTTAACCCGTTAATACAAAGATCAAAGCTCAAAGAAATTGAAATGCGTAACCTGGTGGAAGAGACCGGGATTCGAACCCGGCACCTCTGTAATTCCGGTCCAGCACGTTAACGTTTCCGCCACCCTAACGCTAAGATAACCTTTTGAATTTTTCCTCATGCTTTATGTGTCGATCTTTGCATTGTTTATTTAAAAGGCTTTACACCTTAGCGACCTCTATGTGAATACGTTAATATTCACATCTTACCGCACTACTCTACAGCAGCGAACGAACAAGCGAGAGGGCGCTGTTATTTATAAATTTATGAAACATGTCTGTTTAAAGATGTCCTTTCCTTCTGCAGAACAAGAAGATTCGAGGAAGAAGACTGTATGGGAGCGCCGCCGGGACGTAACCGTTGGCTCCAATTGGGAATTAAGCTGAATGAATGCAACCAAGCGATCGACAGCCCGCCTGTCTCCGGCCGGGCTTCCCTACACCAAATCATCATGGAATGAGAGATATTACATGTTTCATAAATGTATGATATTATTTGTTCAAATACTGACTTGTTGTCGCCAGCAGCCTGGATGCCGCCGCCGGTCTCCAGCGTCCAGTAGCGGTCCTGCATGGTGCGGATGTACCAGCGTCGCGTGGCCCAGTCGAACTCCAGTTGGAACGTTTCGTGCGAGGAGATCTCATCCTGGTTGGCTGTCACGTCCACTCCTGGAAAAGTGAGAAATTTCATTTATAAATAGGAATAGAATTCAAAGTCAAAGTCAAAAATATTTATTCCATTGACATAAACTATGCACTAGGATAGGTAGGTCTTAAAGCTATAATACACTTTTAAATGCCTATCCCATAACAAATGCAAGCCAGGTTTGGCAGTATGGTCAATCAACTCCATAAGTATATACCTATGTACTAGGAGGTGCCCGCAATTTCGAGTCGAGTAAAAAATTACCTATAACCATCTTCGGATGTCCAGCTATCCCTGTACCAAAATTGGCTAAAATCCGTCCAGCCGTTTCGGCGTGATGCGAGGGCAAAGGAAATTATAACAGATGCCCGTACAAACTGCATCTCGCTAATTAAGATTTTTCCTGAAATCAAGACCTCTCTCCAAAGAAAACTGATTTTCAATACAAATCTAGCATATAAGTGCCCAACTATAAGTGCTTTTGTTTCATAGTTAGCTAAGAATTCTTAGTAATCCCAACCCCAAGAATGTGTGACTGTTGGTTCACTGTTAAAACAAATCATTCAGTAAACACGGCATTAAGACAAGACTTTTTTTATAAGCGTATACTTTCAAGCACTCAAGAGTCTCAAGACTCGTCGTGACGATGACCTTACAATTCATCTCCCAACCGTTACACCCATACAGTACCCATGTACATGTTTACCAATAAATACGGTATCTTTGTTTAAGACGTCTGACGAGATGCATGGACCGCAAACACCGGACAGAATAACGGCTCCAATCGACTGTAGCATCGATGCAATCAACTGATGGACTTATTGAATCGACTGTGATGGGAAAATATCCACTTGAAAACTGGGTATGCCGTAAACGATCTTTAATTAATGTGTGACAAGGGCCATTAAGTTACTCGGACCGCTAGAAACGGAGTAGGCACTGAATTCGACTTTGGCGTACAGGCTATGTATATCGTATCTAATGATTGAATGAATGACCTAACTTCAATAGTAAAAATGATAGCTTTGTTAATGCTTTTAATAAACCATAACCCTAGAATTCCTTTCATGTACGATCCCTACTTAACTCATATTATAAATCTGAAAGTAACTCAGCCTGTCTGTTTTCTTCACGCTTAAAACGCTGAACTAATTTATACTTGTAATTAGGTATGGAGATAGTTTGAGTCCCGGGGAAGGATATAGGATAGTTTTTCCTCCTGCCATATGCCAGGCATACCTAACTTTTTGATATAACCAGCAAAATCAACTGACTAAACTATTGAGGCATTTTGAGGCACACGCATTGCGATACAGCGCAATGGTTTTTTGTCAATAATAAGCATAAAGTCGAAAGGACCATAATCATAGTTAAACTTTCCAACGTCCGATTCATAATATGCTTCCTACTTCTGTCATTGTGGGAATGCTGTGTCATGGCTGACCCACTGCTGAGGTGCGATGAAGCGTGTGCCATCGGCTCCGTACCGGTTCGGACATTAGCTATAGAATTTCAAAATCGCAATTCCTACATACACAAACATGACAATTAGCTATTATGTTGAATTGTTGACCATCATGACCAACCGTTTGGTGAAGATTATTTTCTTTCGATGTCTGCTGGCTACGGTTATTCGTGTAAGGTAGTATTTATTTCTTCTAAGAGATTTGTCTTACAGGATACTTTTCACTCGAATGCGTCAAAGCATAAGAAGAGGGTTATGTTATGCTTTTTTCGTCCTATATGTGTACTACTATATTAACTTAGTAACCAAATACCAGTCATTCCTTGTATAGTCCTAAGATAAAATCTAATAGTATAATAATAATGACAGGTATATCTCAACTCAAACTAACATAAAGCCCATTGTGTTGAAATAGTGAACCGTGTTGCAGCATTGACTGTTCCCGGCCTATCAGTGAGCTTGCAGTTTTGCATCCAAGAGGTCGAATAGGCGGGGCCGTGCTAGGGTTGTACATTGGTAAATACGGTTTATATTTTTCATGAAGTACCTACTCGTGTCTCGATCTACCCGGGTTCTCGAATGTCTGAACTTAATTTGTGTGGAAAACTCTTTCTTAGGGTTATTTTCCTGTCCCTATCTTTGGTCATGTCAGCACAGCTAATCGTTACGTCATCACTATCATACCTGGTTGCGACTTGCGATTCCCTCTTCGTGTGTCATTATAACCCGTCTCTTTCTGAATAAATACTCTCTGGCAAGTAAATAGATATTGTTTGATCATATTTGTTACGTAACAAAATCCGCGCGTCGCAGTTATGCTAGCAGGCACAGTCTAGGGAACTAACTTTGTAGGTATATAGGTATTATTATCATTTTATATAATGTACACAAAAAATTGTGTCAGCCCTAATGGCTGCTAGATCGGTCGTCGCCCGCGCACCTCCGTTCCTCACCCTCCTCGATAAGACGCTTTATGCGACGGGTACAACGAAAGGCATTATCGTTAAAGCTGTGGTGATCAATTCTGTTAAACAGACTTATTTGAAATTTGTTAGGAGAGCGTATCGGATTTTGAGAAGCGATTGATAATTTCAATGCTGTACGTACGTGGATAACGTGGATTATTATGCTTTTACTTTAAACGTGGGAACTCTTTGGCTAAACACCACAAACCTGAAAATTAGATTGGCAGTGGTGGGCTAGATGAAGGAAAGATCCAGAACAGGACCTATTGCAGGGATTCATACAACTATTAATAGGCATAAACTTATGACAGAATTATAAACCTACCGCGGATTCTCCTTAAGTTTATTCAAAATACCTATATTAAATTTAGATTAGCTACTTTGTATGAGAAAATCGAAAAAGGCAAACATTTTTATTACTTCACTTTATTTGGGGTAGATAACCTCGTCGCCTGAGTATTTCTAGCCAGTAAAGAATTTATGTAGATACTTGTACCTATTCTACGATGCACCATAATAGGTAAGTAGTTTATGTAACTTCACTGAGTGATATCGAGGGTCGACGGCCGAGGAGTAATTAACTGAGCTTTTATCACTGCGCTCACTGCTTCATCGTCTAGTGTTACACTGTTTTAATTCTGCACTTTTTTCAATGAAGGATACTCGAAACGAAATTGGGATCATAGGACAGTGTTGTTGGATCAGTTCAATCTTTATTATAGATATAACCCGGGGGTTTCGGTGCAGGCGCCGGGAAATAAGGGCTTGCCGGCTGAGTAGGTATAGACGGCCGACCATGGGGAGGCCGGATAGTGATACGAAGCCGGCTACTTCACGGCTAAGGCATGTATAGTGCTTTTCTCAAAGATATGCAATAAAATAAAAAAATAAACCACCAAAAAAACATAATTCAGCTGTTTAGCCCGTTCATGAACACAGACGCCATGTTTAAAAAAAATTACTTCCCGGCCTAGGCCTTCAATATTGTAAAAAATCCTTTACAGTTCTCTCGAATTGTTCCGCGCGAAACGTGACATTTCGAAGCCGGTTTTAACGCACGTTATGACGATATTTCATTGCATGTTTGAGAAAATGACTTAACACTAGGTCTAGAGTAGTTAGGCGTCAAATCATTCGTGCACAGAAAACAATGGGATATGATTATGGCACACGGGGCCTCGAAAAACTATAGATGTAATTTTTTTACTCCATTAGACAGTAAAACAATAAACAAAGGCCCCGGCATGCGCTAAGGCTTGGACGTTAATTACAAAACTACCGCGTATTGGATGACGCAGTGAAGGAAGGCCCTACTTAACAAAGCAGACCAACGACCGGTCATTGTGAAAATTCCTTGGGAGGGTCTTTATCTAGAAGTGAACGTATTTCAGGGATATTATGAAATTTATGACGAATTATGAAATTACTGACGATTTCAGGACATTTTCCTTATTTGCACTGGAAAGCCTTACGGTTCCGTAAAAATAGCCAGCTCTATTTATGACATTTGGTCAAAAGTGCTTTAGGCTAAACAATTATGATTGAATTTAAGAGACAATGCAGCGCGGCGCGCGCGCAGGCATCCGTGAGAGAAACGCTGGAAAGCGCGCACAATGCGCGTTTTTGCGCAGACGCGATCTCGCGCCGCGTTGCTATGGCGCGGCTCCCAAACTCGGTAAGTGGTAATAGAAATAGATAGGTAGAGTCCAGTTACGAATTTGGATGTTTTTTGTAGATGTATCATTCTTGGTTACATACATACAGTTAGGGTAGCCATGGACTACGATCGAATAGGTAATCAATAATAATTGAACACATTTATAACCACTCAATTGCTTTTGGTAACTACGGCTACCTGTCAACGCTCTTATTAACCCCCGACAAAAAAAGAGGGGTGTTATAAGTTTAACATGTGTATCTGTGTATCTGTCTGTGGCATCGTAGCGCCCAAGCGGATGGACCAATTTAAGTGCGGTTTTTTTTAATCGAAAGACTTTTCCGTCGAGATGGTTCTTAGCTATGTTTGGTGGAAATAGGACCAGTAGTTTCCAAGATATTCAGCTTTAATTGGAACAAGTGACCAGATCTCAGCCAATAATGAAGTCAATAATTCGAAATATTGGCTAAATGTTAAGTTTTATTAGCATTTTCTATATGACTCATTAATTGAGGGTCTCATGATGACCAGGTAGTTGTTAATGGATCTCAGCGAATATTGAAGCTAAGGATTCCAAATTTTGGTTTAATGTTAAGTTGTATTAGCATTTTCTATATCACTCAATAAATGAAGGTCCCATTATGACCAGCTAGTTGTTAATGGATCTGCCAATATTGAAGCCAAGAATTCCAAATTTTGGATAAATGATAAGTTTTATTAGCATTTTCTATATCACTCAATAAATGAAGGTCTCATGATGACCAGCTTTGTTAATGGATCTCATTCAATATTGAAGCCAAGAATTCCAAATTTTGGATAAATTATAAGTTTTATTAGCATTTTCTATATCACTCAATAAATGAAGGTCTCATGATGACCAGGTAGTTGTTAATAGATTTCAGCTAATATTGAAGCTAAGGATTCCAAATTTTGGTTTAATGATAAGTTGTATTAGCATTTTCTATATCACTCAATAAATGAAGGTCCCATGATGACCAGCTAGTTGTTAATGGATCTGCCAATATTGAAGCCAAGAATTCCAAATTTTGGATAAATGATAAGTTTTGAACATTTTTATGTGTACCTTCCCTACACGAAACAAAAGTGGGGATGTTTATCGCATGGTGTGGGGTATCGATGATTAGGCCTCTCAAAACTAAGTCAAGTTACATAGCACCAACTCCAATTTTTATGGAGCTAAGTAAGCCACCCGTACATACTATTTGGATCCTGTAGAATAGAAACCTGGTTCTGTTTTAGGCCAGAAGTAGCAGTTTCTTGCGACTCATGCAGTGCATTTAAAGTATATATTTTGATTGCCTTGGCTAATAACTTCGCCATTTTGCCATTATAAGCATTAACTAGTCTGATTTTAACGATTTTTCCCAGAATGTTGCGTAAGGCTATTGAAATCAAAATATAATATCCTAACTTCAATCTTAGAGAAGACGGCATTCATTACCACTGGCTTGGGATCCTGTTGTACCTACATATAGTCAAGGATCAAGCTCGACGAAAGATTGGAAACCCTGGACCTTAAACGGTGTAAAACAAAAATAGTGTCAAAAGTAGAAATCTCCGGGACGAAACTTCTGTTTGTTTAAAAAATATGAAATAAAAATAAAATTAAAAATTTAAAAAACCCCCGACATGACAACGAATAAAAAGAAGAAATAAAATCTAAGAAATGTGCCTATACAATGAACAGTAGAAAAAGAATCCAAACTTCGTTGCGTCGGGGGACCGCTAAGTAAATGAAATGCAATGTACTGAAAATCGTAAAGTGGGAAGCCCAAATGCACACATGCAATTTTGCGTTGAAAAATATATTTCATTTCATTTAGGTACCTAGCGGTCCCCCGAACGCAACGAAGCTTGGATTCTTTTTCTACTGTTCATTGTATAGGCACATTTCGTAGATTTTATTTCCTTCTTTTTATTGGTTGTCATGTCGGGGGTTTTTTAAATTTTTAATTTTATTTTTTTTGTTATATAAATAGAATTCAACTCAAAATTCGAAGCAATTGAGTGAATAATATACTCTCTACAGTTCGAAAAAGCTGCATTTCCAAAGCTAAGTATGCATTATGCATCGCGTCAATGAGAGCAAGTACACTAATTACTGGATCTTTAGCGATTGACAACATGCTTTTAATTGCTATACTTGACTTTACGCCGAGATAAATATTCACTTCTCACATTTGGTGTCACTCTTCTTGGCAAATAATAACTTAGGTACTTACGTCAACAATGTTGGTATTAACATTTCGTTATAATATGACTTATTGCACTGTTAAATTAGTTAGTTAATATATATTGTTTTAATATCCCAGATTATAATATAACAGTACGTGATCGCATGCAATGCAGATAATAAAGACATCGAATTAAAGTTAATCTTCGTTCCGGTGTTTGCCTGCGTATGATACTCGCTATAAAAAAGAGCGTAATATAGAAAAAAATAACTCCTTGGATGTAGGTATGTTACGGCGTTATGGTTCATGTTGGAAAAAATTTCATAAATACTTACGTACTTTTAGCTTATGGCTGTCTTACGTGAGGGATATTTTTCATATGACATAAAAAGTGTTGAATGTTTGTAGTTTTCAAGTTAAATTTATGATATTTTTCCATTTCTAACCGTTATTTCACAATGAAAATGATATCTTACTTTATTTATTATCCTATATATTATTCAATACAATTAAACGCACGTATAATGAAAGGATCTTACGCGAAATGATCGCTTTCCAAGGAATATAGTTATCGGAAGCTTATTTGACACTTTAGTTCAGTAAACATTATTAGAATTTCTAATGCTATTTTTCTGTTTCAGTATCTACGTATAATGGTTTTGTAGGTTACACAAATAAATTATCCATTCGGCATAATAAAAAAATACGAAAACTGGATTTTAATTTGTGTATGTGGTATCTGTATAATTAACCATTTATAAGGGTAATAGAAAGCTAATCAGTGACAATTTTCTAAAGACGAGCCGTCAGTAATAAACGAAATGCTTTCGTTAGCATTTTACTCATGAACCGCGATCTGTGAACTCTGATCGACGCTATTTGTTAACCAGTTGAACTTCCCAATAACAATAAAAAAATAATAAAACAAATTAAAAAAAAAAAACAAAAACAAATACACAACTGATAATAAAACGCGGTAAAATTATAGAAGAGAAGAAGACATGCATATAGGTACCTAAAACTGTCCTTTATCATCTAGTATAATCTGCCTTTTCTGCAATCAGTTTTTTGTGTGTTTAATTTTTTATATTCCGACATTTTACTTGTTGAGAATGGTTGCAAACCTACTTTAAATCGTTATGGATAAAATACTTAATTCAAATTTATAAATACGAGTACTTGCTTCTAGAATGGATAATCAGGCATTTTAATTACAATTCATTCATTATATCGATTATTATAGAAAACATTATTACAGGTTGTATTTTTCAGTATCCGCGTTTAGAGATAGAAAAGTAGTTAAGAAAGGCACTGAAGTGAACGTTAGAGAAAACCGTGAACGTGTAGTTTCATTAGAGCACCGACCTTTGGCCGATCGTGACTACGCATCAGGCAAGGTAACGCGTAACGCGTTCCCTTGAATTTGCATTTTTTGAGCATTTGGTATAGTCACCCAAGAAAGTGGTCTACCGGACCTTAATACTTGCTTAATACTAATGATATTTTTTTCTGACTGTACAAACTCAGCTTTGACAGTTTTTTTTCAATATTTATAACGTAAGAAAATATTCCAAAAAATTCAGAACGGATGCTTAATACTCAATACTCAATCATTTATTGCATTCCACAATGATAGTTTACAGGATACTAAGTAAACTTAAGTTTCATAACAGTTACATAATAGTGAACTTATTTGTGGACCCTGTTGGGCACAGCAAATTCCGTGAAGAGAAGACGACTTATATACTTAAGTAAACACTTTATGTAAAATTATTTTTTTTGGAACCTGCATATACACAATGCAATGCAAATTATTTGGAATTGTACCTACTTAAAACCTGCATATACACAATGCAATGCAAATTATTTGGAATTGTACCTACTTAATATTTAATATTAACGCGTTCCCTTGTATTTGCATTTTTTGAGCCTTTGGTATAGTCACTAGGGTTTCTGGTTTCTCGACTTTTTATTTTTCTCGAGATTCGAGAAATCTCGAGGGTAATTTCTCGAGTACTCTCGAGTCTCGAGGCTTTTTAAAAAAATCGTAAAAATTGTCAAAATGTAACCAAATAAAACAAGTTAAATATCAAAAAGTAAGTTTAATTGCACCATTATTAATTGTATTCATATCAGTCACATAAATCATCATTAAATGACGAAAAACATAAAATAAAATCTTCCTAAAACAAATCAAAAGAACTTCTTCGAGTAACAATCTTAACTATATTAATTAACAGTATTTTAATCAGCCGGTTATCATCATTGAATGATGAAAAACATAAAATAAAATCTTCTTAAGTCAAATCAAAAGAACTTCTTCGAGTAACAATCTCAACTATATTAACTAACAGTATTTTAATCAGCCGGTTTACGGTTATCATCATTAAAATCATCATTAAATGATGAAAAACATAAAATAAAATCTTCTTAAAACAAATCAAAAAAACTTCTTCAAGTAACAGTCTTATATTAATTAACAGTATTTTAATCAGCTGATAATGGTAGTGTCCAAATAAAGCAGTTTGTCGACGACTTCGACAATCGCGCGCGGCGATACGACACGCACGACCTTCACCGTCGAATATGAGTCGGACACTAACTGACTAGTGTAGCCAGTTTGGCGTTGCCGCTTCACCCCGTCACCCGCGCTGCCACGCATTTTTTTTTTTTTTTTCTATACTTTGTGAAGCCGGAAGCCTAGTATGGCTGCATCCGATGGTCAGTACACGGCAGGGGGCGGGGCTAGCCGGCCGCACCTGCCCGGAGTGGCTGCCACGCATTTCGCGTCGTCTTCGTTTTAAGCGCCGAAATACGAAATGCGGGTGGTATAACACGGCAAAAAATTAAAGTGCATATACCGGTTGCGGTACTCGAGACTTCTCGAGTACTTTGAAAAAAAATCTCGTCTCGAATGAAGCCAAATTTCTCGAGTAGTCTCGAGTTCGAGACTTCTCGAGCAGAAACCCTAATAGTCACCCAAGAAAGTGATCTACCGGACCTTAATACTTGCAAAATACTAATGATATTTTTTTCTGACTGTACAAACTCAGCTTTGACAGTTTTTTTTCAATATTTATAACGTAAGAAAATATTCCAAAAAATTCAGAACGAATGATCAATACTCAATACTCAATCATTTATTGCATTCCACAATGATAGTTTACAGGATACTAAGTAAACTTAAGTTTCATAACAGTTACATAATAGTGAACTTAATTGTGGACCCTGTTGGGCACAGCAAATTCCGTGAAGAGAAGACGACTTATATACTTAAGTAAACACTTTATGTAAAATTATTTTTTTTGGAACCTGCATATACACAATGCAATGCAAATTATTTGGAATTGTACCTACTTAATATTTAATATACTTTATTTAATTTATTTTCTATCTTTATATTATATGGAAGATTCGTTCGTATTATATGGAAGAATGTTCTGGAAGATTCGTTAAACATTCAGTATTCACGGTTTTTCAGTAACAGTCGCCAGCCCATCTTATGTACCGTGAATAAGTGAACATAAACACATAAATCGGATATACGATACGAACGAGTATATCTATTTTTGTTATTCACTAACTGACTGGCGATTGACCTCAGTATCACCTGATGGTAAATAACTGTAGCTCGCTGGTTCAGCAATAGCTACTTCTCTCTTGCCTTGAAGAGAAACAAATTATATTTTTGTTAATTCGGGCGGAACAGAATTTCATACAAAATTGAAGTCCTAAGCCGGGAAGTATTTTTTAAACATGGCGTCTGTGTTCATCAAAAGGCTAACCAGCTGTTTTTTGTTTTGTTTTGAGCGGTGTATTTTTTTACTTCATTGCATATGTTTGAGAAACACATTATACATGCCTAGCCGTGAAAAGGGCTTGCCGGCTTCGTATCACTATACCTACTCACCCGGCAAGCCCTTCGTGCTTCTTTCCCGGCGTTAGCAGTAATGTACTATTGTGGAAATACACACGATGGGAGCTAGTTCCATTCCTAACTCAAGTTTATACGTTGATGCGGCTCGCATAGGTACAGAACCAGTATTATCTTGAACTTTGAAGGGTATAAGGGCTGTGCCCTCTACTCTATCAGGTCGTGTACTGTAAACGGCGCGCGTGACTCGACATCAGACCTAAGGCTGCTCCTACACTTAACGTTATTTGCATATTTATCATTCCCTCTCCGCCGCTGTGAGAGCATCGTTGAGAAGTTTGAAGAATGCTTTAGTTTATATTTGTTTTTATTGAGTTTAAATAAAAAAAACGCTCTCATTCACACTCCCATATTTAAATAACACATCAATAAAAAGACAAATGTTCAAGTTATTGCATAATCCATTTAGAAACGCAGGGTAAAATCGATATTAAATTTACACTAACGACGACAGTAAATTTAAACAATAAAGTTGTATTCAACAATATGGCGTTACCATAAAATAGTTTCACCGCGTCAAACCACAAACCGAACATTTCTCCAGAGTTAAGCCATTCTCTATTTGAATGGCATTTCATACAAACAATAAAAGAGATTCAGTTATTAAGTGGAACCACAACAATAAGCCATTACCGTGTTCGAAGAACGAGCACAATCGCATCTCGAGAAATGCAAACACCGCTTTATAGACAATGGTGGACGCTGAGAAAGATGAAATGCGACGTCTTCTGAACTGGACACTTGTTTGAGAGTTGGTAGGATGTTGCATAGCAATGTGGGGAAATGCTAACACGTTGAGAACAATGAAATAGAGAGAACAATCAGAGTCCTCTGGCCTCGATTGGCAGAGTAACATGTGAGATCGCGAGATGATGTCTTTCCGTACTCGGCATAATTATGTAGTTTAAGAATTGGCGGGTGATTTAATAGAATTGGAACAAACCTGTGACGGCGTGAGGCCATCCACGTTGTTTCTTAAAACTGAATGGTCTTAAAGTTTGACAATAGGGGTTAGAAGTGAAATTGTGAGAAAAGTTTACTCTCTCCAAGCTATCCCAGGTTCTTAGAATTTAACAGAAATTTCAGTGCCATTTGTTGGTAAAGATTTCTTATGCTAACCACGCCGAAACGGCTGGACAGATGTTAATCAATTTTAGTACATGAATAGCTGAACATACAAAAACGATTTAAGGACACCCCCAACAACGGGAAAGAATGTTTTACGCGTACGAAGTTACGGACACCTTCTTATTTTGGATAAAGACTACTGTTTTCCGGCAGCCGACTGCACAAAAACTGCACGTACCTATTATGGAGGCTATGGAGCCCATCGCCTTCACTACACAAATACCTTACGTAAATCTGCAGGAAACAGATACACTTCCCCAGTCCCCAGTCTACAATCAATCGCAATTAACTTTCCCGTCTGTCCGTCTGCTTGTTCCGTAATTACGGAATGAATGGGTTATTGATAGCATCTAGATTACTTAGATCTATGTTTTGCTGGCTGCTTCATTAGCTCCGTGCAAGTCTGACGTGCAAATAAAGTAGGTTTATATTTTCATTTGTATCAACTTTCAAGTAGTTAAGTATACTTTTCTTTTAGCCGTATTGACTTATTTCTTCATATATTTTATACTCTGTATTCAAATTCAACAGAAGACCGTATTGAAGCGGAGCAAGATAACTTTTTGGGTTAGCAAGGGTCTGAAGGACTATTCATAGCGCATTAAGCACATTAAATTAAAACAACTTTGTTTGTGTGGAGAATAACGAAGTTATAATGCTTTACCGTTTTAGAAGCAACAGAGAGCGTTGACACCTTTTCCTTATCCAGAAATTTCAGTTCCCGAGCATTAACAAATTACCATCTACACATGAATTTAAGGGAATATGCAAATGTGAATGTCGCCATCGGCAAGGTGTTCATCCTTTCACACCAGAGACTAAACGGCTCTTCAAGGGAGGAGTAAATAAGTTTTTAAAGGGTGGGCATGGCGCGTGTGATGCTCCTGGCATCGCAAGCGTCCATAGGCGGTGTTAACTGCTTAACATTAGGCGGTCCGCAAGATTGTTTGCCACCGTCGTAGTATAAAAAAATGTAAACATACCTTGTTTGACAGAGACGTATTTCTCATTCAAAGCAGCCACGAAGGCAGCCTGCGGGAGGCTGTCCTCCAAGGAGAAGAGCTCGTCGCGAGTGACTGCCGTGGAGCGTGTCTTCAGGACCGCCTTGGAGCCGATGGGGGCCAGGTAGGCGCCGGTGCCGTCGCGGAGCGCTAGCGCTCCTGCGTGGTACTCTGCGCTGAAGAGGCAGACTGGTGTGCAGGTGTCGAGGAGCTGTGGAAATATGGGGGGTTAGTGATGTGACGGACATATTGGTTCGGATCAGGAGCGAGGATTGTACCAGCAAGACGTATAGATCGAGGTTTAGGCGTAGAAGCTTCATCGTAGCCGGGCAGTAAGGTCACATAACCAATTTGTTTACTTTCAGACATGAGAGTCAAAGCCTGCTTCAGCTGCATCAAGAAAATATTTGATATCATGCTGCAAGACTACTTAGACAGCTAGACCTAGATAGATAGTAACCAAAAGGCTGAAAAACTTGCCGTGTTATTTCATCGCTTCGCAACTTACTTTGCTGGTTTTCATAAGTTTCATAAGTATTGTGATTTTTCATTAAATATGTAATGTAACTATTCAGAGACACGTAGGCCGCAGAAAGAAATTTGGGCTTAGATACCTATTTCTGGGAGTGAACTGGTATCACGAGTGCTGCCCATCTGCACCTCTAGTACAACTGTGACACGCGACTCTTTCTCGCGCGATAAGTATAACCTATCTCTTCCTTCGCAGTACTGCGAGAGTGACGGGTGATGCTATGTCGCGCGACAAAAGTCCCCAAGCCTAGTTGTGGTAGATTGGCTGTTCTGTTTTGCCTCGCTAGACAAGAATACATTTTCGGAGCAGATTACTAACCTTCATTAGTCGGAGGGGCATATTTAGAAGAAGAACCATTACAGTATAACAGATTTATTTATGTAAATTACAGAACGGTTATCCGTGGGTCTGATTCTCACGGTAGTTTTCTAATCTAATTAAATAAGTATGACAGATACTAAAAGAAAAAAAACCATTACATGAAATGTTTAATCCAGTATTCCCGATGCACTTGTCTGTTGTCCCAAGGGAAGTGTGGTATAAACAGCTCATTAAGATTCTACCGCTCGACGATGTCGTCTGCGTGCCATGGCTGAGCTATAGGTACAGAACTAAAACGTACCACGTACGTGATTTAAGTATGATTTTTTTGGCTCATAATACGTTTTAAAATTGTAGTGTAGATGACGCATCGATTACATTTCAACCATGTTTAGTTATCGGCGGAGTTGTAATGGTTATGATTAAAAACATCATTGTTTTATGATTACATGATAATTACACATTTCAATTAAATGGCACTCAATACAATCAGCTAAATACATTTACCTATTTGTAAAAGTTCTCATTTTATATGTGAGAGGGTTGTGATTTACAGTAGAGTGTTTGACACTGTAATGTAATAATCGGAACAGAACCCTGTTTTTTTCCTATATTACTATGACAGAAGGTTCAAAGCGTCAACTAATAAGACGGTATCGAGCACTGGGACATTTACAGTGTTTATCAGTAGTATGAATAATATGATAGATTTATGTACACGCGTTAACATCCAGGGGGTTGCGTTTCCTACAAAGCATCTGTCACTCACTCGCATTTTGGAAAAACGTGACTGATGCTTTGTCGCGTACTATTTATCGCGTTATAAAAGCAACCATCATAGGCCTCCTCATCAAAGTTTTGTCTTCTGTCTAAGAATAGAAGAGTTGTACTTTTTTTTTGTGAAATTTGCATTATTTTTACGTTGCATTACCGCCATTAACGGTTGACACAGCTGCGCCCGAGTCGGCCGAGATGTATTTACTATTGGAGACAATTGTTATGGGTATCGATGTAAGTGGGTTGTGACTGCGAGACACAATCGATCTTTGTGTATGTATTACGGTTTACGTCAGGTTGGTTTAAAGGGAAACTGCCGGTAATACAAGATGTGGCTAAATTTTTGGAGGCCTATATTTTAAACGTTTATTTCACGAAATTCTAGGTTAACGCAAAGTAAGATTAGGGTTGCTGATATTATACTCGTGTCAATATCCGATTATGTAGACTCAGAATGTACGAATAAGTATGACGATAAATAAAACACATGATCTTTACGGTAAGATGACGCTACGATGTCTGTGTCCATGTCAGTACATAAACCTCTATTTGTCATAAGGCTTAAACAAATTATTACTGACAAATTATGAATACTGGGCGCCAGGAGTAGCCTCCTGGCGCCCAGTATTGGGCAGGCATGAAGATAAGAAGCAACTAGTTGAAAAATTCGGTGCTTGGGCTAGAAGCTTCGATAGCATAATTGGTAATGCACCCGTCTGGCCTGGAAAGCCGTTGAGACGTGGGCTTCTCAATATTTATATTAAGACATACAAATTGACTATTCGTAGATTTTTTGATAACAAAACAACACATGCACACATGCACACTTCTGTGAAATTTATGTTATACTATACCAATTTCTTGATATTCTCGAAAAAAAGTATGAAACCGGTTGCTCTTAATAAAAGGCATTTCAATATAGATTAGGTATATCTTTTTCTTTTTGACTACTATCAAATAATTCGGTCCCATCGAATACGAATACTGGTTTTGTAGGGGCGGAAATTTCTTAGAAAAGCGTGATTTTGCTACGTATTGAAGTGGAGCAAAAATAAACTCACCTTCCCTGCAGCGCTCAGGTATTTGTTGTTGCAGGTGTGTATGGCGTACTTGCCGCCCTCGTCGGCGCGGAACTCGAGGGTGAACAGCGTGTCCTCGCCCCAGGGCACGTTGGCGTCCACGTGGATCTCGTCCAGGGTCTCGGAGAGGTGTGCGAAACGCTTGCGCCCTATGGAGCGGAGATTCATCTGGAAGAAAGCGATTGGTTACTTTTGGAACTGGCAATAGTCAAATACACTTAAAACCTACAAACGGGTACCTATTACGATAATGTCTTACAAATTTCCTATTTGCTTGTAATAGTAAAGTTTTTAATGTTCGCATACTGTATAAAACCTGACAAAACAGAGCAGCATGCCTGAATTATAGGGTATGGTAACACGTTTACTCAAGCAACACGTTTACTCAACGCGTCTTGTGTTGCTTAATTTGTGCATGGCTTGTTTACTCGTAAATACAGGGTGGGAAACTGGGAAGGAGTATACCGACGGATTGTAACCGAAGATTCTAATGCCTATTTGGACACAAAAAAGTAATATAAACATGGCTCGGTAAAGCCTAATTCTCGAGATATTAATTTTTTAAATAATTCACATGTTGAAAAATCTCAAGGGTAACACGCCCTAATAATATGACGTAATCACACACACCTTCACACAAGGACCTACACCCGCTATCTGCCATAATTTTGGCTACGAATAAGTTTTTATTAAAATTTGAGTTTAAAGGGCAAAGAGTTTTTATGTTATATAACATATTTTCTATAGGTACAACTGGTCTTTACAAGTTTAAGCCTTGAGTATAAGTTAGTGAATCATTTCATTCGGTTCTCTTCGGTATAAATTAACGCTTAGGAGGCAATAACTTTTTCTTCTAGCCGTTACGCATATTTTTCTAGGATTTCATCTCCCTTCCACTTCTCCAAGAATTCTTCTAGAGAGAATGCAGTAGTATCAAACGATCTATTATATCTTCTCGTCTATATTTACGATGGTCTACGACATTTTCCTTTCTCTCCCGCAATTAGTTAAAATGTATTCATAGAGCGGAATTTCCATCTAATTGCAGTTAATTAATTGATACTGATTGTTGGACCGTATATTTAATGTCAATTTGCAGAAGCTGGCGTTAAAAACACGTACTACGCATGCGTAGTTGTCACGCACTATCGGACGGTACACACCGACCGCATCCCGACCGGCAGTATACCTACTACCTATACCAATGAATAAGAGGTTGACAGAGTTCCGAACATTCGATAATCACATTTCGATGTGTGATATTAGGACATTTCCTTCCAGGTCCACAAATGATTGAAGATTAGGAGTCGACTGAATGATTTAACTGGTACAAAAATGTTTTGCGTTTGCGTATGTTTTAGAACCGCTTAGCAATAGTTATGAAGATAGGTATCCTTTACGCAGAAGATAACATTTCATCAAAAAATAACACTGTAGGAGTTTTATGTTTTTTTTTTACAGATGATCAATGATTTCGTGAGACAACACATTTTTTTTCCGCCCACACTGTGATACCTACGATCCAGGTGACCTTCTGAGGTTCAAACTGCAACTCGGTGATAAGATGGCACTGACCAACGCAATGCGATTTAGGTTCAAGTCAGCTAAAAAAATTGCTTGAAATGTTTTCTATGGCTGTTTCTGTGTAGTCAAATACTCATTCTAATGTAGGAAGCAAGAAAGTAACATCATAATTTACCTGGCGGTGACTATAAAATATAGTATCAGCGATAATATAATGTAAACGTAAGGTGTAGTGCAATTGCTAACTGCGTAATCGTCTAGTCGTTAATTGAGGAGTGTCTTTTCAAAAGGGCTTAGTTTTGTATAGCTTCCATAGAGAAATAAGTCCTGTTGAAAAAACACTCCTCAATTATAATTAACACAAATGTGAGACACAGGTACGCTTGGCGATGCGACGTTTTTACTCTAGGATCCGATTGCATTCTATTTACATGTCTATTGTAGGTACGCAGCGCATACAAGCAGCGTATGGACGGTCGGTGCGGACCCGACCGAACGTGCCGACATCTGAATCAGATATCGCCTCCGGCTTGCACACGCGATGCTGCAAGCATGATTTGATAGATACAGGACCGAAGATATGATTATACGATATGGGATGACGTTCCGATATGTTCTTGCAAGAACGTGATAACGATAGCAGTTAGCACGCGTCATCACATCCGATACTTTATAATGTAATAAACTACATGACTGGCTGAGAAGACACGGAGAATCAATTTCCGTAACTTTAAATCTGCAGTTAAGCTGGCTCCAAAATATTTCATAGAAGAACGCAGTTTGCACTTTCTTAGGGAGCTGTAACAGTCCCCAACGCCGCTGACGAGGTTGAAGTCCGAATTGGGCGTCGGTATGTCAAGTAGCCCGATCAACGTTGCAAAACAAGGAACTTTAAGGGCGGTCGAACTCTCTGGTATATCACATGCCAGCATTCGCTAGCATTTCAGAGCTTAGACCGAAGAAATCAACCCACATCTATCTACACCCGGAGCTGAGTCCCTGGTATCCATGCAGCAGTGGCTAGTCTTCGACTCCTCACCACTCGTGAACGGTTGAGTAAAAGCATCAAGATCAGCACTTGAGACCACCGTGGTGTTGACAACAGCTTATCAGAGCCAAAGCCTAGATTCGAGGATCCTTAAGAACATATACACACCGAGAGCATTCTGTTTCAGATATGTACCTGAAGGCCTGCTTGTCATAGCCGGAACCAAGGAATATACCGGTTCCACGTTAAGAAGCGCCCAGCGCTCGCTGTTGTCTTTCGATACACTGCTTGCCTTAAAAGAATGTGCACAGTTGTGCATCTATGATGAGAGCATCAAGATCTGTACCTGGGGCCTGGCGGCGAGGTGGACGTGCCACAGCTCAGCGTCGCCGGGCACCTTGGCGCTGCAGGCCAGCTTGTCGGAGCCGGAGCCTAGGAAGTAGCCCCGTTCCACGTTGCGAAGCGCCCAGCGCCCGCTGTTATCTTCCGATACACTGGAACAAACGACATTATTTTAGTATATTTCAACTTTGGAACGCTCTGAGGCGGAAAAAGGTAACCAATAGTGAACCAACAAACATACCTACCTACCTATTCATAACTATTCACCTCTTAAGCGAACATTCACTCACTGTGTTCAGACAAGCTGGTGTGCAGATCTTATTCTGCAATAACAGTCGGTATAAAGTGCAGTAAATTGCTTGAACTAAACAAGTCTACAGTACCGGTTTCTTTGAACGTCTCGCCGCCTTTGTTACCTGTACTAACGGAATTTACTATTTATGGTATTCATTAAAATGCTTGAACTTTTGAACTTCAATCTCAGGAGACCCAACTCGAACGTGCTCGACATTTTCAAATGAATAAAAGAGCACGTGTGTTGTTAAAGTGTGAAATGTTTGTATACGTTGATATTAAAGAGTCAGCAGACGCGCGCGCGACGCGCGACGTTGCTGGACAAATTCAATCGGGCCATTGTCTTCGGCTCCTCACACTTGCAGACATAACTCCATTTAGACTTGATTGCAAAACGTGACTTGCCCTTAAAACTGCACAGTGCAATGATATATTTGTGATTCATCTTTTGACAGCCGTATTGTATCGGTGCAATTGGATGATATTCGGTTGCATTCTACTAGTGTTTTTATGGTAGGAGAATTACTTTAAGGATTTTTATATAGATCCGACCGTAGATGTCTACATTATAAACTGTTTAACAAAAATACGAATTTACATTCAAAGCGGAAAACGTTCTCGGAAGTTATCAGGAACGGTTGAGCTGGTATGTATGTACCTACAAATAACTTACGTCGCCTAAAGGACATTCATATAAAGTACCTACAACATTAAGATAACAGCCCAAGAATCCACAAATAGTGCCAATCAAACCTACCACAATCTACAGCGAGATTAAAATCCTTTTGTCGTCAGCGTCTGCTCCGGCACAAGAAACTGTAAGAGAAAGGCAATAAAACCCATTCTGCTGTGAAACAAGGTGGCTTTAACAAGGAGCACAATGGGACGACTGGCCGGTGGAACGTTCGCATTGTTGGTTTTGCGCGCAAAGGATGTCGGAAGTTGTTGAAAACTGTATTTTTCTCGTAGTTTCGTAAGTTGAGGACGGTATTCTGCCATTTCGCAGAATTTTTTTGTCGTGTCGAATTTTCACTTCGCGGATATTTATTCCTCTGTAGTCGTACATTTTTCATAATTCGTCGAAATCACCCTATAATTAGGCTAAATAGTTGACGGTTTCAGGGAAAAATGCTTTCTACCAAATGAAACATTCCGCGACAACTAATTCCGCAAAAGGTGCTAAACACACCACATAATGCGGATACATACGTGTAATAATTTTTATTTCCTATTGTTATTTGCGTTGGCATTTTACCTATATTGTGTATAATGGGAACGCACATCACAACAATCCGTGTTAACGAAGCTGCATTCTCGCAACAAGAAAACTTATTAGCTTGGCTTGTAAATTAATTATTAAGAGTTATTAAGACGATTATTGTTGGTTTAATGCTCTTACATACAACACTCGACCCGAACTCGAGAAAATAAGAACATAGACTTAAAGAAGTAGTACTAATCATAAGTGTACTAACTATAAACTAC
The DNA here is from genome assembly GCA_947623375.1 of Apotomis capreana. Taxonomy (NCBI): domain Eukaryota; kingdom Metazoa; phylum Arthropoda; class Insecta; order Lepidoptera; family Tortricidae; genus Apotomis; species Apotomis capreana. Next base: position 7,078,276 of record OX392507.1, read on the forward strand.
GGCTAAAACGGAAAGAGCAAGAATAAAATGGAATGCAAATAGGAACTCAGAGTCAAAGCACGGGTGTAACCAGAAATGTCATGTCAAATCTTAGAGGATTTTTTGGGTATCATAGATAATTCCAGTTTGACATTCTATACAAGCAATTTGGGCTTTGTCCCGATTTCAGATAGGGACTGCTCCCGGTTCTGTTTTCATACGGCGAAAACCGGGAATTCCCGGTTCCGGTACTGGATTTGTATAGAAAAGGAGTACCGGGAGCACACACTAATTTCAGATAATCTCACAAAATAAGTACAACATAAATGGAGCCGAGAAGTTCAGCTCCAGCAAGTTCAGTCAGTCCAGTAATGGTTGCATATACAATACAATACACAATGCTTTATTGCACACCAAGAAAAGTTTACAAATTAAACACAGAAACAATAATTTTAATAACGGTAGACAACAGGCGGTCTTATCGCTAAAGAGCGATCTCTTCCAGACAACCTTCGGGTAGTGAAGTTAATCAGTATAAGCTACACAATGCATTATTTTTTTATGAGAATGTCCTTTACAGATTCACTGCTAAAGCCACAACTATCACACTAGAAGATGGAAGAATTATTGAAAAGAAGGTCTGAATAGACAGGAGGGCTCTCGCTAACGCTTGAGGAGTGCAAATAAGTACAGCACCTGATCCTGATGCTAATTAGAATGCGTCGGGAGTCAGAGGAGTTCCGTGCGTGCGGGTTGTTAGTTTCGCTAAGAGGTTTTATGGCATATAAGATTTATGCTATGCATGACTAGACTTGCTTGAAGATGGAATACAAATACATAATATTTTATTTCAACATACCTACTTAATATACTGTTTCATCCTCAAAAATACGAAAACACTTGTAGATTAGTAGGACAGCCTAGTGGACATTGATCAGTGATCACTGAAGTTATTTTCATTGCTTAAAAAAAGAAAGCAACCATTACCTTTGCATTTACTGGTGCATTATTAAATTCGTTTAGCAAATGGGCACAACTTGCATTGGTAACTAACAAAAAAGTGGTTCGCTCAGGTATGTTTCGTATTTATAGCAGGTATTAAGTTCTAACTAGTGACCGACCGAAGTTTCGGTTTCGGTTTCGGCCAGTTTCGGCCTAAAAATCATGTTTCGGCCAAAGGTTCGGTTGCGGCCAAAAAACAGCCGAACCTTTCGGCCACGCCGAAACTTACAACATCGTACTGTCGAGTCGCGTTCGGCTAACGTCGGGTGCGCTCGGCAGTCGACACGGCTGGCAATATGGCGTCGCTCGCCTGACTCCGCCGGCCGCTAAAATCACTTTGCTCAGTGACGGTTGTGTTTGTTCCCCGAATAATGTTAAGTAACTGACCGAGCGAGCAAAGCATTTTCGTTTCAGCGTGGCCCAAAATTATTTCGAATGCCCGGATGTTTGGATGCCCATGCGCTTACCGCCTGTTGTCTTGCATTAACGTCGCATTTCTCAACCGATTCTCATGAAATTTTGTATGTTCGATATATATTATAGTAGGTATTTTTCGTAGATTCAGTTTTCCGAATTTTTCCAAATAGCGGAGATTTGCGCTTAAAAATTTACATTTGTTATGAATTGATCAACTCATAGTGTAATTTTTTACGCAAATTTTCTTAATCAACAAACAAATTGACGGCGATATTGGTTATTTAGGATAAAAGTGAGGTTTACTTATCTCATAAAATTACTTTAGGATTCGTCATTGCAGCGTGTATGTAATTAAATTAGTACCTACGTCTGAATTTGCGTTAGTAGGCTGCCTGATTGCAATTATAAAAATTAAAACTCAACCAATTATTTTGTTGCTAGGTTTTTAAACTTGTTTCATTTTATACAATCTACAATTAGCAGATCGCTGACTCAGTACAGTTTACAGCTTTTCACCTTATGGGTAATTTAATTTAGACCCAGTGTCAATGTTAAAATTTCAATTTAACAAAAGTGAAACGTGAGTTTGTTGCGTAATTGCTAAAATTTTTATTTTTTTTACTTTGTCTACCCCCACCTAACTCTATATCCATCTGTACGTTTTAAAAATTGCTCTAATCGACAAAAATAATCTAAGTACAAAATTTCATGGGCATCGGTTAAGAAATACGACTTCCAGGCGAGAACAGAAAAGTATCCAATCGTCCGTACATACGAAATAATTTTGGACCAAACTGAAATTGGAACACTTACTACTTACTAGCACTTACTAGTTCCATCGGTCAGCGAAATTTGTCATTGTATTCATTATTAGATCTAGAAAGAACGGCCCGCTGACATTTTATACAACGTTTTAAACACGTTTATAAAAGGTTCGGTTTCGGTTTCGGCCGAAACTGTAATCAGAACCGAACCTTCGGTTTCGGTTTCAGTTTCAGCAGAAAAACGTGTTTCGGTCGGACACTAGTTCTAACATTAACTTTGAAATTACCCTTTATAGTTTACGTCCTTAAAATGTGAGAATCATAAATCCCAACTTTTGGCATTAACAAAATACCAAAGCCAAACCAAGTGACAACCCTAACATTATGGTGCATGAAAATATCACTATTTGTGCAGCAACAGCAGCGGGGTGGGTGTAATCCAAGTGTTTACAATACAATACAATACTAGTACTCTTTATTGAATACCTCATAAAACATACAGGAGAAATACAACACAATAAATTACTATAAGTGGTAAACAACTGGCAGGCGCAGGGTGGTATGTTTAATTTTTATTTTATGATAAATATGTTTGGGAATTGCAATTAATAAAGACAGCCGAATGGAGACCATGAAAAAAAGAACACTTGGTATAATACTGTAGACATTAATCACGATTTAGGACTACGAACTTCGTCTGCGTGGAAAAAGAAGTTATAATCATAACCCTCTTTTTTATTTCTCGTAGTCGGGTAAAAAGTATCCTATTACCATCTAGGGATGGGCAGCCACCCGTATACCGTATAAGTAGTTTTTTTAATCGGTCCAGCCGTTTAGACGTGATGAAAGGACAAAGATTTAATTTTGTAAATTTTACAATATTTTAGATAATATATATTTGTTTTCTCAAAGGTTCTATGATGAAAATCAGTTCTATAGAAAATGTTGAAGTAATAAATAATGAGACTAAATAAAATTACACTACCACCCACGTGTCAGTGTCATCAAATCACTGACCTAGGAATGTTTAATGTCTATGTGTACAATGCAATACCGCTGCCACCACCGTAAAAACCCTTCTACTATACAAACAGTCTAACACCATTATAACTCTCATAAAAGCACGTAGGGGAGCATAACAAATTATTAAAATCTTGGCACGCGTCTGACCCCTCTGCCCGACTAAAAACCTATCTTATCTTATAACATTTGAGTTCACACGTATACGCGGCTTACTTACAAAGTTCGTAGTCGTAAAAATGCGTCTTATTTCTATCAAGTACGGTGTGTATTTCTATATTTGGAGATACTGAGGGCACCCTTTTAGTGTTATTCGTTAGGTATTGTCTGCTCAAGATCGATCGGGTTGAGGTTTTAAGAGCTATAACGTCATAATCAAGAGTTGAATCTAACTAAGCGAGAATTTTTAACGCTCAGAAGGGAGATTGAAAAGGGACGGGGATTTTATCTGACGTTGTTTCACAATACACATCATATTGACAGCTACTAACTGATACTAACTTTTTATGCTAACTGTACATAGTTGTAGTTAAATACTGTACACAGTTGAAGTGTGTTCGTTTTCTTCAGTAGCTAAGAGATCGCTCTTTAGCGATAAGACCGCCTGTTGTTTACCTCTAATTGTAATGTCTTGCATTGTATTTCTCCTGTATATTTTATGAGGTGTGCAATAAAGAGTACTTGTCTTGTCTTGTCGAAACTTTTTAACCGACTTCAAAAAAAGGAGGAGGTTCTCTATTCGAACTAATTTTTTTTTTTTTTTTTGTGTGTATGTTACTCGATATCTCCGAGAACCGTGAACCGATTTTCAATTTTTTTTTTTTAATCGAAAGGGTATAACTCCTAGTTGGTCCCGTTGGCACTAAGTCGGGATCTGATGATGGAATCTTGGAGAAATCGAGGGAACTCTTCAAATGTTATAGGGACATGTACGGCGCTTTCGGTAATTTATTGATAAAGTCAAGAATTTACATTCAGTAAATAGGATTTGGCCACTAAAACTTTTATATGAATCACTAAAAAGCAAAAAAAAAAAAAATTTTTAACAAAAAAAAAGAACCGACTTCAGTAAAACTAAAAAACCAAAAATAACCCGTTCAAGTACAGATTACATTTGACTCACCCTTCGAAGTCGGTGCCAAACCTCACGTAAACTATAATATAACTATAAATATAAGAACTGAGTGGTTTGGGATCGACTTCGAAGGGTGAGTCAAATGTAATCTGTACTTGAACGGGTTATTTTTGGTTTTTTAGTTTTACTGAAGTCGGTTCTTTTTTTTTGTTAAAAAATTTTATTGGTTAGTTGTGTGAAAAGCATTTGATCATGGGGTCCGCCAGATGCGTATGCCCGCCACGACTGTCTAAGGACTCGCACCGAATAAATACTGGAAGGCGGAGCTGGAGTACTAGCGCGCGTTGATGAGTAGCCTATTCGCGTGGTTCGCGGCACGTAGGTAGTGAGCTCGTCTTGGTATTAGTTAGTATAATTCATTTTATACATATACCAAGGCCCGATTCCGCTTGAGAACGGCATTAGGCGGTGACAATGGAACAAAATATAAGGTAATAACTACACCTGCCAATTTAACAGGCTGATATCATTATAGTTTTCATTTTGTCTCATGTGGCATCGGGCAAATTAACTATACTGTTAGTAAGAGTGCAAGCAGTGTAAGATATGACCATAAACAAAATCCAGCCTAAGCAATACGGTATTTGAAAACAGCTCAAATCAGCTGCTGTTTATGAAATGTCAAAAAAAAATTGTTAGTATGAAGTTTGCATGAATACTGGCTTGTGGTGACGTCATAAAAATCAGTAGTCAAAACAAGTCTTTTTATTAGTTTATTTTTTCAATCAAAAATAAAAAAAATGTCTAAAAGTTAGCGGTAGTTTATTTGGTTTCGTGTATTTTTGATACATTCAAGTGATAATTAGTGGTTTATTAATATTCACTACAGTCAAATACCGCATTCTACAAGTATATGTACCCCAGTGAGTATTCGTGACACATTTCTCCGGGCAACTCTCGCTAAGTTATTTCGGAGTTGCTGACTCACTCACTTTATTTACTTATCGGCGAATCTGACTCATTGCCTGCTTACAATAACAAGTGAAGATGCTTTGAAGAGAAAATAAGGAAAGCAAAAAGCTGCTGAATTTCTTGCGGTACCTTCATCTCTCAGTGAATGTTCGCACCGTGAGAGTGGATGAATGCATCAGTGTTTATATTAAAACTGTAGCTCTTTCGAATAAAATCAGAATAAAATTAAGCATTTGATAGGAAATACTTTAACAATGTAAATTGGTTAGGGAATTTCATTACGGTATTATCATTCATCAATCATCCATCATACATGTTTCGAGAATCTAACAGCTGTGACTATCTTACTAAATAATCGTACACCACACAGCAACTATTAATACTTGTTGACATATTAATAGGTAAGAATTTATTTTATAATCGTAAACGAAAACTAACCGAACCGTTGTAATAAACTTTAGTCATTAATTTTCATTGTATATGTTATGGGCCAAGTGATCAATTGGGTCATATTTCATAATGCCGTTAAATTAGGTTAGGGTAACTTTATCTACCTAAGTAGCTTATCAATATAATAATTTATAATGCCCGGAAAATAACATATTTTTAGTACTCGTACTACTACTATACTGCAATAACACTAAAGCATAGCGACGTAATAAATAATAAATCGAGTTGCATTTTTAAGTTTCATAAAAACATCATGCAATGAACGTTGAACAATGCAACACCGGTTAATAACTTCATCGTCGTGTTACGAAATTAATTATGTGACATTGCAAAATTAATCGCAGGTTCCGTATAAATTGCAAGGCATTTCGTCGTTTATGATACGTTAATAACGTATTTAAGCGTAATAAAGTTAGAATTATTCATTGCAATTTGAAAAGCTTCAGTTATTGCAGGTGCTTTTGCAAGCGTATTATTCATCTGCCTCATACCTAAAGAGGAAAAAATAACAGTCATACTCATACATGATATTATAATATATGTAACTTTTGAATATTTAATTTAAATGACCTTTAAATATACGAGAAAATTACCTATTGCGTGTAATGTAAAATTAGTTTGTAAAAGACGTAAGCGCGTATTTCAATTACGGGATAGAAAACTTTTTTCATCGATCTTTATTTAACGTCCCCATAATTCATGTTTCATTCATGTTTTTGCCAAGGGCTATAAAAGTACTCATTGAATGTTCTGTTAATGTAAGAGTAGCTTAACAGTATGTGGAGTGGATTACTTAACTTAATATTTAACACAAGCTTTTCCTGCGGATTTGTTCGCGAAGCAAAATTATGTAGGGTGCGAGCTTTCAAGAGTTCGAGCTCTAAGAAGAGTCAGAAGTATTTAACATTTCTCTCGGTAGTGCCCATTGTTAAAGGAAAAGGTACTCTGGAACGAGAGAGAAAACACTCGTTTGTTGTCCTGATCAGAAAAGTAGCCGCAAAGCGTTTCGTACGAATCAGTGGTGGTATATCTATAACATAAGGGAGGAACTCAAGTTTCCTTCGTGTACTGTGATGTCAGAATGGAGACGGTGGAATCAGTTTATGCAATCCTAGAGCACACTTATCAAAGTGTCTACTCAGTATAAAAAAATTCATTCTATGGTCGCATTTCCATTATTAGGTGCGTTGTATATTCGACAATGGTGACGTTTCCTTAAAAACCTTATTAACTCGCAATTTGCAAGCGCCACCACGCTGCATCGTAAAGGCAATATATAATGAAACCACTTCCGGTGAGTCATTCGGATTAGTATTCTGCGAGGGGTAAAAAATGTGTTTCCGCTGGCAAGATGACATGAGTTATGGTGGCAAAAAGATGGCGATTATAATGATTATAGAGTTGACATCTCAATCGACATAGAAATGATAAAGCGGGTTTTCTCTTTAAGTAGGTACGTACTTTGTAGTCAATGATCGACTGTCGTGTCGTGTCGTGTCGTTATTTTTTTGTCTTATTTTAGTGAATCAATCAATTATATGTGCGTAGTTAGAGCCTAGATATATCAAAAATTAGGCAATATGGTACTCAAAAACATTTTTAACAAAAAAAATCGGGGAGGTCTTGTTTGCGTACATCTGGTTTGAATTATCCCCTGACATCAGCTCGACATACGGAATTAATGACTATCAGACGCAAATACTTACATGAACAACTTTTTAATCGCGGATACATACAAACTGAGAACCTTCTTTTTTGAAGTGGGTTAAATATTGAGTCACGTTGCTTACATATCATGATAATTTGCCTTTTTAGGCTCGGGTTTTAAATTTGACTTTTGTTTACTGCAGGAGCCTTCTAAGAGCGACAGCTCAGATACAGACAGAGAAAGTAGGTGGGTAGATCAAATTTGACTTTTTATAACTTTGGTAGTGTCATAACATAAATAGGAAAGTGAAATGAGTTCGGTTGAACATTTCGCTATTCTGTCTAGACTCACCTAATCTGGAACTTGCTGCCGGCTTCCTTTTCTTCAGAATCGCAAGTGACGTTTCCAAATGAGTCCACAGCCAGATATTTGTTCAAGTGTGACCGTAGGTATATCATGCCTGGAAAGAAAATGATTTCTTTAGTGTACACATACTCTTGAAGATCACATTATTAGTGACGTGCTTTCCTTAAGTTCTTAATTTTGTATGGGAAATGTTGACAAGAACGGTCTCGGCTCATACAAATAGGAGAACGTTTTTGAGTACGAATACTTCTAAAAAATGGTGGTGAGGGAGGGAACTATTGTTTGGCCAAACTAAACGAACCGATAATAGTCCCAAATATCAGACCGAATCTCCCACACTTGCTGTTTATGTTTAAGTGCGAGGTTATATGATTCTATTCAAAAGAAAAAGTCCGAGATCTATAGTCCGCATATTGAACCGCAGTCCTCTGCTTATGTCTTGCTCTCTATAGAGCTGCTAGTGGCTAGATAGATGATATTCTCCACTCGAAGACAGAAGACAGACCGTTGTCCACTGCTGGACAAAATCCCCATCACATCGATCTTCATCGTCGATCGATCAGTTTATTTATTTAAACTTAATTGCACATAAAAATGTGTACAAATGGCGGACTTAATGCCATCAGGCATTCTCTACCTACTATTGGGCTAAACAGAAACATTAGTGCAGGGCCTGACATCTATCGAAATTATACCAAAAGAGAAACTCAGTTGTGCGTAGTGATGTGCCGTTTCCGAGAATTTCCGGCAATGGAGGTTTTGCATGGGTTTTTTTCTCGAAATCGTTCTCACTCACAATTAGGAAACGTTCTCGAGAACGCCACATCTTTAGTTGTGCGCCGCCCGTCATACAACAATTTTAAACCCGGTATCACATCGATATCGACATACCTTATTCTATGAGAAAGTCTTAAAATGGTATTAAGATGAGAAGTCAGATGATAATGATAACACTCGAAGCTACGTGTAATAATCATAACCGTTAAAATATAATTCCGATTGAGATTAACGATGCAGCTGTAAAGATTAATGTATCGCAAATTATCTCCCAGATGAATAGAGATAAAGTTACAACTAGCTTATCATCTAAAATTGTATCATAATTGCTAGCCGATCCATTATAGCTCTTAATGGATTGTCTTACAATCTTCATCGTTTATTATCTTTTTGATCCAAGTATGATCTACTCGTACATTCCATCCCTGAGAAGCGTTGGAATAAGTACCGATGCTGGCAACGACACTTCTCCATTTCATAGTGCTTTATTAGCTCACAACGGTGTTATTAGTGCTTAATAATTACCTAGCTTTTGCCCGCGAGTCAGCATGGAAAGATAAAAAGTATCTTATGTCCTTCCCCGGGACTCAAACTATCTTTATACCAAATTTCATCTAAATCAGTTCAGCGGTTTAAGCGTGAAGAGGTATTAAAAGACAGACAGAAACACTTCCGCATTTATGTATAATATTAGTATGGATATGGATTATTTTGCATGTACTCGTATGTCTGTCTATTATACATGGAAGGCTGTTTAGCCTGTGGTTAAGCTAAATCTGAAGGCAGTCACGATCACGATCAATCACGATTGAAAAGATACCTGAAATATGTGCCATTTTATTTTCTTGGAAAAGTTCGATTTATCGTGCGCTAATAAGCTTCCGTGAGTAAGATTGATATAGAAATATAAATACGAAGTTACCCAACAGAATATGATGGCGCAGCTTTACTCACTATATCCATACATCTTTTACTGTAGGAACTATATGTACAAAGTTACAAACCCGAACTTAACTGTATGCATAAAACCAATCCTCAATAATATGAAATGACTTAATAAATATCTAATCTATTGAGCCCCAAGCCTCCCTCGTGATGACCACGACCGCTCTGACAAGAGCGAAACGAAGAAGAAGACGAACAATCTATTGAGGGATTTGAGGGTCGATTAAGGCAAATTCATTATGCCCCAAAATAGAACGAACCAAGTTCGAATACAAAATGATACACAAAACGTACACCCGTGCCTTAAAAAAGTCAAAGTGTTAGGTTCTCCTACTTGAACCGAATATCTATAGTTACAGCACGTGCACGTATAGGTATTATTTAATTTTAGATCTGGCTAGCGTCATGACACAGAAAACAACATCTGGCACCCCAAAAAAACACCTGACATCCCCCGTATTGATTTTGGAACCCCTCAATACCCTTACCATGAATTAACGTGACCGTACTCGTTAGCGTCCTGTTAACTACGTAACTGTTAATCCATATTCAACGAGAAGTTAAAAGTTGATTGATTTCATTATTTTAGTCTGCTAATTATTAGGTAGATCAGTCATTCATACAAAATCTCTAAGTCCGTCTTTACTCATCGTGTTTTCAATGGCATACGTTGAGTTAGCTTAGCTTCAATATCGACACCCTACGGTGGACAAACCTTCACCTGTACGATATACCACATATCCAAATGTAAACTCCAATTTCCAATGGCTCTCGAACCGAACGATTTGTATGGAGAATAGTACAGCTCGCCTAGCGGGTACTTTATAGAACTACAATTCACCATAAATCATTTAGCACTCGCTAGCGCGAATTGTCACTGTTAACTCATGGTAAGGGCACAGCTAGGACCTTGACAGGGCTCGCGCCCCATCGGTAAATGATGGGGCGGTTCGAGGGCCATTGGAAATTGGAGTTTACATTTGGATATGTGGGATACCGTGGTGAAGGTTTGTCTACCGTAGGGTGTCGATATTGAAGCTAAGCTAACTTAACTTATGCCTTTGAAAACACGTTGAGTAAAGACGGACAGAGATTTTGTATGAATGACTGATCTACCTAATAATTAGCAGACTAAAATAATGAAATCAATCAACTTTTAACTTGTCGTTGAATATGGACGTTAACTTTAGTAATCATTAAAATAATGTGGAAATACCTAGAATTAACGGACATCAATAGCAAAGGGCTTGTAACATTAATCTTACTTTTGGAATAGCTCTTTAAATGTAGACATTTCGTTTTCTACATTGTGGACCGTATTTATAGATCCAGATCTACGAAATAATAGTTATAAGCACAAAAGTCATCGACGTTACTAACGAGTTACCGAAATCTCTAACCAGTTCATTAGTATGGATAAGGGTTAACAGCACAAGCTCTGATCAGTGGCAATAGTAAACTCTAATGAAGACGCTCTTACGATAGATCATATCGAAGCGACATAGAAAACGATTAAAAAGTAAGTCTAGAATAATAAATAATTGGTTCAAGCATCGGGCCGCTGCTTATACCTTTTGAATACTCTCGAAGTCTCGATACATCTGCAGGTGAGCCGATTAGTGATACGATCGAGATAGCCTTACCTTTTCATCAACTATCGAGATAAAGTGCATTGTCTGACTGTCACTATATCAGTAACAACGTTCTTATAATCCAAATGGGATATACCTAAAAAATAAACACCGGATTTTCTTGTTAAAATTTTAAAATATAGGCCAATTTAAGATAATAATTTCATCCGTTTAACTGTTTTTCTCAGTAAGCGTTTTGTGATGATGTCACGATTGACTTGTACTGCAAAACGGCAAGGTCAAGTGAAAGTCAAAAACTTAAATATGAATAATTTTTCTCAGGTGTCATATATCATCACAATCTAATTGGTTATTCCGGTATAAGAACCCTATATCCGGGAATGTTTTCGGAATTAACATAGGTCGTAAAAAATTGGTATATTGTAATTTCTTGCATATCCAACTCACAAAGTCGACGTAAAGTAGTAATGGAATGTACCTAAGTAATGCGAAAAAAAATAATCATATCATGTCCATCATGCTATTAGATCATGGTCTAAAACACACAGGAAGTTTAAAAGATCAAACTTGTAGCATAATGATTAATGGCATAAGTACATAGATTATGCATAACGAATGATAGTTACGATTAAGTTATTTTAGAGATACTGCCTAAAATACAGCCTGCACTAGAATACCTTACAGCAATGATGGTACATTTGAAACACATAATACTATGTAGTTGGTATAGAATTAAACCACGAACGCAACCGTATGATTTGTACAGATCGCCGCAAGCGCAAGCCGTAAACACAGGCTCATGAACATGTTGCATCTTTACAACCATACTGCATTAAGTTGGCGGCCATATCGGTAACAATTTCAATCTTAAATACGCTTGAATTGAGTGTGCATTGATCCTGTGTTTAAGCTCATGTTTTTTCTTGCACTAATTTTATCTATAAGTACAGCATAAGATTTGCATTCTCGTTTTGTTTTTTTGTGATACGTTCTGATAAGACTGTGTATTCTGTATTACACTGTCACTTACTTTGGGAACTCTAGTTTTCATATTTATCATAATTTCAAGTTTTAACCCAGGGATGTCTATAGCTGAAGATAAAATACCAAAAATCTTCCACAAAGTTCTGCTGCTCGCTTTCGCTTTTTGTATCCATCCTACAAGTATGACCCTCGTGACGATGTAGGGGCTATCGTCCAGATTATTTTTAGTGCTTTAAAACAATTACCACAATCTTAGCGGCACCGAGTTGAACAGGCGTGTCGACTGCCTAAATGCAGAAAAAATGCACTTCGAAAAAGCGATCGACGACGCTTCATACTTTTGTTTTAGTCGAGTTCTATTATTTTTACACGAATTAACAATTCTAACATTTTGGGACAACATCGTTGCTTTCTGTCCCAGTTCTTTGAATTGCCACAACGTACAGAAGATGCAAGCAACGTAGTAAGCAAAGGTGAACTAAAAATCATGTACGGATTGCGGAAAGCTAGGTGCAATTAACACCAGATCGGAAATTATGAAGATCCTCGGTCCACGAGCGGCCTTCGTCTAGCAGTGGACATCATTTCATACAAACTGCGATTAACATTTTACACACCCCAAAGACGTGCATTCAAAGCAGTATCCAAGTTCCATTACGATACATTAAAACAAGCGATCGAACAAACAGTAATTGCACACTCCACACTCCATCCCCACGTGCCCAAATGAAGGGTGCATGGAGGGCCCGTTTTTGCCTCAATTAGTACGGCTGGCATAGGAGTATTTTTACTTCAATTTATCGCCACGATTTGAATTAAAAACTTGCAGCAATTAGCATATTTTTATTGATTGGAATTTTAATCGACGTTTTACCGGCGATTGCCTGATCTGAAGCTGCCATCGCGTACCAATAAATTCTTAAAGTTTGTGCGTAAATTCGAGCACTATTAAGCGTCCAATACAATGTTTGAATATTTTCTTACATTTATGGTGAAATAGTTTTTGTGTGGATTTCGATTCTGTTTGATTTTTTTATGAAATCTCCTGATGATTCTAACCAATATTTACGGAGTTGTCTCATATATGAAAATAACTGCTGAGTATGTTTTGTTCGGTAACGCAACCAAAGAATTAAAATTTATTTTTCCTCTTGTAAGTTAGTATTTAGTAAACCATATCGCCTTTTCCTGCCGTTATTGTTTTATATTTGTGTTTTCGGTAAACTGTTTTTGGTTTGAAATAATAAAGCATGTATTCCACTACAGTATTATAGGTACTACTTGCGTTTACGTCACTAACAGAACATTTCCCATCAAAAGCAACTTACTGTCATTAGCGTTCCCCGAGGCCGGCTCTAGGGTCCATATCTGCTTCTTTTTAAGACTGGTGCCATTGGCGTTGATCTTGAAGCCGAAGGTCTCAGCCGTGAGGTACCGGTACCGGCTGTTGATGAGGCCGATGGTCCACCAGCCCTTCTGCTGGTTCTGCGTGAGGATGTCTCCGGCCCCGTTGAGCTCGCCGTTGGCATGACCGTTCAAACCGTTCATGGTGTCTGGGGACAAGGAAATTAGAAGATTAGTCTATGGAAGCATCGTGGGAACTTCAGAAAATTCATGCGCCAAACAGTAGTCGATAAGACACAAAATGAACGTAGGTAAACAATGTTTAGGCGTACATATACATGAATATTGTAAATAAATAGTCAGATATGCTAGCTATAAGTCAAACAAATAATAAGATTTCTCTCAGTTATGGAGAAAAAATAATAGTATCATTAACAAGGACATGAGAAGCAGTTGAAATTTAATGATCTTCCTACAATTGTTTTCGCAAATTGTCCAAACGGAGTGAGCTGCGGCTTGTCAGGATGATTGGCACATCATTTCTGCGTCGACTGCGCAGACCTATTATAATTTCGAAGACAAAACGTCTAGGCAAAATTCAAGACAGTTAAATAAAACAAAGGAACTTGAAGCCATTCAAATGTACAGTTCATTTCGCAAAACTTGAGAGTTTTAACGTTTTCAGTTGAAGCCATAACGCTGAGTGTAAAAGCATTATATTTATAAAGGCTAGATATATAAAAGCAAAAACCTCTGAACTTTGACAATTTATGTAGATACGAGTAGGTTTAGGATTTTATTACATACGTATGTGCAGCGAGGAGAGTGATAAAACGGTCAACACATATACAGTTAGTTAAACAAATAAAGAAAATATAGCGAATGATGGATCGCGAAAATAATCGCATTCTGATAGTTTGTTTTAACCTATAAATATCGATACTGCCTAGGGGCGTCGCAATCACATGTCCAATCAAAGAAGCTCCTCGTTTTGAATGATGATGAATATTTGTAACCGATTTTTCCGGAACAGAGACTCCCCCGCTTTAGAAAAAATAGTATTGTGGTATACGCATTAAGTGGGGGTCACGCAGGTCAGTCTAGTGGGCTAGACGTCGTTATTGGCCTGTAATGGCCGCTACTTCCCAGTTGACTCAGGTTATAGCCAGACCAGTTTGCGATCCCAGGTCAGATATGACTTGCGAAACCTGATTAGTAGCTTCGGGTTGCAAATAAATGCAAGTCCGGGCATGAACAGGAAATGTTTCTGGCAGCTGCGATTTTCGTGGAAACCGTGTAAATAAAATGGAAACGTGATACTGAAAATGACCGCGAAATTTTAAAATTCTAGCTCTAGTATCGCTGTACAAACTAGGACTAAACAGTTTTGGTACTTTTGACATTATCTTTTCCATCGCCAATGACTAAAATATCTGCACCATTGCATTCATATCAGTTATGCTTAAGGGCGATGAAATATGTGCTAGAATTTTTAAATTTGGCGGTAATTTTCAGTATCACGTTTCGATGGCCAGACTCTAGAGACTGTAATACAGAAACTACACGCACAAATAAAAATATCATGAAAACCCATAGGATATTTTCCCATGTGAATAGTGGATTACTAAGTGAGCTTTAAAAGTGTGGCTAGCGGCCATTATTAAAAGGTAAAATATACCGAGGGGTTTGTGCCTTTTGTACCTAGTTAGACACATATTTGGTGATCGCGTCTACAAACGATATATAAATACTTGCAATGTGCCACTGCCATCTTAGGCTCAGGAACATCCTAGACTAAGTAAAAAGTTTCGTGCCACAAATAAACGCAGCCTTGTGTAGTAGGTATATCAATACCTTCACAACACCAATGCTTCAAAAAGTGGAAAGGAAAAAATCCTGTCTGCATTTACCTGACTTTTACCTTGTAGCGTTGTATCTGCTCATGATTCTGTTAATTTGTGTTTTTGTAGCAGGAAAACACGTCAGCTCTTGGTGGTGTGAACGCGATCCGATCCGTCACGGGCCAGGCCGTCACGGCGAGTGCCCAAGGTCCTACCACTGGGTCAGCGGCTCCGCCTATCATTGTGAGATTATGTGTGATGAAGTCACATTACAGCATCCGAATCGATGTCTACACGTACACACAATAACAGCTACGCGACGACGCATTTAAACTAAATCTACTTACGTCGCGTAGCGTAAAGATTCTTAGCACGGCAACGTGACGTGAAACGATACTAAACGAGGAATAGTGTTATGGCCGTTACACGTACGACTTGGTTCAATATTATGAAATCCATGACGATTACTACGCGTTACAGCATTGTTTTCTAGTCGCCGTCTCAGGGTTTGATCCAAAATAGTTAGACAATCCCTGATAGTTATGCTGTCTCTCGGCTAATAAAATTGAATCAGGAAACAGTGGAAGTAACTGTAAGTTATTATTGATAATCTGAAAACGGTAGAAACCACGACAAGCAACACCACTAGCGCAATTTTCTAGTCACCATAACTAGAACTGCCTACTGGAAAGCACTCGTAGACATATCCTTAACTGCAATCTCATCAAAATTAATGCTAATTATAGTAATTGAACAAATCAATCAACACGAATCATTATATTAATTTCGAGTGCGGGCTGCTACTTATTATTATTAGATAAACACATGGAATATATCTAAACAATGTTGATTTTAGACGAGTTCCTTCCTTTGTTACAAGCAGCAATTTATTCCCCAAAGTAGTCAATTGCGGTACAACAATACTAGGGAGGGGTAGGGAGTGTCTAGGGCATTGGGCAGGGCAATATGACTTAATCGACGTATACAAGCAAATAATAGAGCTCTGTAAAAGGTGGTCAGAGACCACTGTGGACCGAAGAGCAGGCAGCTTACTCGCACAACGTATCAGCATAGCTGTTCAGCGATGAAATGCTGTCTGCTGCCAGCATATTCTGTAGCACGCCGCAGGGGAGTAACTTTTTAAACTTGTTTTAGTTTATTTTAATTGTTGTGTAGGTACATCGTTGTTATATAGAAGACTAAATACGAAAATAAACTAGGCAGAGAGTAAGGCTTCCTGATGACCAGTTTTTTTTGTAAATACCAAAATATACGAAAATTATGCCACTTGTCTTCGATTCAACGTCGTCAATCATTCACATTGAAATTCAAATCGCTAGAAGTGTTTTTCAATCCCTGTTGATTTTAGATTTTCAGAGCACTTCTGTATTTTTTGCTTCGCCTTTCGCTTAGCGCTCAAAAGGTTAAGCTATTTATGCTTAATGCGAGTTCATTTACCTTATATGCGTTTGCCTTATATTGGATAGAGTGGAGGAAACAGTGAGGATATATGACCATATTATATTGAATTGTGGTAATGGCAAATAAGGAAACTAACTATCAGTGAGTCACCCAATATCTAAATAGGGAGCTATGTACTCCAATATCAAGTTGTGCCTTCATAGCCTTGTTGTGTTAACCATATGGGGTGAACGTATATGCATTGTGTTTAATCAGGATAATTAATTGAATTTCCTAAAACTTTGGTTATACAATATAATATATTATTATTATTATATTGAGCCCGTAATATCCCACTGCTGGGCAAAGGCTTCCCCCCTTTTCTTCCAGTGATCTCGGCTTAAGGCTATTAGGTGTCAAATTAATGGATCGAATCTGGAATACCACTCTACGCTCCCAGACCCAAATTGTTGACGTAGCTCGGAAAGCGGCCAAGTTAAAGTGGGAATGGGTTGGTCACGTTTGCCGTATGCCGGATGAGTTGTGGGCCAAGACCACTACTGAGTGGAAGCCTAAAAACTCAAAACGGAAACGTGGCAGACCTCGCCGGCGGTGGCGGGACGACTTGGATTTCTTCTTGAAGGATTGGTCAGAAATAGCCTAGCCTTAATATAATATATGTATAACAAAAATAGCATTTTGGTTATACATATATTGAAAATTGAAATCAATAATTATATGCTTACCTATACTACATTTACCAGTTCTTAATGTACTTAAATGAAATCGCTATTGCAAAACATTTCTACGTTCACCCATCGTCCACCAGTCTGCATACTGTAAAACTGACCGACTGTATATTTACTGGTTAACACTTTTCACAGAATCAACGTGCTAATTTGAGAGTCACTCTGCAAGACACAAATGAAATGAATTTAGAGTCCTCCATCCCTTTTCACCAACTTCAAAAGAAGGTTCTCTATTCTGTTCTATTGTATTTTTTCTTTGTGTTTGTTACCTGAGAACTCCGTCATTTGTCATTTATGAACCTATTTCGAAAATATTGGCATGTTTTTACCAGACACATTTCCCCCGTCTGCCCGAGCGAAGTCGTGAGCAGAAGCTACTATGTTGTTTTGCTAAAAAGCAACATGGGCTACTTGATATCTCGTAAAAATTACCAATTTCCGTAGACTAATGATGTAATCATAATACGTTTCCGTTTGCGGTTTCTACAAAAAACTGCTTCATATATATTTTATGTTCGATTTCGATCGGGTTTACAACATGTAGCGATAATGCGCAGTCACGATACACCTTTAAAAACCGCAATGCGCGGTTATCCATACAAGTATGTGAACAGCAGTCGTTCATTGTAACTTATTTGCGTGGTCCACAGTTTGCTATGGAGGCTTTTTCCGCAGTTTCTTATAGTTATATTCATCATCAGTCAAGGATAATTTAGCTATTTAATCTACTTCATTTATGGTAGAGGTCCTTACGGCTACACTTCGAGCCAGCGGGATTTTGTGTAAATAGTTACCATATCACTTATGCAACTACTCAAACGGGGACGCCACAACTTTGCGCGACAGCAACAGCGGCAGCGGGGTAGGGTACGTGTGTCTCTCTCACTCTTATGGTCTATGCGCTCGGATCTCTCGCTCTACCGGTGCCGCTGTCCCGGAAAATCGTGGTATCCCCGAAAGGTTTGTTCCACCACTTTCATATCGGAATATGGAACCCAAAGGTGCCTTTTGGTTCTACGTAGCCCCAGAACTCTCTTATAGGAAGTTTAAGTTTCCATGTATTCAAACGGATATTGCACGTATGTAATATATGTACCTATTTACGACCCATATCTGTGACACACGCGAAATCCTAATTCATGGTTTCACGCATGAGCGTGTCTGTGCTGGTAAAAAACGGCAAGTCATAATTTAAGAGGGAATTATTTACATATATCTCGATACCATTGGGTACATTGTTACCGATTACTAGGGTGATAAAAGTAAAAATGCGACATACAACCGCAACTCACGGACGACCTTCGAAAACCTCATATCGAATTTAGCTCGAAGGGAGAACATTTTAATTTTTTTTTTAATCGTAAAATGTAGGGCTATTTGAGATATTATTTTCATCCGTTTCCCGATTGGATGCGTTTATTATTATACTCGAAACTCCCAGGTTCTCTGCGATGACGTCACTATTCGCCATGACTTGTACTGCCAAACGGCAAAAACGATTGAGTCGGAAAATTTTAAATCAATAAAAAATATAATTTTTAAAGTATCATATTGACAAGATCTAATTGTTTATGGTGGTATAATAATCCTATTCGCAGAAATGGAATCTGAATTTACTTCTGAATAAAAAATGGAATACTTCAATTGAGAACCGTTTGGGACGCCATACGGAGCGGACGCGTTTTCTTAGCCTCTGCCGATCTGTATTGGCATCGTAAAAACCCGGCGAAAACAATACAATCACGGAACAAAAACAAGGCTCGACCAGATGTTTGCATGGTTGCCTGTTAACTTTTTACCGCGTGTAAACGAATTCTCCGCGTAATATCTATCCTTCTGTCTTTCTTTCAAATATTTAGTTACTAAGTAGATAGCCTAGTGTTTGGTGCGTCTATATTACTCGGCCTATCTGTGAGTGTTGATCAAGTGTGTGCGATTCCAAGTCTGCAGTACCCCTCCGCCGCGCCGGCCACACCACAGCAGCTTAATTTGGTGAGACCGTTCCATTTTCTAATGCCAATTGCAATATTATTATACTCCTTGTCTATGCCGCCACAAGGAAAGCTAGGCGAGCCCAAAGGATACGGTTTAAGAGTTTAATAAACTAAAACCAGTACCAAGTTTAGATGGACATAGGGCCAAGCACGGCCCGTATAGTAACACTCTTTAACTAACGTCAATTATGCACCTTTTCTTGGAAATCAGGCCACACTTCATCAACCTCTACCTGTGGACCAGCGTAATATAATACGACCCAGCCGTCTCATGGTATTCGTCAGAACAATTATATCTTTAGGTATTTTAAATTGCAAATAAACGGTACCCGCAACAACATCGGGAGTTGTCGTAAAATATATACAATAACTGTCATTTATTTATTGGAATCGTTAGTATTAATGTAGTTTTAGGTTTCATTCACTGTAATTTTCATTACTTAGGTACTTTTCCTTCCCGAGGGACATTCCTCTACTTTAGTACTTGTACTACTTTCCCATAAAACTTATATTTCTAACAGTAATTAAATTATATTAAGTTATTCTTTAAAAGTGAGTAAATATTTATTAGTAAACGAAACACAAGTAAAAATTAACAGTACATAACCTAAATAAAATTAACTAACAAAACCGATGTCCCCCAGATCATGGCCCTGCGGCAGGGTACCCGCAAGGTGCCTGCAACTTCCAAAAAAAAAAAAAAAAATTATATTAGGGTTAGTAGGTGATTGTGGACAGTTTATAATTCATCTAGTGAAATAACAAACTAACCTAACCTATCCGTCAGTTTACAATGTCACTGGTTAGTTTACAAACGGATGGTACCTATATAGTCATGATTACTGTACACTGTTTTATCCTTTCATGTTTTACGACTATAATCGAAAGATTCCGACGTGCTTCTTGCTGATACATATAACCTACTTCGGTGCGAAGGTGTAATTAATGCCTGGTAATTTTGTTTAAGTAAGAAAGCTCTCTGTACTGTAAGGGACGAAGAGCTGAACGGCCAGCTAAATAATTATTCGTTTATATTTTTGTTCCAGTGAATTTTTTCGTATATTCACTATAACTATGCTCGTTACACTATGTAATACCAAAACCATACTAAAAGTCCTGCCTTAAATCGAATATTAACCAAGTGTAGTGTATGATACACATCTTGAATTTTTGCCGTAGCACTTAAATAGCATAGTTTGGGTAGCTTACAAATATTTATTAACCGTTCAATAGTAATAATTTCGTTAGAGGCTACGTAATGAAGAAATGCAACAGCTTGCAAGCAATAACTTCCTAGAACAAAGAGGTCCCTTTTTTCATGGCTCTTAAAGGCCAGGTCACTTTGTCCCGAACACGTGCGAACACCGCCAGCTAGCAACAATTAGCCATTGTCAAAAAAAGGGACTAACATAAACATCGCCGGCTCATCCATAACATTAAACTCGACTGTCTTCATTTACCACGGAAAATTTAACAATTCCCAAGGGAGGAGATTACAAGGGCGATAGCAAACCAGTTGAAAATCGTGTTGATACCAATCTCGACCATCGATGGAGGTTCGAGGATTGCTCGCTAATCACGTCTTGTCCGACGAGAAAAATAACAGTCAAATCCAATTAGAGATTAATGGCAGTGTTTCAGACTTAATGTCTCCCGGTAACAATGCTCTTGCCTTGCCTTCGCGGAATAAATTAATAACACATTCGGAACCACTCTAGAAACGGTTTTCAGGGTGGAGAAAATATGATTATATTTGCCGCCGTGTGTCTACGGTAAATATCTATGTGCCTATGAATCATCAGCGACCACTACAATATAGGACACCCCATATAGGTACCTACGAATACCACAATGCCAAATCTTCGTGTCTTCTACGACTTCGCGGAGCTCCGTCCACTTCAACAGGCCTGACACTGAAGCATCAGTGATTCAACAATCCAGTGCTGACCAAACCACGACCGATGTAATGCGCAGCTACCGATTAATTGAAGCACAACCTAAAATAAACTAAAAACGCATGCTATCACGCTACCTCACAATAAGAAATATCAAAAGGAAGTGATCCGTCATGAAACGGCCATAACCACAATGTCACACGGTGAAGAAGAATGTGTCTAATAAGAACCCAATATGGGGCGAATCCCACGTGAACTCATACAGGCATCAAATAAGACCCCGCCATAGAACTTGATTTGGCTCGCGACCATTATCACTAAAGAAACTTCAAGAAGTTACCTACTAAGACGTCCACACACACGCAATATTATCTGAACCCTAACTTTAATCTGGATTATACCGTTGAAGGAAAGCACAAGCAAATTTAATTCACTAGAGTAATCAGCCAGAACGAAGAAATATTATCCCCAGAACATGGACCCGACACGGCCACTTGGATGAAAAATCTAAAATAGATAGAAACAGACACGGAATCAAAACTGGAGGATAATTACATACAAATAGCGACGTCTCAGCGACATCAACCTACAACATCAACACAAGAACTTATCCTACGTGATAACTGGAAACTTTGGACGACGAGACGCAGTCCACTATCCTTCCCTGTATATATTTACACAACTATCTGTCTATCTCCTTTCTGGCTCGATGCTAGTATTCTTGTCGGATCTCTCCCGTCGGTCCTCATCCTGACTGCAAAATAACCTACACTCCCAACCTGTAAACTTCTGGCTCCCCGGTGCCTCGGATAGGAGGGCCAGTTGATCTTACCGGAGCGGCAAAAGACGGAGGGGAACACGAGAAGACCCGGATACGTGCCCTGTCTCAGAACCGAAAGCTCCGGCCAGGGAATGTTAAGGTTTCTATACTACCCTGAACGACTTTCGGTATTGTGCCAGTATGCGCTTCTGAGTCATTTCGCTGAGCTTCTTTGTCTTTCCCTCTCTTGCATGCTCAACGCCTCCGCGTCCTTGCAGCAGAACTGCTGGCTGGGCGTAGTCACCGAAACGAAACGAAACGAATGAATAAAAAATGGAATACTTCAATTGTGTTCAATGTCCGCCGATACAAACGAGTCTAAACATGGCTAATCTAAACTTACTAAATCGTTGTTTACCGTTACACATACATTAATCAATCGGCAAAGCTAAACTAAGCAATTAGTCGGTATATATCAGTAAATCACAGCAACTGGCAGGCTCTCGTCTAGTCGGTTACCGTTAGGCCCGATATTACACTGGTATGACGAATCGGTTTTCACTTACGGAGAAACGTGAGCATATAAATCTTGGAAGCTTTTGTTAGGCATCGACAAGAGCTTTCGAGATTTATATACTCGTCAAAACCACTTTAAATTATTGTGATGACTGTGACTCGTCATACTAATCAATTAAGTAATTAACCCCC
The DNA here is from genome assembly GCA_947623375.1 of Apotomis capreana. NCBI lineage: Eukaryota > Metazoa > Arthropoda > Insecta > Lepidoptera > Tortricidae > Apotomis > Apotomis capreana. Next base: position 7,100,959 of record OX392507.1, read on the forward strand.
AACAGAAAGAGAGGTGTTAAAAGTTTAACATTGTGGCAGATGTGTGTGTGTAAACGGAAGGTCCAATATACGTATGGATAACTATGTTCGGGTGGAATCTTGCAACTCAATTTTAAAGCAGATCTTCAACCGATTGAGCTGAAATGTTGCATATCTACCTACTAAATTTTGATGGCAATACAATAATAAACCTTGGGGCTTGTCTGATGATGCAGCTGGAAGGTGGCGCTTATGTATGGTATGAATGTGGAGGTGGTGGTGGTAGATGCTTAGCTGTGTGTGGTTGGGTAGGGGTTTTTATTTTATTTAGAATTTATTAATTTCAATCGTTTAATGGATATTTTATCAAATTTTTATGTCACCAGATTACAGGTGTGCTACGCACAAGCACATGCATACATTTCTAATATTAGTGTAATACGGTTAATGTACGAGGGCGGTTTGATAAGTCAGTGACTTTAAGTAAAAAAAAAAACTTTTTCATAATCAAACCTTTTTATTCTAATTCTTAACTCTTTGGTTACTGGCTGTCATATTTTTTTTCTTATATTGCGAAAATTAAAAAAGAAATCGAGGCATATGTCAGATAAGAGCGGGAAATTTACGGAAAATGGAGAAAAGTGAATTTCGTGTGCTAATTAAGCATTACTTTTTACGTGGCAAAACTATCAAAGAGACTGAAGACCGGTTAAAAAAATATTATGGGGAATCTGCTCCATCGCATGGAATGGTACACAAGTGGTTTACAGAATTTCGTTGTGGACGTATCACCACCAATGACGCAGTACGGTCTGGAAGGCCGATTGAAGTGACCACTGATGACATGGTGAATAAAGTCCACGATATTGTTTTGGATGACCGTCGAATGAAGATACGTGAGATAGCCGAGATTGTACACATTTCATCTGAACGAGTTTTTCATATCTTACATAATATTTTAAGTATGAAAAAACTTTCCGCAAGATGGGTGCCGCGCTTGCTGACAGCCGACCAAAAACGAATTCGCGTAAGAACTTCCGAGCAATGCTTAGCCAAATTGAAACATAATCCTAATGATTTTTTTCGTCGATTCGTGACGGCGGACGAAACATGGATTCACCATTATACGCCAGAGACGAAAAATCAGTCAAAACAGTGGACTTCTGCTAGCGAACGGGCCCCGAAGAAAGCGAAAACCGTTAATTCGGCTGGAAAGGTAATGGCCACTGTCTTTTGGGACAGCCAAGGTATTATTTATATCGATTACTTGCAGAAAGGTCAAACAATAACTGGCGTTTATTATGCTGCTTTGTTGGAGAAATTTAACGCAGAAGTTGTGAAAAAACGGCCACATCTGTCAAAGAAGAATATACTGTTTCATCACGACAACGCCCCTGCACACTCGTCGGCAGTCGCAACAGCCAAATTAGTAGAATTACGTTATGAAATACTGCCGCACCCACCCTATTCTCCAGATTTGGCACCGTGTGATTTCTTTTTATTCCCAAACATGAAGAAATGGCTCGGCGGGAAAAGATTTTCATCGAATGAGGAAGTCATCGCTGAAACTGAAGCCTATTTTTCAGGGTTTGACAAAAAGTATTTTTTCGAGGGGATACAAAAGCTGGAGCATCGTTGGACGAAATGTATCGAATTGGAAGGAGATTATGTAGAAAAATAAAATAAAAAAATTTGAAAAAGTTTTTTTTTTTTACTAAAAGTCACTGACTTATCAAACCGCCCTCGTACAGTTGAGTTATTCAATTTACGAGCAATAATGTGATCAATCAAAAATAAGTATGTGAACACACCTTCATTGTGAACAGCGTGTTCGGATATTTTTGATCAAAATGCTCATACATACGCATCGACTGTACTATCAATAGAAGCCCTTGCTATGCTATTCTTCAGACAATTTGGCTATCCAAGTTCCTTTACTTTCTCATAAGTAAAAAAGTTTTTCCCCCATTTCTAGCATGCAACACGTGTACATGTATCTTCGTAGTAGGTAAACTAATTATAGTATTTGTTTACAGTTAGCCCACTCATGTGTTACACAGGGCACTTTTTATGAATACTTGTACTAAGTAGGTATAATATGACTCTGGGGGGCAGACCGTGGCGGGGGGTCAATAACCGATTCCCGCGTTTCGCGAATATCGTAAACCGATGTTTATGTAATTACCTACTGTATCGTAAAATATTTTTATGTGGTTGTAAACTTGGGATACTTACATATTTTGGAAAGTATCGTAAACGAACAGTAAATAAAATACATATGTCAAAAATAATATACCTACCTACTTATTTTCTTTCCACTGTAAAGTCATAATCATAAGTGCACTTATATTATGATGTGCGATGATTTGCGACTAGTCTACGAGTATATACACTTGGTTAGAATCAAGTAGGTAATGCCAGGAAAAAGCTAGTGATAAGCGTGACAAAGCTCTATAAATATCCTTATCACGCAAGCCTCGAAAGGTCCTCGACCGAACTGGTCATAAACGCTAGTAAACAAATAAACAAAGAATACAAACACTGTTTTTGTTTGGGGTGAAGCCAGATTTAGGTAAACAATTTTGTTCACACCTTCAAAACTACTGGGATTTACTTTAAATTTAGATTTATACACAAACGCTTATTACGTAGAACCAATTTTGTTGATCGTAAGTACCTGAACACATACACATAACATAATAGCATTATGGTAACATAACGGCATTAATTTAATTTCCGTTCATATAGTCATTCTGATATCAAAACTAGGCCCTGAACAACATCTGGGTCTCAAGATAGATGCATCGAGCCCTTCGAACTTGACAATATCACGTCAGATCCGAAGTTGCTAATCCCAGATTATTCATCGGCATCGACCGTAACGACTGTCATGATTTTCTTCGTCAGCCCAAGCATCAGGCACGGAAAATTCTGTCAAATAATACCTAACCCACCCAGTACCCACCTCATATTTTTCTTTTTTTTTCTGAAGCGTGTAGAAAGGGAACCTTTGTTACCTGAGTGGGCGACCGACCGAGGCACGCAAGATTCCATGCCGATGCTCATACTCCATAGACGGCAAGGTCGCGGCCGATAACCTCTCCCGAGCCATACGGAGAATCAACTGCCGCGATTTCTATATTAAGGTAACATCGGAAGTATAAAGTCGTCTTGATATAACATTAGGACTTCCACCTTGACTTCCACTTACACTTGGCAGGTTTCTACAATTCTACTTTTTGCTAATTGTTTGGGAGATACCTTTTTAAGCGATAATCCTGATGTTGACTACCGTTCATCACACCATTCTAGATTTATCAACTCGTTTACGTTACGTTTTGACCTGGTGTCAGTGGCGTCGTATACTAATGAGGTCCAAACTTAACAAACGGGTTGTAAACGGGTTGTATGTACGTAAACTGCATCCCAGGAACCCCAAGCAAGTAGATAAATATATTCTTACTCCATCAGTCAGATGCGACCAAGAAGACAACCCTAAAGTCAATAAATCCATAAAAATTATAGAGTACACTTCAAATATTTCGCATAGATACATTTCAAGCAATAAGCAATGGTTTTTAAGACACTATGAACGTCAGAACTGGTTTTAACCTACGGTTAACTTGGCAAGAGATTATAATTATAGTTAACCAAACGGTAGCTAATCGATAATAACTTACTTCTGTACGAACCGTGCAATAACTATAATTAAAGTATGTTTGAGTGAATCTGCAGTCTTGCTGTTTTTCTGGTCGCTTTTTTGTAGTTCTAGGAATGAAATTGATATTTATAATGGTGTACTGTACATATTATAAAAAAATATGATCAGTATAATTGCAATCGTTTAAATACCTGACATAGATCATTAATCCATTACATGATATAATATTCCTTCTCATACTATGTTAAAGATTAAGGTTTATTTATTTAATCTTTATTGCATAATAGGCAATAGTACAAATGGATTAGGCATTCTCTACCATTTAACTATAGGGCCAAACCGAAACTAAAAGATGGTGCAGGATCAGTTTATCCTGCAGGTATGTTAGTCACGCCCGCAACAAAGAACATAGGTACCTACAATCTTATAATAGTGGTTGTAGTGATTAGTTTTTCGGTAAAACTTTTTTGATGCTAAAATTTGAAATAGCAGCACCAGGCCCAACCCCCTATCTATGGGATTACAGCTGTCAACGTAAATTTTAACCTTAATCCACGTGTTATACTGTCGAATTTGACAACTCGCCCTCATTTACTGCAAATCACGGTATTCACTCAAGAAACCTACCCCACCCCAACGCTTTTCCGTTCTATAGCTGGTATGCCCGGCCCAAGGCGATACGCAATGGGATAGTCACTAAAACCAGTTCTGTCGGGCAAAAGTGCAAAACATTATCATAGTCATTGATCCTGTCAGATTAAGGATAATTTGAATAGGGTACAGAATATTTTTTTCTACCTTTCGTGGAATTCAGATAATAAGTATTAGTTAAACACACTATTAGGGAGGTGTCCGTAGAATTTGATCTCATCAACTTACCTATTTTGGCGTTTGACTATCCCTCTCTATTGCTATTGCAATAAGTTAGCCACATCTTTTTGATGCCACACCACTGGCCTACAGTCTACACACCCAAATGTATCCGATGAAATCGAAGTTCGCGATGCCAATAATGTAACTGTAGTTCGGTATTTCGGTACCGATGCCGCATAGAAACCGGTTTCGACCGACTGTAAAGTTTACCAACAAACCGTCAGATGGTCGCCTTTTTATAAGGAACTGAGAACTGGTTTTTGCAGAGGACGGAAGCAAGTCGAAAACTTAATGAAGTGTTTTTAAATGCATTTACATGGAACAATTCGCTGTTGCAAGCAATTTGGCGAACTTGATGGTCAGCTTTTAAACATGTAGGATTTGATAGTGTAATTGCTTCATCTTTATGACGATTGGCCAGGCCAGTGTTAGCATTATAGATATGTAGTTCTATTCTATCTATCCGACGCTCGAGTATCATACCTATATTTACATAACAGCAAAAAATATAGGTTGCATTAGGTTGCTTGGCGTTAAACCGTGAAGCATCTCAGGATACGCCACCAGATATGATGGTCAGATGGACAACCGTCTATATGGATACAGATAACTGTAAATATATCGAATTATTAGTCCCAAACCAACGGCTTATCGAAATTTTGGACCCGTATATTGAATCGAAAAATCAAACCACTTATTTAGCAAAAAAATCTCAATAGGCACACGCGCACGCTAAATATCTCCGTGCTAAATATCAAAACTCACCAGTTGGATGCAAAAAGTGATTGAATACACCAAACAGTCATGCCCGCCTTAACTGTTCATTTTGAAAGAGAGAACAGTTACCCAGCCGATACAGACATTATGGGAAGTGGGCCGCTTCTGCGCTGGAGACGAGATGGCTGTAGTTTAGATTTGATTTAACTAAGTTTCGCAACCATACATACGTTAATAAATAAAGGACAAATTACAGGCGAGATGAAGAAGTTCTATGAAACCAAAAATGAAATTAAGCTTATTTTTTAGGTTTGGAATTCAAAGGTTTGCCTTAGAATGTAGGCAAACTTAAAATGATTTAAGCTTAAACAGAGTTAAACAAGACAGGAAGGAATACACTAAACAGATGGTTTTGGAAAAGTGTGAGTATAAATCTGCTCGAATGTTGTACCTCTAAAAGTCTTTAAAGACATAATTTTATTGCAAGCTCTACACTACTCGCGAAGGTTGGGCGAATATGATAGAGAGGTGAGGCACTTCGGTGGAGGAAGTAAGACTTCGGTCAACGGGACTCAGTCAACTTCGCGATTAGTGTTAATAGTGTGATGCCGGCATATCGATTTCACCTGAGGTTGAAGTGCTAAGAAAGCGGAAGACATCATTGGTTTTAAAACTGACAAAAACTGAGAATGAGTTACAAATAACCTAAAAAGCTACCGGCACTGCGTTTAATAATATGGATGAAAATAATGACGGGCAAAATCAGACCGTTAGAGGTGAACGGCCGCGAGCCATTTATCTCACCTCAGCAAATATCTCGTAAATATAGGTATCGCATTTCGGTCTCATTTAATATGGGATTTGGAAACGGGGTTAATGCGTGATTAGCCTTGGTGGTTAATTTCTGGAGATCGAGGTGACGTTTATTCGGGATTCCTTCATGGATGTTACCACCTTCAAACTTTCAATAAAAGAGCATTCTCATTCTCACATCCCATCACTTAACTCCTCTGATGTTGTAGTTCAATTCCATGGGCGACGGTAATCGATTCGAGGTGATTTAAGAATAAGAATAGAATAATTTTGATTTACCAAAAGAAACGTTTCTACATTTAACATAATTTTACAGTGACTTCCACACTAGGCATAGCCTGTATCGTGGAAGTCGGATCATACACGTCAGATTCGAAAACAATGCAGCTATTGAATTTAATGTATTCATTGAACAATATCAATTGAATGTTCGGGTTGACTGGAGGATTTCGGTTTTATCTAGGTGGCCTGGGTGAAACAGGAAAACCTGTATTCTTTAATGTAATTTTTACGATTGCATATAGTATATCATTTGCTACCTACCTCCTACGGCCCCTAAAAGAAATCTTAGGACCACGGATTTTTTATGGCATTTATTTTATTTTTCTTTGAAAATCCTGGAGAGAACGACTAGTTTAAACTTAAATTACAAAAAAGTTTCAGTGCCTAGACCTGAAATTTTTAATTCATTGAAAAATACCAACAAGTCGGGTCTAGTTATTTTTTTATTGACTCAGAAACGTTTTTCAAGATGTGAAAATTCAATGAAACTAAAACTTTGATTACCATTTAAAAAAAAACTACAAAAAACCATGCTCTTGAAATTGTTTCAAAACCTTATCTTGTTTGTCCTCTTTCTAATGATGTACGATAATGCCATACAAAAAAAAAATTAGGTCTAGGCACTAAAACTTTTTTGTAATTTAAGTTTAAACGAGTCGGTTTCTAGGATTTTCTAAAAAAAAACAAATAAATGCCATTACAAAATCCGTGGGCCTAAGAATTTTTTAGGGGCCGTAGGAGGTAGCAAATGACCCCTTCTATCCCCCATTTTAATTTGGCAAACGATGTACCAAACACCATGTATTCGTGTGTATTTCACATTTATTCAAATTCCCTTACATTAAAGTGTTAACTAAATGCAAATTACTATTCTAAATCCACAGTTATCTCGAGATCTGCATAATAAATATACCCAAACATCGCAAACAAAGAATTAGAAAATTCTTTGGTCCCTTTCATCCGCACCTTTCGCAGTTGGAGTGAGAGGGACGGATTTTTTTTGAGTAGATAACTAAGTTACCAAGGCAACGGCGCGTGACAGACGTCTGCGTCTGCGTCAGACCAGAACGGCTGCGCGGGAGTGGAAAAAATGGACTTACACGGAAAATTGTTTTACGGACAAATGGGTTTATTGGTCTTGCGAGGAATGTTGGTAATTGGAGTTTGTGAGCTTCTCCGTGCTAACTCCCATTCCGGGAGAAAAAGGTTAATTTATTGCTCTGATCTGTTTACAGTTCATTATTAAAAACGAATCACTTCTTTGATCGAGCAAACGAAGTGTCTCCGTTTCAGCTTGGGTAAAACATCATTCGTATGTTCCAGTTGTTTGGATTTTCTGATGTTCGGATACCTATTCAGTTGTATTTACCTACAGATATTCTCGCCTAAGTCGCATTTATCTCATGAAACTTCATGAGTAGGTTCCATACGCATATTTTTACTTCTTTGTGGATTACGTTTCTCGAAATTTCTAAAGAATTACAAATTTCAGCCACATTGAAACAAACTTGGGAGATGAGCAGTAGATCACCTATTAAATTTTTCTAAACTTCAATAAAATGTTCAGTCTTTTATCACAACACGGCGAGATAAACCAATAATTACTGTCTTGGGCTTGTTGCTTCAGTGTACAGACATTTTTAACAGACTTCAAAAAAGGAGATTGTCAGTTTTTTTATGTAGCTGAACTTTAAAGTTTGTTAACTCTAGAAGTTAAAATTGTTTACATTTTTACCACCAAAAAAAAGAGGGGTGTTATAAGCTTCAATGTTTATACTCCATTTCAAATGCGAAGACCCGATTGCACTTGACGATCGTTTATTTGTGTGTCTGCACGCGTTTTTTTTTAACCGAAAGAGTTGTCTTAGCATTGTTGGTTGGGTCAGAAGTTTTAAATTCTGAATTAGTTAGTTGTTGACAGGAGATTACGCCTGTCAAATGAGTTGATGAAACATTATCTCAATGTTCCAGATTAAAATATCACATTCAGAATCCTTGTATCCAGAATGAATCTGTCGGAAAAAAGATTTACGGACTAATTTATTCCCCCCTAAGCCATGTAGGACATATTTAACAACTAAACTCGTCTCATTAATTAAAAAGGATCAAATCCCTCCTAATTGCTAGACAACTAATCTCAACAAGCAGCCATTAACGATTATACCAAGTGGCTACAGTTGGTTGTCGTCAAATTAATGTGGGACGACGATGTACGAAGCGGGATGGAGGTTCAGAGTTTAAATAGACACAGTTCTAGCCTACGTATGTTGTTTCTGGTAGGATCATTGTAGTACACACTAGTATTTAGTTTCTTAATTCTTCTCTATGCATTTAGTAATCTTACACCTCAACATACGTTTCTGCTAGGGCATACAGTCCGGGAAATGTTAGTATGGCAGTACCGGAAATTCCCGTGCACTCTATAGTTATTGCCAAAGATAACCTATCGTTAGTCCGAATTTTCGGTTCTCATCTGTAACGTTTCGCCAAATTTTCTTTTGTCCGGAAGTCTTTTTCCAAAACTGTTAATATTTCATAATAATTGTAACTTTACTATGTTTATAAAACTGTGCGAATCTCGGAATCAGGAAAAACGGCTTTCGGACAAATGAAAATTTGGCGAAACGTTACAGATGGGAGACCATGTTTTGGAGTTGTAATAGGATACGATTGCCAAAGCAGCAGAAATAATTTAATAAAACAGACAGACAGTTCTGCGTCTCATGCATTTCTTAGTTTCATATTTCGCCACATCTCAACTACAACATTCTCTAATAATCTCTCAAATCTGGAATCAAATTCAGCTATTCATAGAAAAAAAAAATCAATTCATTTTTATATCGTATATAATGTCCTAACTCATCTATGTTGGTTCTTAGTAAATGTTTGTACCTATAAGGCCCAAACACCGAATGCAATAATTCTGCTCACATTCACAAAACTACCTCTTATTTGCTTTTCAACCAAGGACTTAACCTTTTACTAATTCAAGCTTGCGAATCTATACAAGATATTTTTTTAAGTCCATATACGTAAACCCTCATACATCGATGTTTTATGCATTCCGGGAGCTATTTCCGTCGCAAGAGGCGTGTGGCAACGACCACTATAACAATTCCATGATAAAGATCCTAAGTCTTCACTATAGAGGTTACTATAGCTTTGTCCACGGATATCCAAGATGGTTGTCCATATACATAGTCAATGCCTTGTTGGAATAGGTCGGGGTGATAGTGGGCTGGCAGATAAAGACAGCCTATTTTTACTCGAACAGCATTCCGGAGATTTGATTTTAGCAGAATGTACATACATTAGAATATTACTAAAGACCGACCGACCACTAACAAAGTTAAAGAGAGACAGACTTAAACTGTGAAGTTGTCAGTGCACTGGTCATTATACGTTACCATAATGCCAACAACATCGCAGTGCTGGGGTTTTCGGCGCACTAAGGATTTGAAGGCTACTGATGGCCTAGTATTACTACTAGTAAATACTGGTAGTAAAAAAGTGGAAATCAAAGATAATTTTGAACTCGGATTGCATTTTGAACAATAAAATATTGATTTAATGACAAAGGTCATTCGATAATTGTCATTTTTCTGTCTAATCGTGCAGATACGTGATGCTGACTGGATCGAAGTGATATCAATCGGCGTGTCGATTCTTAGAAATGTAACTCCTTAAAACTGGAACTTAGGAAGGAAATCATGCATTGTGAATTTGTGAACAATTAAGCTAAGTTTGCATTTGGAGTTCACTCATACGGTCATAGAATGGGACATTATGGGCACCAGATGGAAACTTTGCTCAATGGGTTATGTCTACTACTGCCTGTAATTGAGATATTCTTAAGCAATAGCTACCAGATTTAAAGTAAATTACATCGCCAAATTTAATAAAGCCTAATTGCACCATGCTCCGTTACTTGTACTCGTTAAGGGCTAATATTTTACGTTTATTTGTTACTACGTTTGTTAATTTGTTTTTTTTTTAAAGCTACTTAATTTGAATGACAACGAATTCAGCTGATTACAACTAACATAGCATGGTGGTGAATAGGGCCTAAAATAAGCTAAACGAAAAGCCATAAATTCGTGCAGCAATTTAAGGTAGCAATAACAAATTAACAAGCAAGCCATTTAACAATCCCAACGACTCGTTAAAAGCAATGTACCGCTACGAAAATGGAAGCAAATTATGGATTGAATATTAATCACTTCATATTTCTAACAAGCAATAACTTAACAGAAACACATTAAGTGAATTAAATGGTTGCCCAATAAAAATACTCTTTCAACCGAACGCAGCTGTAGCCTAAATTGGATTAAAAATAAACGAGTCAACGCACTCTGCTTGATGCTTGAGCCCTGCATTCAGCCATGTTTTCGAATGGCGTCTGTGACCTTGACACTGTCGCGGCATGTTCCGTTCCATATTTTAAAAAACCGGCCAAGTGCGAGTCGGACTCACGCACGAAGGGTTCCTCGCACCATCAAATAAAAAAACGGCAAAGAAATCACGTCTGTCGTGTGGGAGCGAAACTTAAATATTTATTTTATTCTGGTTTCAGTATTTGTTGTTATAGCGGCAATAAAAATACATCATCTATGAAAATTTCAACTGTCTATGAGCTATGTATCACAGTTCATGAGATACAGCCCGGTGACATAAAGACAGACGGAATGCGGAGTCTTAGTAATAGAGTCCCGTGTTTACCCTTTGGGAACGGATTTACGGAACCCTAAAAGTGAATTCGGAACGACGCGACGAAAATATGGTAATGGTGACCATAGACTGTGACGTCAAAGATAAGAGTAACAATGCGCTGAAATTAAATAGAATATTTTATTTGTATATAAAACCATAGGAAATAGGAAAACTAGCAATTTTATAAAGTTCGTGTAAGTACACGTACAGTACAATACGGAGATAGTCAGAAAGGAAAATGTAAATTGCAGCATAATTTTAAATGAAACTGAATTATATTTTAGGCGGTTTTCACACTGCTCCGCACATCGGAGCGGCGGCGTCCAGTGCTGCGGTTTTTAACTTTGTACTGTAGAATATTGATTTGTGCACAAAAACCGCAGGGTATAACACACTGACACCGCATCTCCGCTCAAACTAAAAATCCGCAGCACCGCTCGTCCGTCCGGATTCCGTCGCAATGTGACAACCGCCTTAGGGAATCCATAGATTTTTGAAATATTGATCGAGCGAGCGAGACGTCTCCATTTCAGCTTCGGTCAAAATGCTTTCGTATGCCCATTTTCCAGATCTCCGGATGTCTCGCCTTTGCAATTTTATGAGCAAGTTCGATAATGATATTTTTTTTTGTAATTTTTTTCGAAAGATGAATATGTCGAAGGGGACGAGGGTAAAACATATCTTAAATCTCGCATAACTACTATGTATAATTTGGAATTATTATTATTATTGCGAGGATAGCGGTGGTAGCCTAGTGGTTAAGGCATGCGACTTTCAATCCGGAGGTCGCGGGTTCGAACCCGGCCCGTACCAATGAGTTTTTCGGAACTTATGTACGGAATGTCATTTGATATTTACCACTAGCTTTTCGGTGAAGGAAAACATCGTGAGGAAACCACCTAAGCCCAATAAGGCCTAGTTTTCCCCTCTGGGTTGGAAGGTCAGATGGCAGTCGCTTGCGTAAAAACTAGTGCCTACGCCACATCTTGGGATTTAGGTAGCCGACCCCGATTGAGAATTCATTCTCATATAATGGGACAAAGGCTAGGAGGATGATGATTGCGAGGATACATGACTATATAGTCATACGCATGCGCACTGTATACAGACACATCGACATGCATGCCCGTACACTCTAATACAGAGTCTATACATGATCTAACCAAGTCAACAAGCTGGCATCCCAAAAAGGCAAACCGCAAAATAAGCTCGCGTCGCGACTGCACTTACGTTCTAAATTTAAACGCTAGCGCCAATCAGTGTTGCCAGGCCAGCTGCAGTCTTAGTTTCCTTTTTCGTAAACACTTATATGGCATCCGACGTTATCGGCCAGTTTTACATCGCATTAATGAGTGTGTTCTAGACATAGATCACTTCCAGCTACTCTTCTTTTGTTTTTCGACTCAATGGTCGTTTAAAAAGTTAAACAAGAAATTTTAAATAAATAGCATGGCATGAGGAGGAAATGAAGAAAAAAATTATTGATTTGAGGAGATAAAAGTAGTTGAAGTAATTGATTGATTGCAACAGTAGAAGATTGATTCCACTACGCTACGTCAAGTACGGCTTAACCACTGTGGATAACAGACAGGTAATCTGTAATCCCGGATTAAAACATAAGCTACTTAATCATAATCACGGAATATATGGTTTCTATGTGGGAGCGGAAACGGGAAAGGGTCTGTTAGACTGGCAACACTGACTAAATGAAGTGACGCTTTTTATTGCTAAATATCGGATCAAACTCGAAGATGAAAAGTTTAATTCATGGTAGCATTCCAATTTCAAGGGATACAGTCAATGTTTGGTTACCAGATGCCATGTGAATGTCTGACTATAGTAGATGTAATATGTTGCTATAATAAAGCCAAACGAAGCATAAAGAAATTTGAAGACGCGCATACCGCAAGACGCCGTGGGAACGGAATTAAAATGGCCGCCAAGCTCTAATCTAAGCAGTGCAGAAAAAGGTCATTGTTACTAAATATTATGGATAAATAAATAATACAGTAAATATAATAGGTACACGACTACAATGGGCGGATGTCACTATGGCGTATTCTGTCGATACGACTCATATGTTTATTTATTTAGGCGTACACTTATCGCTTTTTAATAAGCTGGGATCGTCTAAGGGCCTGGAAACAACAGGAGGCAAAAAATAATGAAAATGGTCCTGCGTTCCGGATTTTAAAACAAGTAACAAAAACATATCAGCGACCAAAAGCTCTAAACAATTGAGGATAAAAACTACCTAACGAACAAAGAAAGGTTTATGGACTACCAAGTAGGTACCTAAATGATGAAGGCAAATATGATGACAACAACTCTTCATTGTATAATTCGAGGAACCGAATCCAGATATCATGTAGTCAAGTTTAGTTAGACATGGTTTTACTAGTGCCATTAATAGTAAAATCATGTTAATTGATAAAGTAACCAATCTTGATAAGGGCATAATAACCGCAATAAATATTACCCCACACAGCTGTACTGAAAGCCTCTCGAAAATGGTAATAAGCGAGATATTAGATCGGTTCGAGAGCGATAAGATAGTTGCGATAAAAGCACGATATGTCAGTCATGATGTCTGACCACACTACAAGGGAAGAAAAAAATGCGATTTTTGTTTGCCATTTTATAAAGATTTTTAACCTCTATTGGTCTTGAGACAAGACCAGGACGTGTACCTAACGGTGATGGGAAAGTAGGATCATATTGGTTCTTCGATTCTGCAATGTCATGTCATTAATATTTGTTTTATCTTGACCTGATAGTTAACTGTTAGATATTTCTTTATGTCTGTCTTCAATATTTAAAATCTTATACATCTTCAGTTTTAAATCGAATACTATCGAACAAAACACGTACGGTTATTTTTGACAAAACAACATCAATTCAATTTTTGTTGTTTATGGCTCCATCGATACCATCGATGATTCCGCCAATGTCGAGGTTAAGGAAGACACGTGTTTATGATAAAGACCAGCGGCATCTCAATACAAAAGTGCAGTCACTGGCGATTTAGAGCCCATCACTATAAAAAATCCAAAACTTAAATGAAATGCGAACGCTCGGCGGTCCGTTCAGAAGCGTTCCGCTGTCCGTCGACATAATTAGCTCATAATTACTGAAATGGTGATCTGTAGCGCGACTAAATCTCATCTTTATACAGATAACAGTAATGAGTAGACTGTGGAAAGTAGTGGCGTGCGGATTTGGGAAAGTAAGTTGATGTTCCGAACGCATACTCGGAATAGTTCCGTTTTTGAATGCCTTTCACCTCACTTTATTATCTGTGGCTCTGACTCATTATTTTTAATGCGTTTGTATCAAAACAACTCCAACTTAAATTCTTCTGCAAACATAATTTTTAAATTTGACTTAATTATGATAAACAATATTTCGGCAGAAGCATCTGTATAAACGAGAATTAGTGTTATGTTAATAAATTACTGTTTATCATTTCATTTCGAGCTAATCAAAATGGAGAACTTGAAATGTGAGCTTTACCTCAACTTAACTAGATAAGCGTTGAACAGTGAACAGAAACTTCCTCAATTAGGTAGGTAATAATGTTGACAGACTCCAAGGCACCATTAAATCATCCTTATCGGACAAATGAACCCCCAACAGCCCTAATAGACCGAACGAACTCCAAATGAATACTGAATAGTAGACACAATCATCAAGTTGTTTATAGACAATTTACGTAATGAAATAAGATATTGAAGCAAAGTAGATACAGATAGAACAGAATCCTATTTCATCTTACACGGAAAAATGCTGTTTTGATATTTTTGAGAGTGATAAAGCATAGTTAGTATAGGTTTTATCCCTCTCAAAAATTTCAATCCAGAAACTGAAAATATACAACGAAGCAAGAAGACGTGTATAATTTTCAACTTATGAAGCCTATATTGTGTATCTCTTTAAAATGTATTTGTCTAAGAACCTGTAATACTAGCTAGTTACCGAGAGGAATACTACTGAATAAATAATTCTGTCCAAACAATAAATTTTCAGACACGAATAATTACAAAGTTCCCGCTGATAGTTCACTTTCATTTTCTCCCTTGTTCACTATCACGTACAAGTTACAAATAGTAGTTACATAGTTCAATAAAGCATAGTTGTCATTGACACATGATCCGTCGGCGGAGGACGCGACCACGCGACGCTTCGCTGCCTGCGCCCGCGCTCGTTAATCTGATCCAGTTAGATCTTCAATGCGCATGCGAGGCTTTCTAACAGATTTGGAACGATGCTCATGTTCGCAAAATGGTATTTAATTGGGTTCTATTGATTGATGTGAACTTTTATCATAAATCAAGCTACAATTCTTGTTTAAGGAATATTTTTGTAGGAATTAAGTCTGGTTTTAGCCGTATTTTAGTTCTGCCAAGATTGCTAGAGTTTGCAACGCCCAGGAAAACTTAAATACCCAATATTGCGTCAATTTCCAATTTAATCATCCTTTGCTATGATCAATTTCAATGTAAATGTTCAATTTAGAAATCTTTCCATTTCTTATTTCATTTATATCAAAACATAATCCACCGACTAGTTAAACACCAATTAAAACATATGGAGAGGAGATACACTTATGTCTAGAAAGCAAAACATCTCGAAGATCATTTTCCTCACATTGTCACCGGAGCCATAAATAACGAAAACGAAAGTATGGTAATTTGATGATACGCCAGAGCACGATTAATTATTCATTACCATTAATCTCGAGTTATTTAACTAATTCATATGTCTGACTTTCACGGCAGTCTGACGAAGTTGCAGTTTTGCTAAATAAAATTCATTTCTTGGACCCATGCTTATACAAATACTGGAATAAGGCTGTGACTGTGACTATTGAGTAAAAGTAATGCAAAATCTATGTACGCTTAGTTGGGTTCTATGGTACAAAATGGCCGTCAAAGATGGCGCGACAATTTCAACGGGATTTTAAGGGATAGGCCGGATGCTGCCAAGGGCAGGATTTGTCTAAATTCAAGGTTGAAAGGCCTTTGTTTAGCAGTGAATTGTTGGTTAGTCGATATGCAAAATTATTGTACTTACCTAATGGTAAACTTCTGTAATAATTATAAACTGACTGGGTTGGAAGGGGGAAATGTCAATGAGACATGGAGAAGTTTTCAAATAGGTAATACAAATTTACCATAAGATGTAGGTGGTTTCTTTTGTCTTCAACTCCTTCAACGCCAATAAATTGACGTTTGTCTACAGGACTCTCTCGCTGTACCGCTGTACCAATATATTTTTGTGCTTAACTGTTCAGAATCTAACTGGACTTGGACACAACGTGGTCTGCCATTTCGAATTCCCGTCTATATGTACATACGAGGGTTGTTTGATAAATACACGTTTTAAAAAGTTATTCTTGTTACTGGCTGAAATTATGTATACGAACTTTTTAGGCATCCTTTATGGACTAGAAAATTAAAAAAAAATACAGCGTTCTTTTGTTTTTTTTTCTTTTAACGGCTTTTTACGACGGAGTTCGCGTTGTTATTGCAATAATGGAGAAAGAGCAGTATCGTTCTGTAATTAGTTTTCTGTTTTTGGAAGGAAATTCTTGTGATGAAATAAAAGTACGCATGCAAGCTGTTTACAATGATCATAATCCTTCTATGACAACCATTAGATATTGGTACAATGAATTTAAACGAGGCAGAACGTCCATCTTTGATGAAGATCGCCCAGGACGTCCTGATGTTGAGGTGACCACAGGTGATATGGTAAAAAAATTGAGAATATTGTATTAAGCGATCGCCGAATAAAACTTAGAGAAATTGACGACATTGTAAATGTTTCGATTGAACGCGTGCAGCACATTTTAGAACACAAATTAGGCATGAAGAAGGTTTCGGCGAGGTGGATGCCGCGTTTGCTCACCGAGGAACAAAAGCTCACCCGGAAGCAAATTTCAAGGCACTGTTTAGATAAGTACGAAAGTAGTCCGGGTGAGTTCCTTCGGCGTTTTGTGACTGTTGATGAAACGTGGATACACCACTATACCCCAGAAAGTAAAGAACAGTCTAAACAGTGGATTTTGCCGGGGGAATCAGCTCCAAAGAAGGCGAAGACCGTTCCATCGGCCGGAAAGGTCATGGCGACTGTTTTTTGGGACTTGCAGGGAATCATCCATACTGATTATTTACAAAAAGGAAGAACGATAACCGGGCAATGTTACGCTAATTTATTGCAAGAATTTGATACCATTTTGAAAAAAAAGAGACCACATCTAAATAAGAAAAAAGTTCTCTTTCATCATGATAATGCACCAGCTCACTCCTCAAGAATCGCAGACGCCAAATTAAAGCAATTACATTATGAATTGCTACCTCGTCCGCCCTATTCCCCAGACCTGGCTCCCTGTGACTTCTTCCTATTCCCAAGTTTTAAAAAATGGCTCGGTGAAAAGAAATTTTCGTCCAATGAAGAGGTCATTGCCGCCACGGTGGCCTATTTTCACGACTTTCCGAAATCTTATTTTTTAGACGTCTTATTAAAGCTAGAACACCGTTGGAGCAAGTGTATAGAGTTGGAAGGTGACTATGTAGAAAAATAAATATACACGTATACAAACCTTTGTTGTTTTTTTCTAAACACGGGTATTTATCAAACAACCCTCGTATGTGTTCGTATTCCTGTAAAGCTCTGGTTTCCTACGATAGCAGTGCCGTCATATAATATGGCGGCCGTCTCCATACTTCGTACTAGTAACCTAGGAAACCCGAGCTTAACCCTTGTGCCGATACGTGTGGTGATCTTATGGCAAGATGTTGCATGACATAATCAGATTACACACAATAGACATGATGATTGTTGTCCAGAAATCCTTACTTTACACATCTCAATCGTAGGTATACGAATAGGTGTGATCAGTGCTAGAAATAAAGTTTTGGGTGGCTCGCCATGAATCTACACCGGGAGGTTTGTTTATGCAACCCTCTCTAACAGACTACATACTAGTGGCTGCTCACAGGGCATCCCGCGATCATTTTTCGAAATGGCTGAAACATGTTTGAAACATTCTCTCACAAAAATTTCGAAAACTAATATTCCGTTGACCCAACGATTCGATCCAATAACAATTGAGCCAACGAACATTCGATAGCGTCCGAGAGTACGTATTCGGAACTATGATATACACTCAAGTGGCAAACAAACTGCAGAAGCACTTATACAGCCCTTATACTGCTAATTTAAGCTGAATAAAGGGTGTATAAGTGCTGCTGCAGGCTTGTGAACATTGCGACTGAAAAATGCGAACTAAAAATATCTATATATGTAAGTATTGACCCTGCTCACAAAATATCACTAGAATCGGTTGAGAAATGCGGCCTGTAGGGAAGAACAGAACATGCGAAAGAATTTTCGGCCAACCAGAAACAGAGCCGCTTCGTTCGGTCAAAAAAGATCTCATCTCAAAACTTCTTTGGTTACTAATGTAGGTAGACTACATTTTTTATTCAGAATTTTGTGAATGATTTGCATTTCAACGATACGCACTCCTGTTTCTAAAGTACCCAAGCCATACTGACGGAAGTAAGAGCAACACGGTGCATAAATTAGTGGAAGATGGAATATTTAAATGTTTGCTTTGAATAAGAGGAGGCGTGGTGGTCTTATTAGTATTATTTAAATCATATAAGAATGAATGAACGGTCAAACTCAAACATAAAAATATATAAGTATTTCACTTGTTCATTTACCTACCTAAAAAATATTTTTTCCTAGATTCGCGTAGGTGCCTACTTATGTAGGTATTGATTCTCGATAGATGGAGACGCCCATTCTTCGTTATGGCCAACTTGGCGAAGTGGATTTTACCAAGTATTTAGGGTATTTATATTTATGCAAAATTTCCTACTGAAAAATATTACATATACTTACGTAAAAAACCTTTACTTCGTTACATGATAATAACAGGCTATTTTCAATTTGCTTTAAATATTGATGGTTTTTTTTATTTTAGTTTGATTTACTCTTGGGTACATTGAGAGATTTCGTTTCGGTCGTAGTAGGTACCATGTTTTGAAAGCTTATTATTTTAAAAACAATTTATTCAAATCGAATCGCATGAAAGTCAACTAGATAATGTGGGTAAGCACAATTCACATAACTGATGAACAATGTAAATAACTGGCTGCACCGCATCGTCTACTTTCCAAGAAAAAACAATACCAAGCGTTGGAAAGCATAAATAAGTGCATATGTATAAATAATTCATCGTATCATAACAAAACCGGCGCGGCCCTAGTTCAAGATCAGCGGTAAGGAACGTACGGGGGAGGGTGGCACTGGCACCCCGCATAATGAAGTAGGTATAGCCTACCCGGACAATCGATTCGCGGCTCCCGGTCTAGCCCGGCGTCCCGGCAGCTCGCTCCGGCCATCCACCCGCACGTTCTATTCCAACCAGAGCAAAAACTCACCTTTTTACACTTCAGCAAGCCTCCACCAAAGAAATGCAGTCACGTAGATCGCGAGATCAAACCACTATGATTGCACTGCGAAAAAATATCTACGCGAGACGCGACACAAACATCAATTAACTTGACACTTTTTTTTAATTATAAATGCTGTTTTATATCTAATTTTATTAAAACCGGTGAATTGGGCCGATGAGGTTTTTTTCTAGTGCGTTCCAACGGGACGTTCCCTCCACGGCTGTTCGCGGCGGACTGATAGAAATGAAGATGGCGCCGGCCGTGCGGTTGCGACGATGCGAGTGAAGGCAGCCGCGAGTGCACCGTTACGGGATCGACCAATCAGCGCGCAGCGTTCTTGCGGTTGGCCAATGAGCGATTAAAGTTCTAGCTGTTCTAGTCTGATTTACTTGCCCGTGAAAGTTCAAATCAAAACAAGTTCATCTTCTTCACTTGCAGCGATATGCGACGTAATTAATCGTATGATGCGTATGTTAATTCAGATTTAATTAATGAAAATGAATTCGAGCTTGAAATGTCTCCATTAAGCGACCGTGTCTCGATTAATCATCTAACTCAATTAGTATTAGTACCAATTTTTTTCAAAACTGATACATAATATAGCGTAGTTTTTAACATGGGCAGTATTTTGTACAAGTCTTGTTACAATTAATTTTATTTCTAGATTAACATGTTTACACGATTAACGTACAAAAGTATCTTAAACATTGCGTGATGTAGTGAGATAGAATGTGCTCTAAATTCACAGTGATATTTCCGGTAGCGCATCAGTTCTTTATAATTATAATAAATTATAATATTAATTCGGCTTTCTCTAGATGTATTAAAATAATATATTACCACGCGAATGCAATTTGTTTATTATAAGTGTCCGTCTGACAAATCAGAAACGCTTAATACATAACTGGCAGACGCTAAAATACTTTCATATTGCTTTAATGTTTGCATTAAAAATGTAAAGTAGGTATTGAGTTTGCTTCATGTTTCAGGTACATCGTGCGTGACTCACTATATAAAAAAGGAAAAATAAACATCAACTAACCTACTGTCTGATCCTCAGGGCAGGTTTGTGGGATAGGTGTACAGTGTAGGAAGTTTAAATGCTCATATTATGTAGTCAGTTCATGGAATACTTGTCAGTAAGCAATAACTATTAACTTTGATTTAGAGATTTAGAGACTTAAGTTATTGTCATTAATTTATAGATTATTAGGTATTAGCTTCCCCGCGGCTTCGCTCGCGTTAACACATAATACACAATCCTTCGGGAAACGTGCTTTTTCTTCGGGATAAATGAGATGTGCCTATGGATTACATTTAATTAAGGTACTCTGTTCCAAATTTCATGTAAATCCGTCCAGCCGTTTCTGAGTAGAGAAGTAACATTAGTCACATACTTTCGCTTATACCTACTCGTAATAGTTGGATAAAAAAAAACACTCATCGAGAGAGAATTAAGTTTTTTTTTTTCAATCCCATAGTTGTCAAGGGTCAGATTCATTTTAATGAACTCAACTTAAAAGTTGGCATAGCACCACAACGCAAGTCCAACTTTTTTTTCATAGCGGTTGAAAGAACTTAAAAACATAGTTTGTTCTACGGTCCTTTGTTGTTGGAAACGAAAAAAAATACAAATATAAACTATTTGGAAACACTCACGACTTCACGAGGTCTATATAGCTCTCTAAGGCACTAGTTTTATTGGTTAATGCTAAATGTCTTACTCTGACTTACCATTAGATGTAGCGTTAGTTTGTCCGTCTGTCCGCTTTCCAGAGAACGGGATGCGCATTTGTATTGTTGCCGTAATTTATTCGTGCCTTAGTGCCTCATTGAGTAGTGGGAACTAGCAAATGTTAGCATAAGCACACATCGCGGGGTGCTATTTGTACGTTACTACTTACTAATAGCTTTTCCGTGACTTTTCCAGCGTTGTAAGTATTATTTTACTTGCAATTTGCCACACTATATTAACGCTTTTGCATGAATCGATTTCCAATTTTCCACGAAGTTTGGCTTTATACGTTGGTCAAATCTAAAATGGTCTTTGCGCATGCGCACTTTATAGGTTTTACTCATTTTCAGTCCAAAAACGATTACCTTGCAGTATTTCATGAGTATTTTAAATCAAAAGGAAAGCTATCCTATCAGCGCTGGCCATAGCAGTTGATGAGAGCAGCATCATTCTAAGAAGTCACCAAAATTTAATTTTCCGCTTGTTTTTGCCATAATTTTTGGGCCAATCACAGTTTGGTGCTTAGAGTGGCAGCATTACTTACTCAACCCTCGCGCAAACGCCATACCCTGTTATTTGACGGCCTCTAGAGTCTTGACCCAATGAAGAAAGAAGTGAGAAAACTACTCTGTATATCAAACCAACATGTCCAGCATATATTTATTTATTTAATCTTTATTGCCCAAAAGAAAACTTATCGTACAAAAGGCGGACTTAATGCCATGAGGCATTCTCTACCAGTCAACCTTCGGGCAAAGCATTTAGGTATTGTTAAACCGGAAACAAGCAATACAGCTATTATAACCGACGTAGTGTTTGATGCATGCGTAGTTCCCCACTTCATTAGCCACTGTCTTGATCTGCGTGCTTCGGACAGAATAACTAATCGGTACACCGGTACCCGTCCCGCGACGGTGTCCGTCGTCCATCACGGTGGACCGCTAACGGCTGGTTGGCACGCACCCGTCTACTAACCCTATATATTATACAGCTACGACAAATTGTCAAGAACATTTAGCTGATGGGATAACCCTAGTCCTTATAGGGACTTGGTGACTATCAGGGTAAGTACTTATATTTAAAAGTAACGGACGACCGGTTAACATGCACCATCAGTCTACTATAGTGTCATATGTCAAGATCTTTTAGTTAAATGCATAACCAAAGTCCTAGTTGACGTGGTGATTTTTAGGGTTCTTAAAAGTAACGGACGGCTGTTGCACTGCACGCACCATTCTACAGCTATCGCCCTACCGTATCATACAGGTAAACCTACGACAAAATTTGTCATGGTTCTGACTCCGATTTGGCGACTTTTAGGGGCCTTAAACTCTTTAAAGGATGAGATATATGGCTGGTTGGCACGCACCAGGCTACTGGACACCGTTGCTGCCTCAAATCCAAACAACTCATCGCCTGCTAATGAGACACAAAAACAGAGGCATGCACATAATATAATCGAATCTATAATTAGCCACATTTGCATGCCTCGACGCGTATCTCGAAGCAATTATTCCCTAGAACAGCGTAAGCGCTGCGAAGCGAAAGGCGATGCGCCGATAGCAGATAATTGTTTGATTGCCGTCATTTAACACTCGTTGCTTTGTAGCGTTGCTAAATTTCAGTGTATGCTTTTCCCGCTGCTTTGGTCACGTTGAGTTCAAAACGAGCTCACTACGCCGCGACTCGCGCTAGTAGCCTACGAACCAGCACAGCGAAGGCATTTTATCGTTGATAATCGGTTCGCGTTTATAGCCGGTCATAGCGATGCCCACGCGTCACTCGTCAGTCTGGACTCTGGACACTGTGCCCGACAAACAACCCTTCAGTGAAATTCAGGCGTTTTTTAGGAAGATCAAATTAGGAATGTTTCTCAAGGATTTTGTCTGTGGCTTTGTTAGGATAGGATCATTAATCGTATAATGTAATGTTACAGGTTATAAGTAGGCGAAGGCGCGACACTCTTGGTCCTCTGCAGCAAGTGTAGCATAACTGCGAAACGCGACAAAGTCGCCACAAATATAATGTCACTTTCCTTTCCTTGCCTTTCATTCAATACCGAGCGACCAAGTCAGGAGACGCTGAGTCGTGCGACAAACGATGTCAAAGTTAATTTTCATGATCGCAAGCTTGATTGGAATACGTGGACTCTAATTACTTATAGCTTCTTAGTAGGTAATCGGTGTCCCTCAGGTGAACAAAAAAATAATAATTATACAACAAAAGGCAATGGCCCTTTGAACTTTATGAAAAGAGACTAAATAGCTACATAAAGGGAACATACCTACTCAATAAAGAACTAAATCAGTTATAAACATAATTATTTTGTGTCTTTCTATTTGTAGTAATGATAAATATCTAAGTGTGTATTTGGCAAACCTGATGATTGAAAGCAGTAAAATTCATCGGTGTTATTAAAAACATTGCAATGTAGTAATTAGAGCTGCATGCGTTGTCATACGTTATGAAGACGTGTTGCCCGATAATATTTGGAAGTGTTTATTTTTTCGAGATAACTTATCTATTTACATAGGTAGGTACTTAAATAAAAATTTGACAAAAGCCCTTTACCCTTTTTACTGTCAATTATGTGTACCGTTTATTGATATTGAGGAGTGCGGTAGTCGGTAAATATTTGGAGGGCATTGTTGACCCGGTCACTAAAAAAATATAATATGCTCTCTTGAATCCTAAACCTAAACCGTCAAAGCTCTTTCATTCCGTATGTTATCTAAGTAGTTAGTCAATGTAAACTGCACCGTAACGCCAGTAAATTAAATCTAAGTCAAGGATTAGAAGGAAAACATCGCATATAAATGTTAATGGCATGAAAGTCTCTAGCATTAACCAATTAGCAGGCTCCACCTACCGTTAAAACCATAAAATGTGGCTTTTTCATTAAATCTAACATAATTACCAGGCTAAGTAGAGCTCTCCATGTTTTAAGCCTACTCTAAGATGTGGGTCTAGGTTGGCTGGTAATTAAATTATAGGCCAACGAAGAAGAGCGTGAAGTCGCGAGCACAGCCGTAGAACAATTTTGGCCGCAAACGATTTAATTAAGAAATTTTATTGCGTGCTATTTGAATTTTATAAGTGCGCTTTCACTGACTGCGCATGGAGAATGCTCGTGGACCGGTGTGATGGCGACAGACTGAGACGCATATCCACATGATATAATGTGACTGAGCCAAGCGTACTGTAAAGAAACGCATTAGCGCATTACCTACTTACTAGCGTTCGATACTTAGCAACCGCGACACATGAAGGCGACCGGCTACCGCGACCGATGGGTCGCGGTAGCGCAGCGCACAGCGGTGGGTGGGCAGTGATGACTGTATGGATTATTTCGCGCGATGCCATGGCTTGTATTCGTCTCTGTGCTCCATAGTAATTAGTAATCCATACAAAACAGTGGGTCGCGTTCACCGGTCGCCTACATGAATTGCGGCAGCTAACAACCGAATGCCTTAAGACTAAACTGAAACGAGATCCGTAGAATCTTTTGTACATTTAAATTTAGCCAGGTACACGACTTTTGGCGTTAAAATTATTGAACATTGATACTACTGGAATCTTTATGAGAGTTCTTGTTGAGAAAAGTTCATCATACTTTAGAGTCCTTAGCGTTTTTCTCGCTTCTTTTAGGACTCTTTTACCTTACCTTTACCTTCGTCACTCCTGGGACTGGAACAGATGATAGGGATATTTTTATTTCGATTATTGGACGGATGAATTTTGGCATAGTAAGAGGCGTAGTAGATTAGATTTAGATTGAAGAGAATGGAGAGTGAATACACTCGTAATGCATAAATATTCTTGCAATCAGGGTGAAACGGCGGCCAGAAAACAAACTGCATAGTATTTTTGCGTGACTGAGCCCCACGCCCGTTTAAAGTAGTTCGATTCAAATAGGCCCAGTTATAATCAATCAATCTAATATTATAGTGATTTTCTCGGCGTTCATCGACCGCGTTGGACCGTTGTTATCGACGGCGATTGAATCTCCCGATCGAAATCAGCGAAAGTTTCTACGTGATTGAATTGCTGTGAAACGGGCCTATATTTACTAACGGTCCTTTCAGAATTAACTTCTACATAAATACTATTATCATTACTAAATTGTAAACTTGTATTAAAAAATCGGTTTTGAATGGAGAAGGGTCAGTATTTCAAGAAAATCTTAACAGCGCAATGCTGCGTGGCGCTAGCGGTAGGTACAGCGTGATCTGCCTGCTGGTATTTTTTTTCTCATGACGCCGAAACGGCTGGATGGATTTTAACCAATACAGGGAGTACAGGGATAGCTGGACGTCCAAAAATGGCTTTAGGATACTTTTACCCGACTATGGTAAAGAAAAAAAATACGCGGACGTAGTTGCGGGCACCTTCGTCTATATAGTGAAAATGAAAATGTGTGTGTTGAGTTGAACTATGAACATTTATTTCTTTATTGTTACCCGACTTCAAAAAAGTTGTCAGTTCGTCGGAATCTTTTTCATTGATATTGGTTTCCCTAAAATGAGCTATTAAGCGATACATTCTGTTAAGTACCACGAATCAAACCCGATATGGCATCCGTAGTAGGTACAATGAACAACCGAAAAATGAAAAACTTTTTCTGCAAGTAAATATTGACTATAAAAACAAATATGCGAGCAAGCTGCTGAGTGCCCGTGCCTATGCCTACACGATATCTGTACATGTCGAAATCCAATATGGACAATATTGTGATGAATTGAATCTGTTACTATATCGCAGCGCGAGACATCGAGTGATGAGTTACATTGTTTCTGCGCGCGCACCGAATGCGGGGAATTCGGAAAGCCGACATACTTGCGTGGCGTGCGCCGCGACGCATTATCATAATTGATGAAAGCAGCCGATCCTCTCTAATGTGATTTAGTTTTGTGTAGTATGCGCTAAAAACACATACTTTATATCGCATTTATTTGTGTCAACTAGTTAATTATTTTTCTCCACTATCTACAGTTACAATTTAAATTTTTACAGCTCTACCGGCTAGCCTCAGCTGGCAGATCGGGATAAGCCCGAGCCCGAGCACTCATTTTTACGCATGCTTTTTCAAATGGCAATTTTTTTTTTTGGCGCCCATCATCTGGCGCTTAGAGCGGTCGCAATACTAGAACGATTATCGACTGATGAACAAGAAACGGAAAACAACTGAAATGGAAAACCCATGTTTCCCCCAACAAAGCAGACTGAAGATCAAGAATGTGGATCACGAGAAATTGACACATTTATTAAATATTCTTTTGAACAATGAGTCCTAGTCCTAGGTAATAAACTACTTTAAAAAGTTCAAAGTTTAAGGTTTTCGGTTATGTATATATTACGGGCTCTGGATAGAAGTACTTAGATCTTATTATTCGATTTCACTGGCCTCGCTCACCTTCAATACATTTGTCGGATTATTTTCCTTGTTACCTAAACTTGAAATTAGATTTATGCATGGCTAGCTGAGTTAAATTGTTGTAGAAGTATCTACTCGTACTTCTTATGGCTATATTTCATCTGTTTATTGCACAGATACTGCGCCACACAAATTGAAAATAACAGTACGCGCGATGCGCGATTGTCAGCGTATGGCGCGGCCGAGAAAAACCGACGAATTCCGACAAAAACCGACGAATCGACAAAAAGCCTGAAAGATCTGTCAGTTTGTTTCTACTAGTGCAGTTCGCAGTTTCGTGCATTTGTCAGTGTTGTCTTTGCACCGAATAACGGCATCCAATCACGAAGGTACGTTATCCGATTTATTGATTTGCGTGATTTGAGATTTCATTTCAGTGTCTCTGTGCCATAGACAAATGTACTTATAGCTGTATTTTAATGTAATAAGTGGAAAACGCGCCACCTGATGAGTAGTGGCAACTATACATACAGTCATTTTATGGATTTGTAGGTACCTATGCGCAACAGCAAGAGAGCTGCCCATACGTATACGTTGCATCAAAAGGATTGTATTTGCTTATAAAACGCGTTTCTTTTGTTTATTGTGCAAAATAGTTTACGCATCGCATAACTATACCTACTTACATACGTTATTTCTAAAGCATTTAATCAGTGTACTTCGCCGTGTTTACTACTAAATTTAAGTTAGTAATTATTTAGTTATAAAGAGCACCACTGAAAATCAACGTCACACACAACATACTGTGGCATAATGCTGAGCACCCCTTTCGGTGCCATCTATAACGAATATTTATCACGTTGCATAAATATGTTCTTTCTTCTCTAAAATACTTTTTAGATAATGTAATTCTCCAACATGTATGTAGAATGTTATTATTTTTTACCCCTAATCTTATTTAACAAAGTAAGTAAAGATTGCCTTTTGACTTGACGTGACGGCCGCGGAAGCGACCGACCGACAACGTTTGTATGTATGTAAGTATTGTGTCATCATTCCTAAAGCTCCAATCATTTTGCATAAGTTTAGGCAACAAGTGATGGCATAGTAATTATTCTAATCGATCGTAGATTGTTATGTCCATGACATATTTTACCTATTGTTTCACTGACACAAATTCCACATTTTCCTGTAAGTATTTTGGGCTTTGATGCGACTAAGGGATTATTTGATTTTCTGTAATGTTTTTGACTATGTTAAGGGCAGGTCGAAATTACAAAGTGACATGTCGGACGATGTTTTCATGGCTACTGCCCGATCGGATTTTACACTTCACAGGTAGTATTTTGTATGATTTCTTATTATAGGTACTCACTGTGTACAAGAGCTTTGTAACTCTGCCATTACTTTTTTCGGAGACCGGCCACAAGAAGGTGTAGTTTCTTCTTGACTGATCTTCGGAAGCTACCAACAGATAAAAGAAAAGGTTAAGGCGAGGCATTACCAAAAGACGAAAAATTTTTTTTGGACAAAAACTTCACAGCAATATGGTCCAGCAAATCTATCAAAAAAGGGTTTAACGGGTAAAGTAGGTACTATCCTTATGTAAGCGTTTAGGCTTCTTAACGTTTTACTCGCTTTTCATTTCAAACTGGCCCAATTTTTTTTTATTTTTATTGGTCATACCTAAAGTGCAAACTGGAGCAAATTCAATGCAAGTAGGTAATACCTAACGGTAACTATACCATAGTGTCTCTACAAGAGAACATGCGTACAACACAAGTCACAATCTCCTAGCTCAATTACACCTCAGTTAATAGCTAATAATAATCCGCACGATGATAGAATAACAGATATTATGCGGCGCAAAAAACGTTTTCTAAAATGCGCCCGCACACGTCGTCGCATCGGCAATAATCGTGACTGTCCCGAGTTTCACTACACCTGGCAACACTGAATTAAATTCCGGGGCTTAACCAGAAATAGTTCAAGCTAGGCAATCGTCAGAGATGGCGCCACCATTGAGTGATTTTGACAACAGGAGTGACCTTTACATAAAAATTTACAAAATGTTTATTAATAAATAAAAATAATTAATTAACAAAATGTATGACACGATCACGATTTTCTGGTTTAGGGATGTTTCTTTCTAGTTCTTCAAATCAACATTTATGGGTTAATCGACAAATTTAATAAATTATCAAAACTACTTTGTTACATATTTTAAGAAAAGCAAAACTCGATAATAAAAATTAATATAATAATAATAATAATAATTTGACCATGCCACACAGCGACGTAACAATTTTTATATCTTATAAATTTCTCACTTATTTATAGATTTTTCAGGAAACTAGTTTATTACGTAACAATACTTGTTCTCCGTGACCATTCACTGGAACGTTTTAGTAATTTTCTGTAACGTAGGTAACAAGTTATCCATCTAACTCGGAAAACAAAAACGATTTAAAACACGCCCACTTCTGCTAAACCAGGGCCGCTGCGCCAATGTTTTCGTCGTTTTGTACGAACTGATGAATGATGATGATGAAGTTTACAATAATAGTTAGTTAGTCTAATTAATGAATGTTGTCAAAACTGATTAAATTATTTTTCTGGAGCCGAGCAACGGTAGATGGCGCTCCGGTGCGCAACAATCCTAATTAAACCAACTGGAGCGCGAAGAACCGTCTTCGCTCGATGAAGATACAACACAACTATTCTACACAGTATCTTGCCTCCATACATATACACTATAATGTTGTTGCAGTAGCGTGTACAGTCAGCCAAGAAAGTGGTCTACCACTTTTGGACCTTAATTCTCATAAAAAGAGTCGAAATGTTGCAGACCAATTTTTTAGGGACTTTCTTTTCTAAACATGATCCTTACACAGAAAGTCGAACTTACGTGATGAAATGTTGCGATGGGTGACAGAGCCAAGGAGTAACGAAGTGGTCTCAATCCTGCTGCAGAAAACGAAAAGTAAATCCATAGTGAAATAATCATGGAAGAAATGTTGCGAACTTGTGACTATAATTCCCTCTCCTAGGTGCCTACCTAGCCACAGAAGACGAGATAAGAGGAGGCATAATAACGGACTCAATTTTATGATGTACATATCCCCAATTCAGTGAAGCCATAAAAACTATACCCAATCACACACGTAAACAAAACCATGCTCAGTTTTTATTACTCTGAGTTCTCAAGTTCATTTATAGTCATTTCGAAGGTGTATCGCTTTGGAACTAAGTAAATAACAATTTTTTTTAAAATGGAAAAGTCGCGAAATGAAATACCTACGTTTGGAGAGAATGCTATGCTAAAAGAAGGGAAGATTTCTACTGTTAGGTAAGTACTTATACGGAATAACTATATACTTACCGATTAATCGGAATGGAGACATATGAGAAGATGAAATACTGGTTATAATACATTATTGTGCTTTAGATTACTGCCAGCGTGTTAAACTGACCACAAAAAATCGGAGTTTTAAAACGTTGCATATTCATTCGTACCTGTACTTTATCTGGTTTTGTCACGGAAAATACCGGAACATTTTCGTTAATTCAGTTTAATGGTTGGTTTTTACTTTTTATCAACTGAGAAAGTGGATAAGTAAGTAGGAATGATCACATTTCCACGAGTTATAAATGCAAAATCAGCTCTTACTTGAGTTGGGATGCAAGAAACGTTATCGTCCGCGTCTGCTGTAAGATTTAAGCTCTCAAACTTACATAGGTAATGAAATGTTTACAATGTTTTGTTAACCAAACGACTTACAATCTTAATTATTATCAGAAAAAGTACCTTGAATCTAGTTATAAGTTGCCGACAGATCTCCGGCATTTCATGGGTACCGGCAGACTGTGTACCTACGTTTGGTTCAAGTAGTGTTGCTACAGATTTATTCAATGTTATTTGGGATTTAAATGATTAAGACTATCTTATTGATATCAGTTTAGCTGCCGACGAGGTTCATATCATAAGTCATTACTTACAACACAACCAGTAATTACACATAAGCTTAATAAGTTCGCAGACATCGGTTACGATTTCAAACGCCTACGTGTACCTATGTGTTTTATTTATTTTAGCTACGTATTTCTAATATGGATAAAATATATGTAAAATCTTATGACAGTTTTTTTATTGTACAACTTCAAACCGAAGCAGTATCAAAACGTTTTTTGACAGCTTCTTGTATTCAAGCCACTGATAAAATTGTCTCTCAGCATCTCAGGCTGTAAATCAGCGTGAATTAACAGTGTTCGTTATTACTAGCTGGCAAGTTGCCAATGCTTGCATAAAAAAAAAATACTAGATGACAAGTGAAAGTGATAGTGACCAAGGAGCTTATATTAAGACAACAGGAGTGCGAACTCAGAATAAGTGTTCACACAAAATTAAACCTTAGCATATATTTTACAGGTGAAGGGGTCACGATCAGACAGAGACAGCTCGCACATAGGTAGTGTGTCCCTTTCTAATATTGCCAGTCACAAAAAATAGTAATAATTAGTAGTTTTCAAATAAAATGGTAGTTTAAATTTTTCTTTAAATTAACACTATTCACTTCAAATAATTAAATATTTTATTCGCTAAACTTTCTTACGCGTCACCAAAGAAACTAACGGAAAATTTTATGAACGTTATACAATCCGTTATTATATAATAATACTTTTATCTTAGGGCAGGATTACCTTTAAATTTGAAATCTTATTAATATAATTGAAAATTGTCAGCATTTTTGACAGTGCTTAATGATGTCTTTTCTGGTTATTTAAAAAAATACATACTTATTTTTGCATCATGGTAAGAAAGTGCTGAATTAAAGGTTGCAAAAGGAAATCTTTTGGTAGCTGTAGTATATTTTTTCA
Source organism: Apotomis capreana (assembly GCA_947623375.1). NCBI lineage: Eukaryota > Metazoa > Arthropoda > Insecta > Lepidoptera > Tortricidae > Apotomis > Apotomis capreana. Next base: position 7,132,452 of record OX392507.1, read on the forward strand.
GGTAAGATATGGTATATATGAATTTTGATAAAGTACAAATAGAGTGACAATGATTTTACAAAATTACCGGATAATTCCGATCTATGTTTTACTTCGACAAATATTATTCGTACTAAAAACAACCCGAGGAAAAATTTATTGCAGTAATGTGATTTTCAATATATTACGATAATCCTCCGCTATCTAAGGGTGGTTTAGGTTTCCAACCAGCACTGTATACCCCCGTGAGTTCGTTCTTGTAAGCGTATGAGTGAATGTGCGAATAGGCGCCGTATCTTTTAAACAACGCGTGACTCGTACGAGCGTAGATTTTACCCTATGTCATATAAGTAAGTGCGAGCAGCAAAAGATGTAGTTCTAGCGAACATAAACTTTGTTCGCTCGTCCGGTTTTTTTAAAGATCGCGTGGAAGCGCCTACGGCCAAAACGACCTCAGTTTTAAATATCGGTGTAATATACAAACGAGCACACAGTTAACTATACACCCACACGCCTTAACCGTTGCAATTGACGACGCGTTTGGCTCGGTTTGTAGACACCTGCCTACTGAGTCGGCGGTCCCGGGTTCGAATCCCGGCCGGGGCAAATATTTGTTCTTGGGTCATGGATGTTATCTATATATGTATTTATATATTATGTATATCGTAGTCTAGTACCAGCTTTGCTTAGTTTGGGACTAGGTCGATTTGTGTATGATTGTCCCTTAATATTTATTTATTTATTTAATAAGGTTTAAATTCGTTTACAAATGTACAATTAATTAAGTATCAGTGTCTTCGATAGTAGCAACAATCAACATTACACAATGATGTTACTGGAGTGTTTTAGACTTATTTTATTTATTTGACCTTTATTGCACAAAAGCAAAATTACTTTAATCGTACAAAAGGTGGTAATTTTTCTTTAATGCATAGACTTATTCAAAGCAGAAAACTAATAGAGTGACAATGAATTTACAGTTAACATTTAAGTAAGGCAAAGCAGAAAATATTTAGCAGGTGCTGACTTTCACATAAGTAACAAAATAAACATTTAAATTGTTGTATAATATTACAATATTTTTATCGGCTTTGTAACATTCATAACGAGTACAGAAAGTATAGGTTGATAATTTTATGAACGTTTTCAACTCGCTTGTTTTGCTGTTACGTCCCGGTTTTCAACGAGTTCAAAAACATGAGTTTCTCAGTTTGACCTGTAAGTATGTATGTATGTTTGTCCGCGATTATCTCGCGTTTGGCTGAACCGATTTTGATGCGGTTTTAAGAAAAGTATTATTTAAACTTAGGAGAAGGTTTTAGTGTTTTATCCGCCTTCAAAAAAGAGATTCTCACTGTTGACCCGCATATAATGTATGTCTGTCCGCGATTACGAAGTTGTCCATGAAAAACTTTATAATCTTGCACAACCTAATCTTGAATGAACAACGTTTTAATTTGCGCCTGATAGTCATCATCTTCCGAAGATTAACTCCTTAGCGGTTAGGAGTTAGGGGATAACTAAAACGAGATGCATACCTTCAAGACCTCCCAGATCACCCCGCCATAGGTATTTTACATGAATCACTAGGTATAAAGCAAAAAAATAATAATTATATAATATAAAAATACAGCGTGTATATTTGATATAACCGCAAACTTCACGGGGTCTTAGTATAGGCATTTAATAATATATTGCACCGTAAATTATTAAAAAATTCTAACTTTTTTTTCATATAAAATAATTCAGCACGCAATGAATTTGTTTATTGTTGTTTTTTGACACTTAACATCGTGATGTGACAACTGTCACTAGTAATAACTACGCCATACATTGTTGCTAAGAAAATTTTCAAAAAATAATTATGCTATGGCAGTCAACGCTAATTTAATAATTGTTATAAATATCAGATTATAGCACTTAAATCTCCGTCTGGCTTCAATTTGCGGTTATATCAAATATACACGCTGTATAATAAAATAATGAAGCGCTTTGGCACCGACTTCAAAAGGTTATTCAAATGTTATTTGTACTTAAACGGGTTATTTTTGGCTCTTTAGTTTTTTGAAGTCAGTTCTTTTTGCTTTTATTCCGCCATAGGCTTAGTAACCGTTAGTACTGTAATAAAAAGTAGTGCGCAGTCTTGCTTTCGTAAAACAGAGTTATGTAAAGGTAGTTTATAAAATAACGGTACTCACAGTATTACCTACGTAATTAATTTATGCTAGCCATTTCAGACCGCTGGCACCGATCTCTAAGTACCGTGCTGGGCTGGCTTAGAGCACGGGTAAGCGTTGCGATCATACGTGCAACTAGCATGTGCATTCGTGGCACACGTTACAGGTTCAAGCCATTAGTGAAATGGCTAGGATTCGACGACGGTGCTGCCCTCCCACACATCGACTGAATGTTTTTTTTTTACGACAATTTTTGTTCCCCTTTGTATTGTATCCACTTTATTGAATAAATTGAGAAAGTTTTTATTTATGCTAGCCTACATAACCACTTATTTTTTTACTTATTTTTTGAATATCCTCATTAAATGAACACATTTAATGAGGATATTCAAAAAATAACATTAGTATCAGAATATGTTTTTGTTTTTAAATATGAAAAATATTAAGTTACCTAGTCTTAACGAAGTTTGTCATGTATCAAATCAAATTAACAATTACGGGTTTGCTGCGTTCTGTTAAAATAACGGATGCCAAAAGTGTGTTTTGCTGGCTTAGTAGCTAACATTCACTTTATTTATTTACAAGTAGCCAGTGCCAGCCAACACATATTTTTAGACTTATAAACGGAGTAATGATTAGTCCCTCTTTATTGCTAAATATTTGGTTACCCTAGCAGAGTGGGACAAACTGCACCTTTGGTCGCTTTCTCACTTGGACCGTTCGAACGGAGCAATGAGCAGTCCAGGTATACTAATAGTATATGCTAGGTCCATGTTAGTGACTGACATTGACGTTTTAAATTTGAGGTTAGAATTTTACTAAATTCATATCGGTAATCGATGAAATGCATTTGCTGCTTTTTATGTCATAGTAGCCAGTTTTAATTAAACCAAAAATATAAGTTATTTTTAAATTACTTTGCCAATATGGCGTTTGCCTCCTTGAGAGTGGGGTTTATTCAGAAAGTGGTGCAAAATGCCGCCTACACGACTATGTTGAAACGACCTATGGCTTACAAAAGTGCTATATCTCTGGAGACGTTATACCCCAACAGTTCATTGAAACTTAGTACTCCATCATTTGTAAGTAGTTCGTTAATTCCAACCATTGTTTAATTTGGGACGTGATTGATTTATATAGGTTTCCCCTAAAATTCATTGATTTATTTAATTAAGTAATCGAATCAGAGTTTAGTTATAATTCCTCTTTTAGGTACCTTTGTTATTAATGAAAATAAAGAAGCTTATCTTACCATTGTTTTAGAGTGATGATTTACATTGCCTTCAATACATTTCATATACAGTGTGAAATAGATACCATGACCCAGGCACAAATATTCGAGTTCATTCTTCAGATATTTTCCCTGGCCGGGATTTGAACCTTGGACCGCCGGGTCAGTAGGCAGGTACACTACTAACTGCAGCAACCGCATTGTCACTTTAGATACTTGGCACAAACATATTCACTCTGCTGGTCATATACTGTATCGTGCTAAGGCAAGCAATAAGAAAAACATTATCCGTACTTTTATGATATATTGACAGTAAAGTCTCAATAATCAGATACAATACTTCAATAGTCTGATGTATCAAATAATCTTGCACTCTACTCACCTTTGTCAACTCCTACATAGTGCTATTCTTTTTGTTATTACAAAATTTTACTACTATACAATCCAGTAAACTGAACATGCTAATAATTCAGCACCCCCTTGTTTAATAGTGTTGGATTAGTGAGACTTAACATTAGTTACACATTAAAAATACTCTGCCTTCCATTGTTTACTATTATAATTTTCTAATGTAACCTATTTTCAAACTGTCCTCAGAATGCAGATACAAAGGAGAAGTTCTCTGGTTTCATTCCTATTGAGAAGCTCGACATCACATACAGTGCCAGTTCTGGGCCGGGAGGACAAAATGTCAATAAAGTAAGTGGTACTACTGGTACATATAAATTTTTTTGCTAGATAAAAAAAAGTAGTCTTCTTTTTGCTTCCTTATATTATGATTGAAATAAAGGTACATACTTATTTCACCAATGTATCTGATTGAAAAAAGAAATCTTCAATTTTGTGTCAAAATTATGTATTGAATACCAGTATTTGCTTCATACTAATATTAATTTGGCTTCCTACATATTATTACACATTGTTTTTTTAGGTATGTTACTGATACTGTTATGGTTTGACGTTCTAGGTACACACCAAGGTAGATCTCCGGTTCAAACCAAGTGAAGCAGACTGGCTGCATCCAGAAGTGAAAGAGAAGATGCTTGAACTGGTTAGTGGTTCTAGTAAAAAGGAAAAACTAAATTTGTTTTAAGTCTGGAACTTCTTCCTTGACAATACAATATAAAAACTTCATGAAATAAAATAAACATAATGTGTATGTCTGTTTTTTATAGGCCGACTAGTTACATTATGACCCTGGTCATATTGCAGATATTAGTAGTATTAATTTGTATTAATGGCGTGGAGTAACCTTTAATGTCACTCATCAAAAGCCATAAACTCAACACAGCCCCCAATCCAGGCTTTTTTGAACTGATTTGAACTGAAGCAAAAACTTGATGTGGCATCCCATTTGGTGCTGCTAGACAAGTTGTCTATTTTTTGCCTTCAAATGTTTGAATTTGGCGCCCCCTGAAAATGATGCTCGGGGCATTGGCCCGGCTAGCTCCCTTACTTCCGGGGCTGACTCATAACAAAACACAAGGTTAAGTTTGTTTTACAATAGTCAAATAACTTATTGTATGAAGATGAGAAATCCCTGTATATAATAATAGCAAACATTCATTCTAGAAAAACACAGACAAATTCAGAAGGCAGTAGTCACTTAAATCTGTGAGTCATTCCACATTTAAATAATCTCTGTGTACATTCCAGCATGGAAAGAAGCTCTCCAAGGAGGGATACCTCATCATCCGCTCCGACACCACTCGCTCGCAGCAGCTCAACCTGGCGGATTGCCTGCAGAAACTGCGAGCGCTCCTGCGGGAAGCTGCCGTCACTGAGAAGACACCTTCACCAGACACTCTTGAGAAAGTTAGGCAGAGGTATGTTCTGGTTAATCTGAATCTGACAGACCTGACAAAACAAATGATATCTAACCAATTGTGTCATGATCGTCGTAATCAACCAAAACGCCCTTTACTAGACAATGGACATAGGCCTTCCGCAAATAACGCCTGTGCTGTGCGAATTCTGTGAACTCCAGCGACCTTCGCTATGTTATGCATGATCTCAAAGAAAATTAAGCCATTCAAGATCATAAGTTAGTATCAGTATAGAAACGGTTCTGACAATTATTACGCATATGTTCACTTCCAGCATGTATATGGAACACTAATGTGGGGTAAGTTAAGTATTATCCACCTAACTAGAGCATCTCATACTTACCCAGCATCAGTGTGAATACTAATTTGCTATTTTAAAGATATTTAAGCCTTTTATGTTGCTTCTTTAAAATTTCGGATTAATCCGTCGTTGGCGTATACTCTGTGGTTCGGACATATCCACGATTGCCATTCTAAGATTTATATTTATTGTCCACAGGCATCTGAAAGCCGCGCGCATGCGCGTGGCCCTGAAGCGCGGGGACGCCGTGAAGCGTGCGCAGAGGCAGCCTCCAACTGTTGTAGATTTATGATTCTTCTATTAATTGGGCGGGCTACACTAGGCTGCGGTACAGGACAATGAAATGGACCCACACAATTTCAAATACAAACATATTAAGTTATTACGATCAGGTACAGTCAGCCAAAAAAGTGGTCTACCACTTTTGCACCTTAATATTCGGGAAATAGAGTCGAAAAGTGGTAGACTAATTTTTTGGCTGACTGTACTAGGTACTAGGTAAGCAATGCTTTAATGGGCACTAGACGGCGATGTCGACGATACTCAGCGTCGAAGAAAAAGCAATACATAATTACTGTAACCCACAACTGAACTGAACTGATACAGAAGCCCATCTCGATAGAAAGAGGAAGGGCGTTGTAAATGCAAATGCGTTCAATATGTAATTGATGTAAAAAAGTATTTGAATGAAGGGTGTTGGTCCATTGTGTTCTTGTTTACTGTAAAGCCAGTGTCCAAAACGAACCCGACTATTTTAACCGTCATTTCATTACCATGCCTCATGTTTCTGATCTCCGGGAGCCAAGTCCATCCATGCAATGAAAGCAATCGACTAAGGCGGATCAGTTGGTATATTGTTGGTACAATCCGAAGAGACACGCTCGAAGCATAGAAAAATACCAACTCTTCGCTTTGGTTTAAACAAACTGTAATTGGTGGCTTTTGTTGCCAAAAAATAAAATACCACGTATCGTCGATAGTTTTTAAATCATAAGATTTCTAACAGAACGTACTATTAAATGACCTTACCTAAAGTTTTCATGGGAAGAGATGACGATCAAAATAGTGGGGTGATGGCGGCAGCCAGCCTGTTCTTGGCTGCCGAGCGCGTCCAGTTACCATTATCTTTAGTTATTGTTTACTTTGAATATTATAATTAGATTGTAGTTGAAATAAAGTGTATACCGTGTAAATGTTGTTTTTATTCCTTCCTGGGGTGACACAGGGCGAAAATACTACAAAATACCGTACGTAGGTGTACGTATCTTATCGTATGATACGACATCGCATCGTGGTACCATTTGACATCGTTTAACGATGCGACGTCATGAGGTAGAAAATTCAGTTTCAATTTTGAATCTTGTTACATGAAGATATAGTTAATTTGGGGTGCGATGTCGTGTCTTGTAATAATGTTTTGGCCCTTAAAGACACAAGGGTTAACATTTGTTGTTTATTTTTATCCTTGAATTGTGGCAGTTTTATACCTTCGTAAATGATCTGTTTTATTGACTGAACCAAGACATAATACTTAATAATCAAAATCAAATAGTACTACATAATTCAGAATAATGGCGTCTAGCTCGTCTAGCAATTCTAGCATAACTGTGATAATACTACCTGTCACTTTCCTTTCACTACCGTGCAGCCAGACAGGGCGGATGGTGAGTGGCGCGACAAGCGAAGTCGCAGGGATATGCTAGTCCTGCTGTGAGCGAGTCATTTACGGATGGTGTTTTAATATCGATTCTAAAAACAATTTACATCGATTATCATCGATCTGACTTTCCCATATTTTGTCTGCACACGTGCCACGCGACCGGTATTGGGTGGCATTGTCATGGCAACGCTTGACAACAAACAGTGAGTTGTCATTTGTGAGTACAAGACTGTATTGTGTGTGTTGAAAGATTTGTAATAATCACTTGCTTTTTATCAGCGCTATCATGTCGTATAGGGATTTGCGAAGTAAGTGTACCTATAAAATATTACCTCAGTCATATTGTAAAAAACAATACACTTGTAGTCTTGAACCTAGGCAAAACTTTTGAGTTGATTAAGGTTCAACAGTGCAGCAAGCACTTCAATGATTATGATTACATTATAATAAGTTCAGAGGCGATCATCACTTCTGTTTCTGTGCTAGCTTATCACATTCAGCTCTTGTAGAAATGGTATACCTATGTATATCCGCCGCCTTTCATTTGAATCATGAAAGTGATATATTTGTGTGACAAAGTTTTAACAAACAAAACAAAAACAAGCAAGTTTTTTGCAAGATATAATTTCAGCTTTTGGTAAGTGACGATGAAACATGATTACCTAGATTGTGCCTAAGTATTGACTGTCGACTTCAAGAGATCGAAGTCGATAGCTATTATTCTAGTTAATGTGAATATCCTTCCTAATGGGTATTGTGGAGGCAAAGTGTTCTTGTATGTGTCGATGATATATGGTAATACGACAACAAAAAAAATATTTTGTGGCAACAAAACATTACAAAAGTCGCACGATACTTATCTTTGCCACAATTGGTAACGCGTTAGACCCGGTCTGGCAAGTCATGTTAGTCCAAGTCAGGCAAGGTGAACGTTTTCCATTGTATTTTAAATGTTTAGATTTCAGCGAAGCCATGCGCGCACTCGGCTACCCTCGTCAGATCTGTATGGAGAGTTTTCGCAATCCGAACTGGGAGGCGGTTGAAGAGTGCACTCGCTGGCTAGCGGCTAGAGTTGAGCCTGATGTGGAGCTGCGCGGAGGCCGCGCCGGCGCCGAGCAACGGGTCGCGCTCGTCACTCATGCTATAGCTCTCTTTGTGAGTACCTACTAAGTAGTCTACAAGTTTGTCATTTCACTGAACAAGAGAGTGGGGAACAGAGTAGCGACCGAGAGAGTAGTTTCAGAGGCGGGGGTGCTAAACGAACTGACACCGTGTGACTAGATACCCTCCTGTCCTCGCGCTTAGTATCTCAACGATTTTTCATGGAGAATGGACCCTTGATTAGTTGAATGAAAGGTAAGGTATTAGGGTGACAGGGGCAGTAATTGGCACATCCCTAGTTGCAGTATTCTTCGGTGGTCGTAGACAGGACATGTGCAAGCAAAGTAAATCAAACTGCGAGCTTGCAAGACGAGTATTCGTTTTAAACACTGAACAAGCCAGCGAATGCTCATTAGCTTAGTTAATTCTGCCTTCATATATTATAAATTTTTCATTTTTCTTTACTCTTCCAATGCTTTTTCCAGCACTCCCGAGCGAACCTAAAGCTGAACGGGAAGCGCTTGTACGGCGCGGACGGCTGGGCGGTCCGCGAGTTGCTCAAAGTGGCCTCTTTGCTTCGTGATGCGCTGCGGGCGCCTCCGCCGGACGAACAGCGAGCTGATGTGCCGTTGACGTATGACGTCACGAGCCGAGTAAGTTAAAATGAAATCTTTAACTTTATGTATCATCAATAACTACTAATACAATAATATCGAAGCCAATAACTACTACGGACGGCGGAGACGCAGTTATTTGGTACCTCGAATATTTAATAAGATCATTCTAGAGAATGAATGTAGCAGTCAAAATGTTTTTAAAGTTAAGTTAAAAAAGTTTCTACTAGATCAGTTAATAATAAATACCCCATAACTATATAGTTATTTTAAAATCTGTAAAATGAGAGAATACTCTAATTATTATAGGTATACTTAGTTAGGTACATTTGTAGACAAACGTAGTTATAAAAGTGAGCGCAGCATTCGCCAATAAACGTATGTTTGGCAAAAGTAAGATAAATGTACCAAGTGTAAGCATTGCACGAGATAAAAAAAAAAAAAAAAAATATAATTAAATTCATCAGCCTATGTCGGGCTGTCGGGCCCTATAACTTAATCCGGGTATAACTTAATCCTGGATTTTCCTCGTCCTCCCAGGATCGCCCCGACTCTCGGCTGCGTCTGAGTGCGAAGCGTCTCTCCACCCGTTCTACCTTCTAATTTCCGTCCGTCAATTAGTTGACAACTATTTCATCAGGCCTATGATTCTTTTAACTGACAGCGATAAACGGAAAATGTGTGTAGTTATGAGTATACATATGGCTGTACTGGGCCTTTGTATGGAGATTGCGTGTTGCTTGAATTTGTTTATGTAGCTTTACTATTTCATGTCATTTCAGCTGGGTGAAATTAAACAAGCCAGAGCTCTGGCTACCGACATCACGGCTCAGGGATCGTTTCTGTACGACCTGCTTGCTAAGGAAGCTGAACACAAGGTATAGATAAAAATGTCGTTTATTTCTAATGTTGTTCTTGCTATTGCCACCATTTTTTGTGCCCGATGCTATTCATCGTCAGTATTAATATTCTTCATAGGTCACAAAGTGATACCTAGGTACCTATGCATTTTAAAATTTCGGATAAATTATTTAATTCCATAAGAGTTTATTAAATTTGAAGTACCTAGGTATGCGGGACTTGCCAGGCTCACAGCCGTGTCAATCAAATGTGTTTTAAGGGTGAACGTAACGAAAAATCGATTACCATTTGGTTTACAGGAACAACGTGAGCAGGCCCTTGCCCGCCCCTTGGATATGTCGGCCATGGAAGCATGTCTCCGACGCGCAGTAAGTGCCACATGTATTATTTTGTTGGTAATTGTAGAGTCAGTTCGAAGCTTATTACCAACCTTCTTGAGAATATGCATTTGGATTAAAACAATATTGGTGATGGGGTGTCCTATCACAACTCTGAAACATCGTGTCCCATCTGTAACGTTTCGCCAAATTATCATTTGTCCGAAATTATTTTGTTCCTGAAACCAGTAATATTTCAGGATTTAATAAACATCGATTTAAAGAACCCATAAGGTTAGGTTAGGTTTGTTTTAAAATTATTCTAAAAATTAACAGTGTTGGAAATAAATGAAATGGCTTAATTTGTCCGAAAAAAAAATTAGGCGAAACGCGGGAAACAAAAATTTGTGTTTCAGTTATGATGATGGCTATAAAATTGCTCCTGTGGCTATTTTTAAATCTCATTAAATTAATTAGGTGGAGACGGCGGCGGCCCGCGTGGCAGACGCCCGGGAACGCATCGACAGCGTCGCGGCCTCCGAAGCGGCTCTGGACGCCAAGCTCGAGCGCCGGCGTGCGGAATTACAGCGTGCGGAAAAACGGCTGCTCACGGTGCAGAAGATTAAGTAAGACATCTGTAATTTCGTGTCATTGCCTGCGTGGAGACGTCGGGGCGGACGCCCGCGAGCATATCGACAGTGTCGCGGCGTCCCATGCAGTGCTGGACGCCAAGCTCGAGCGCCGGCGTGCGGGGAAACGACTGCTCACGGTGCAGAAGATTAAGTAAGATATCTCTGCTTTTGTGTCATTGGCTACGTGGAGACGGTGGGGCAGACGCCCGAAAACGCTTCGATGGTGTCGCGGCGTCCGAAGCGTCTGGAGCGCCAGTGTGTGGTTAGGTACAGCGTGCGGAGAAACGGCTGGTCACGGTGCAGAAGATTAAGTAAGGTATCTGTGCTTTCCATTGACGTATCTAAGATTATTTTTAGGACGGGGCCTGGGTGGGACCTAGCCATGACCTATGAGATGAAGCCGGAAATTTCTATCGGTAACCCAACATCCTGGGGTGGGCATTAGACCATATTAGGGTGGGCACGGCCCATCCGGCTGCCCCCTAAATACGCCTATGGTGCTTTCGTGTTGTCGCATTGGCCAGGTGTTGACGGCGGCCCATGGGGGGCGTCATAAGAAGAAGAAGTAAGTGACGGTTACTGTGTTATGTCCAACGTTGCGTCGCCGTAAAAATCTAATCGTAAGCTGTAATAGTAGTTTATGCAACTGATACATAATGAGAGGCATTAAAACACGAGTGTGGTTTTATGAAACGAGCGTCAGCGAGTTTCATAATAGGATCACACGAGTGTTTTAAGGCCTAATTATGTACAGTTGTATACACTACTTTATCTACACACATATCATAAGTATTTTAAGATGGGTTCAGAAGCCATAAGGAAATGACCGGCACCACTAGTGCTACCTGTAAAATATCTAAAAACGACATATACTAATGCAGTAAGAAATAAATCTGAACAAATACATAAACAGATTATTTATTGTAATAGTTGTAATTTAATTAACATTGAAACAATATTTTCAACTAAAATGTGAATTACAATAAACTTTTCTCAATTCTACTTTCGTAACAGCAAAGAACCAACAAACAAATGACAACAATAATGGCGGCAATTCGGACCTCCGTCAAGACGAATGTTTTTTTTTTCTAAATCATATACCTACAAACGAATGTATCCATATTCTCATGTCACTCGAGATCAAATGTCGTGCGGTTTTTATAAAAAAACATACTGAATTGACGTTTCGTATCGATAACAATATTAATATCTATGGATATTAGAATAGAGACCTACTTCAGTTTTGACAGCTGTTCCAAATTTTTTTTTTTTTTTATTTTATTTATTACATCACACAACTATCATAACAGGTTTACCTAATGCGACAGTGCGGGATTCTTACAACTAGGGACTTACATGTAATATAAATAATTCATTAAATTATATACTAATTCCAAAATGTATACAAAACAACTGAATATAAAATATTATAACCCAGCATAACACAAAACATACAGCGTTACCCTTGTGAATTCGTTCAGACAGCAAGAGAAAATGTCTATCACATTTGCGACTCGGTTTAGAGTGCGTATTGCCCTGGTGGCGGGGGCCTGGCGCAGCAGCTGCGTGCGCGCGCGCGGCTCGGCCAGCAGGCTCGGCCGCCGGCGCCGCCACACGTATCGGTCCGGCACGTTCAGACGCACCTCCCCCAGTACTCCAGGGTTAAATAACTTGCCCCGTAACAACTTAAATATATACGAAGCGAGCGCCAACTCCCTTCGGACTTCTAACTGGTTGTATCCTACCGTTCCTAACACGAACAAAGTAGGATACATCAGGGGATAATAGGGGTAAACTCCATACAGTTTCAGATATAAAAACCTGATAAATTTATTTTGAATACGCTCCAACATGAGCCTATATTTAGTCTCATGCGGGCTCCAGATGACTGCATTGCATTCTAAATGGCTCCTAACTATCGCTTCGTACAGTGCACGAATCGCGTTAATGTTTGTAAATGCTCGCGATTGTCTCATTACGAAACCCAGATTCCGGAAAGCTTTCTTACAGACTTGCGTTATATGTTCCCGAAAGCTAAGATCTGATTTAAGAAGCACTCCTAAATCCTTTACCTCATTAATCCGCTGCATCTGGACGCCCTCCAGCATGTACTGGAAACACCGAGGATTTCGAGATCTGGTAAACGAAATTACGGCACACTTTGATGCGTTAAACCGTAATTTATACGCTTGACTCCAGCCTACTACTCGATCGATGTCTTCCTGTAGTTTTAAACAGTCTGAGTTGTCGTTTATTCTCCGAACTAGCTTCAGATCATCAGCGAAGAGCAAACAAACAGAGTCTCGTACGACTTCGGGAAGGTCATTGACCATTAAAATAAATTCTAACGGTCCTAAGTTACTCCCCTGGCTTACACCTGACCTCGTAAAATACGGCTGTGATAGATGGCCAGCATAGTCCACATACTGCCGCCTGTTTCTCATATAGTTAGCAAAGAATATAAGAGTATGTGGACTAAATCCTGCAATTTAAACTCATAACCTTACAAAAATTGATAGCGTTATAACATTACAGTACAAATTTTACCTACTGCCACAGATAAGAAAGTTCTCATAGTAAAATTGGTTGTAGTAATGCTGGTCATTTCCTACGGTTTCTGAACGCATTTTGGAGCACTAATGATATGTGCGTAGATAAAAATATAATCGTAAGAATCGTTGAGTGTCGTGTGTAATAATGCCGTTGGAGTAAGAGCGGTCGAAGGTGATATGGACGAATGTTTGATACCTAAGTCATCCCGCAGCGTTAATACGAGGTTACAAAAAAACGCTCCTCTTGAAAATACTTGTTTGTAATCATGTCTGTTCCGTCGACAGGCCGGCTTACCAAGGCGAGCTGACTGCTCTGGAGAACGAAATCGAGCAGCTGTGGGACCAGTACGTGCTGCGCTACCGCTGCGTCGAGGCGCTCAAACACCAGCTCAGTGTACTAGAGACTGTGCAAGCTGAGGTCAGTTAACATTGCAGTAATCATACCCCGGGGTATTCGGTGCATGATTGCATGAATAATTTGACACTAGGTCGACAGTAGGCGTAAAATCATTCGTGCACCGAAAACCACGGGGTATGCTATCAAACTATTTGTGTGGTATCTTTTGCAGTCGGTGTCTAAAAAAAAAATATAAAAAAATGTTTCATGGATAAGAATTATATGGCTATAAATATTAGAGTTATTACTATTAGTAATGTTTTTTTTTTCCAAAAATAGCCGAAAAACCTCGCGTGATTTGTGCACAAGCCCTTAGAAAAAAAATACTAACTTGAGGTAGAATATTTCACTAAAAGAACAGACATACTGATTTGAGAACCTCCTCAGTTTTTATTCAGTTGCATAAAGCTAAAATATTGTTTGCTGACTACTGCAACATTTGAATGGCGATAAGTTAAACACAATTTATTATCGACATCTAGTGACGAATAGTTGAACTTAAGATTATTGGCTAGTATTCATATAAATAGTGGCATCTAGTCTAGTGCAGAAAAGTAGTTATAATGATTTGTCTAGTAGGCGTGAGATGGCGCTGATATCAGTCCGATCAGAAGTGACATCTAGTGATGAGAAGTTAAATTATTATGGTTTGTCTATTAGCCGTTAGATGGCGCTAATATCTATTGGCTCAGAAGTGACATCTAACGATGGGAAGGTAAACTATTATGGTTTATTTTTAAGCCGTTAGATAGCGCTAATATCAATCTGATTAAGTGACATCTAGCGTTGAAAAGTTAAATTATTATGGTTTGTCTATTAGCCGTTAGATGACGCTGATCAATCTATTTGTCAAATGTTACCTATGTATGTTTGGTAAATAATTAAATACTAAGGTAGGTACTTTATATTTTATTCTAGCATTAGATACCCATAAATACATACCTATTACAGATACACCTATTAAATATGATAAAAATAAATCGTTGGCATGATTTATAAATTATTCTTCTAGGCACCGTCATCAGTTTTAAGGGAATACATTTTGTGATACTACCATGAAGCGAATAAACAGCTAGACGAATTTCAACCACTTTGGTATACGGGTAGCTTATTTAATTCATGTTATAGGTTTTTTTTTGTATTTGTTTCTTTAATAGAATACTTATTTTAAAAATACCCTCACCATGGCCCTCTTACTCGACGAGGTTGAATTGAAAGTTGAGCCTTATCCGAAGTAGGAGCTGCTGTGCCATTTATATATGCTATTTATTATAGGAGAGTTTATAGGATATTGTCTGTAACATTAATTCCCTTTTGTCTACCTCTCCTATCTAGCCAACAGCTTCAGAAATAGTAACGATATTGTGTTACAGGCTGCTGAGGAGCAGCAGGCGGCAATCATGCAGCTGATTCACAAGTACGAGGCCGAGGATGTGTTGGGGAAGCTTAGTGAATCAGGTGCGACATCTGTGTAGTATTGCTGATAATATATAATTATACATACAGTCGCCATTATGATATATCGCAGCATATAAGGCGTTCATAAATATCTCAACATGTACGCCCAGTCAATAAGAGTCGTGTTCTATGGTCGATATCTGATGGCGACTGTACAATAAATATCTTGGAGTATATATAGTGGTACAATACCGACTCTGCCGAGCATCATCGAGAGTCTAAAAAGAGAATAGTCGATAATTTCTTGTCGTCTTGTACAGATGCGCAAACATATTAGTTAATAACTGTCATACATTGAATACCTAATTGATGTTCCTTTCCAGACGAGTTGGAGTCCAGCGATGACGCGAAGGAGTTCGAAGCGAAGCAGCCGCGCCCGGCCACGAGGCCCAAGACTAGACTGCGCATTAAAACTGCAGGTCAGTTGCCTACATGCCAGCGGTTACACGCCCCCAAGTCAGGCGTGAAGTCAGGTCAGACTGAAGAGAGAATGATCGTGTCTCTTGTGGACTGAAGGGCTGACGGTCCGGACTGGTGCTGATGAATGAATGAATGACAGTAAACTGACAGTCCAGAATGATGGACTGAACTAACGCCAGAATATAAATTGTGGCATTGAAATCACCAAACACACATTAAAAAATACGCGGAACCAAATAAACTATCACTAACTTTTGGACATTTTACTATTTTTAATTGTACAATAACTAAAAAGAAGACGTGTTTTGACACTTTTGACTACTGCTTTTTATGACGTCACATGCCTGTATCATCATAGAAGCTTCATACTAACAGAGTTTTTTTCTCATTTCATAAAGAGTAGCTGATTTGAGCTGTCATCCAATACCGTATTAGCGTGTATGATGAGAGATGTCTATAGAGCAATCATTTTTGCCCTAAGCTTCTCTACTGTCAATGATTTGAGCTGTCATCCAATACCGTATTAGCGTGTATGATGAGAGATGTCTATAGAGCAATCATTTTTGCCCTAAGCTTCTCTACTGTCAATGATTTGAGCTGTCATCCAATACCGTATTAGCGTGTATGATGAGAGATGTCTATAGAGCAATCATTTTTGCCCTAAGCTTCTCTACTGTCAAGAAGTCTGGATACGCAATTATTGGTACCAATCGGTCCGTTAATAATTGTCGTTCGGTATGAAATGTTGGTTAAAATTGGCCTGTATGACTCTGAGAAACTGTTACCGCCTTCTGACTACGCGGGCAAGGTAAAGCGGACAAATACAAGGCCAACTAAACGGGGCAAAGGGGTATGATAAGTTATGGAGTTAGCCTCCACCCGGGATTTAACCAATCCGACAGTTTCATCGGTCGAGGCCCAGGCTAACGACCAGAGGAACTAAAGTTCAAGCCCTATGACATGTGTTCTAGAAATCTCTATATCGCCCCTATATCGCCCAATGAAAACTAGGCACTTGGGCATTTGGGGCCCCCCTCTCCTAAGAGAACATAAGTATGGTGCAATTGGTGCAAGTCCTGTTCCACAAGGACTGGAACCCCTAGATTGGCTGGGCCCCTAGGGGCCTTGTGGGCCTAGTGGTAAATACGCTGCAGTTATTTAATATTTGTGTCCAGGAGCGGGCGCCGCGGAGGCAAGGCGTGCCTTTGGCAGCATGGCGGGCCGGGACTCGCTCGACGAGGTGCGCGATGAAGACGACTCGCAGTCCGATTCTGACTCCGAGCGGCTGCTCTACGGTAACTAATGTCCTATGATATTCATAAAAATTTGTCTGTTCGCACCGGCATGTAGGTTCAATTACAATGGGTTACCATAAAATGAACTTGAACTAGAACTTGAACCATGTACTTTGGGGGAGGCATTTGTCCAGTGGACACCTATCGGCTGATATGATGACTATAAAATAAATGAGTAGGTTCAATGCAATTTGTGAGTTGTTAAAATGATCTTCGGGTATTGTATACCCGTCATGGTCGCTCTTATGTGGATCAAACTTGATCTTTTCCACCGACCCCGTACTGCAGCCCGGGGGCTAAAACAGACATTCTGGTATGATGTGGCAACGGCCACATTTCTAGTTTTGTGCTGATTTGTTCGGCGCGAGATTGCCGAACCAGTGTGCACTGGTTCTCTTCAAGATCTACGTATCTCTTCAAGTTCTACACAAATCAATACGAAGCAATGAATCTGTCCGATGTGGTCCGGGATCAGTGGACGCGTAACTTTAATCGGGCCAAAGGATGCTAAGAGATCATAAACTGTGTGTGAGCTGTCAGAATGCATTTCGAATTTTATAACTCTCTCGCTCCCTCTTACGCGACCCAGATGAGAACCTCTCAGTTTTCCTTTACTGGCGACCGCCATATTGTCCAGGTCACGACGAGCCGGCCTCGCGCTGGTCGCGCCCGCGCCCCGCCACGCGCACCATCGCCGCCGAAGACGACGACTTTGCTGATCTCATTGAAGGTAAGTCCCGAACCACTCGCAAATCCCACACTAAACGATACTTGAGCTCGAGTATACCGTGTTGTTAATACGCGTTCATACAATAATAGCACTTGCGGCATGAGATAATAATTAATGGCTCTGTGAGCTGTAGACTTCCCGAGTTTGTTTCGAAATGGTTCGAATTCGAATTTAACCCACATATTTCCGCCATATTGAAAATTCTCGAGAAATGTAAGCGACAATTTTTTTTTATACTAAACGGACCTAGTCACAATCATGAGAATTGAGAAATGCGACGAGAACAGCCAAGAACCCGGGCAAATGGACATCCGAACATTCATCGAAAGAATTTTAGATCATGCTGAAACGTAGACGCTTCGCTGGCTCGGTCCATAAAGAGATCTTTCTTCAGTCTCAATCGAGCTGGCTTTACTAACCTTGCAGGACTTCTTTTGCCGCGGGACAAGATCTAGAGTTATATTAGAATTAGTAAATAATGATGCTGATGACATATCTTTTAAGAAATCATGAAGATGTATCTAAATTCTCCGCGATTTTATCGCCAATAATGCAATAAAATTACAGTCGCCAATAATTCAATAAATTTACCCGTGTAACATTAAATGAAGGCCACATTTCCCTTCAGGAGTGGAGGGCGGCTCGGGCGGCTCCCTGAGCAGCTCGTCGGAGAGCGAGCTGCGGCTCGCGAGCGCGCGCCCCAGCGCCGCGCCCGGCCGCGCCTCCGCGCTCAGCGACAACGAGTTCTAATGTGCTAAACCAGTGTTTTTCAAACTGTGGGTCGCGACCCCCAGGGGGGTGACGCTATATATCCAGAGGGGTCGCGAGGATCAGCATAGAGAAAGTCTCGTGATTACAAGGAACGCAGATTTTTTTCAAGCATGTACATTTGAATAAAACAGCAATCATTCTCAGACATGTTCATTTATTATAATTATGTATTTTTTTTATATTTTTACGTCTTTATATTTTTGCACAGCAGTAAACTACCTTCTGAATTTGCGTTTCAAAACGCATACGCATGACTGACTGAATGATAGGCGGGTACGTTCCAAATCTGTTAAATAAGAGTTGAGTTCTAACTTTATAATAGCACAAACTGAGTTTTAGGGGGTCGCGAAGGAATTTTGATGGTCATTAAGGGCCGTGACACCAAAAAGTTAGAAAAACACTGTTCTAAACTAAGAGCCAGCGCACACTACGGCTTCGTGTGGCCGCGACAGTACATTTCTCTTATTCTCACTTCGAGCGTGCAAAAGAGAAGTGTACTGTGGCGGCCACAAGAAGCCGTAGTGTGCGGAGCCAGTAAACCTCGATATACGCATCGTATAAGAAAACAAGGTATGGCATTCCGGAATGACAGGCCAGACTTGTGACGTCATCACGCTATGAATGGTTGGACGGTTCCGTCAATCCGTTTCTGTGTTGCCAGTGAGCTCTTTATCAAGGACAGTACGGGCAGCAGTCCCTGATGAAGGGCTCCATACGAGTTCGAAATATGTCGGGCCGTTCCTGACAATTTCACGTGAGTGCCAACCGCTTAATAAAATTGATAAATATGTCTCACTAAACTTTTAACATGATTATTGACAAGGTGAAAGATTCCGCTTTTCTGCACCAGTTGGCAGCACCTTCGTTATGCAAGAGAGCGCGCAGGACCTGTCAATTAGGGCTCGCAATTCCGGATTGTGCTTGTACGGGCAGTATCGAAAATCCCGGAATTTTCGATACTGCCCGTACTATACCCAATTCCGAAATTGTAAGCCATCAATGTCAATCAATGTCGAGGTAAAAGATACTGATTGGCGACACCATGATGCGCGGTGATTTTTTTTCTGTAAATGTCATTTTATAAGACAGACAAGTTTAGACTAATACTAGCAGCTTCACTTATTTATTCAATATGTTTTCTGCTGTATTTCTTGCACTGTAAATATTTAGAAATGAATATATAAAATGTGACTTAAGTAGCACGGCCAGTATAGTCTGATTTAGATGCAGTTTCTTGCATCGTAAGAGTTATTCAATAAAACGACCATATTTATTACAAATTTGTATTTATTAATTTCGATTTACACGTGGCAATATTATCTATTACCAATAAAATAATTTCGTACCTACGAATAAATATTAATTAATCTCAATCCTTTTACAATAATTATAACTTTACTCCAGTTAGCGTGCTGTCTCACCGCGAGAAATGAAATCTTCATACATTGTTTTGTTATATTACTTTTGCTAATTGCTCGCGGTGAGGTAGCACCCTTAGACTTCTATGCGTTGTGGTAAATAAGTATCTTAAACGGGAAAAATATAAAAATCATATAGGTAGTCAATTTAATTATCCTAAAAAAGTATTTACAAAATATTATGCTTAACTAATTCGTATAATTTCTCTTTAAATAAAGAAACCAGTATAATAAAGTGCAGTAGCGCAATTATTAAGTAGATTTAATGCCGTTATAAAAATACGTGTTTTATTCATCATTAGCGTTTATATACCTACATCTGTGCGTTAGCGCAAAACTCTTAAAAATATTACAGACATTCCCGGTTGCAAAAATAAAAACTTAGTAAACTTAGATATATGTATTATGAAAATTGCAATAGAAATAATGGTAACACAGTACAACACGACGTTACATTTAAATTAACGTGATTGATCTACTAAATAGATATATATTTAGTGCAAATCATTCACATATAAAATAAAAATATACTAAGTGTAAATAATAGTATTTTTCTCATCAACCCATCATAACTCCAAAATATTTTATTTTTGAGAGTATAATCCACGTACAAAACATAAGAATTCAGAAAGGTATATAAACCCCTAAGAAGATATTATTTTACAATGGGAAAGTTAGACGTCAAGTACTTAGCATTTAGTCTTTACTCAATTCAGGAAGCATCAGGTGAGCAGAGGTCGGGCGATTTCTCAGCACAAAGAATTAGCATTGTCATTCAATGTGGCAGCCTTCTGGGCACCATTTATCCGTTTTCTAAAGATACTAGTTCGTTTTTGTGATAAATAAACAGAACACATTCATGACGCCTGTTAATTTTTATATCGCCTACTTCAAAAATCTTTAAAACCTCGCATGTTGGCTCGGATTCTAAACTGATATACTCGTACGAGTTTTGTTGTATGAATGAGTAAGTAATCAATTAATCATAACTAAAACTCGCTAAATACACCTTGTACCTAGGTATATTGCGAGTTTTAGTTCTCAACAGGCGATAGGTATATTTTTAGCGTTGGTTATTTATATAATGCTTGGAGTAAAGAAACCCACTCTTTCATCCTTTTCCCTTCTCAACCTGCTTGTACGCGGCTATAGCTCAACTACGTTAGGTTACTTATAAATGATAGTACCTAAATATATTATGATAGCTACCCTATTTACCCAACAATAATAAAAGTCGTCTTTACACATTGCTTATTAAATCTTAAGAATAAGAATAAAATCTAGAACAAACGCGAACGAATTGAGCAAATTTAGACGCACTATATACAGACCGATCGCTCCGTGCAATTTGGCACCACTTAGGTACATAGGACTTCAGTTGAAATATACAAACTAACACTAAAATTGTTGATAGAGATATTTTAATAGGAAAACGACTATAAGTTTTGTCAAGTTGCCATTGAATATTGAATATTTACTTTTAAATGTAACTAAGAAAGGAGCGTGAAGATATCGACAGTGCAAAAATAATTTTTAATATTTTGATGTCTGAAAGCTAGTAACGAAAATTCGCGTACCGCAGTAGAGATTTTCGTAATGATAATACGCAGCAAACTCAAGCGCTACAACACGTCCACTGACACAACTTATGTGTTCAAATAATTCTTACTCCTATGTTGGTGACACAGTATATGTGTCAACGGATTTCGTACTCCCATGCCGGTGACACACCATATGTGTCTTCAGAATAGGCACTCATTCACGCATTCAGATCGGGCGACACAGCGTAAGAGTTGAGTGAAGGCTACCAGAGACGAACGTGTTGAGTAGTTCAAGTAAATATGGATTTCTACGTTGGTCCGCGAATCTGTCATTCATTCTACCCTTCAGCCCTCAACTGGCAGGAAACCTTATCGTGGTCTATCTATTTCTTTAGTGATATTTACCGTCGCCCCCAGACACCTGTACACCTCTAAGTATATAGTTTATATAGTCGACATAGATTATTTTCAGCGCTCTGCCAGTTGAAGGGCTACTGAATAGTAATAAAAGGAACCACTAGAAGCGTCTCTTTTCTAGCAGCTGCTTATACGGCTGCAAGCAAGCGATCTGGAATACAACAAATACAGCTCATTTAGACGATGCTTGTTAATTGCTTAATTTGGACAAGAATTCGTTGAATTGATTTACAGTTCAATTGAAAGCATGATTACGAAAACCATTAATTAAATTAGTTAACACTTACCTACAACTAATGCAGGTTAAATGTTGACAGGGGAAGAGCTGGTAACGGTAGTTTTACTCATTAAAATATCTCTACCCATCAATGATATTACTAGATAAATAAGACTTAAAGTATCGTATAACACAGACTTTTGACGAATAAACACAAGTTTACAAGTATCGTGTGATTGTTAGTAATTTGAGACAGAGATCCCATCATGATTCAAGTATTGTACTTATTATTGATGCAAGAAAAATTCATGATTCAAGTATTGCACTTTATATAAATAAGCTAATTTCATGTCATTTCGCTAGAGTTCCTTGAAGAGTATTATCGGCATTGCATTAGCTTTTTTTCTGATGAATTACGAATATTGATTAATTTGACGAAAGAGACAGTAATTATGGTACCTACCTTACCTACATCTAAGTAGGTATGGTAGTGGTTCATCAGAAATTATCCTAAGATTTTCAAAAATACGTTGTAAATGTTAAACATTTCACGGCTGAATTCATCTAGGGTGGTCTAAAAAACCTCGCATTTCCCAGTTTACAGTGTATCGTACCGGTCTAATTCTTTTATTGCGCTGTGTTAGCACATTTTTGTATCAAATAAGTATCACCGGAGCCTTCATGACTTCATGACAGGATCTTTGACTAAGTATGTTAGTGTGGTGCATTGATGTATGGCGTCGCAGAATGCTTTCTATTTTCACGAAATTCGCGGCGAATTCGAAAACTAGTCAAATCCTATAGATTTCCAAGAGCATCCCTTGATTTCACTCCGAATTTGAGATGTTTTGTGGTAAAAAAATATTCATTTCACATTTAACGAAAATAGAAAGTTATTCTACGAAGACAAACTCCTTGTGTGTGTGTTTAGTATGGTGTATAGTTAGTAACGTTACAATATGTACATTCGTAAAGCTATCGGGTTTAGTTTGGTATGATATGTGTCGTAACGGTTAGTTTAATCGTAATCAATGGGAATAACAACAATTACTAGCACGTCCCTATAATGGTGCACTTCCTCTGTCGCGGAACTGGAAGGAACGGGCCGTGATTTGACCGACCACACTGTTTTCACAGAAGATTTTTGCTACTGTGATTGCTTAACCCCTTACTGCATACAAAACCATATGTGGCAGACAATAATTTCGACCTTATTGGGGGTCAAGGTTCAAATTCAAAACGCACGCGCGCTCCATTCCGTCCAGGTCCACGTGGAAAGGAACCTACCTTATACGAATGTTTGACGGATCAATATAAAATTAAGGTTTGCAGTTCAGGGATTTTTTTGTATGACAGTCCCGGGATTCCCCGCGGGACTGCAAACCTTATCCAGAAGTAGACATATCTTACAATTAAATTGGTATTATTTTCAGTTTAAAAGATGTGCTACGTCAAATTTGTGAGGGCTAAAACTTCACCGTTTTTAATATCTGATGATCTAGATCATATACGGAAGAATTATCTATGTTATTTCCATCATCTATTCGATAGTGAGTATTTTTATAGACATTTAAAAAGATAACATTAAAACCATCAGCTAGGTATAAAATTAAAGTTAAATTCTTTAACCCTGCAAATTTTAAATTCAATCAATTTATAAAATAAAGAGTATTGTGATCCAAATTAGTATTTTCAGTACTGGAGTCGTTATAATTAGTAAAATTACAACTTATACCTATGTCCTCCGATTTTTAAATACAATTCCTGCAAGTGAGGTAACTTGTGACTTCAGGAGTAGTTTTAAAAAATATGCTGATTCTCTTCCCTGAGTGCTGCTGACAACTCTAAGACCGCCTGTCCACTGGGCGCAGCTATGTAAAATTAAAATGGGCCAATCACATTCCTCAGATTTAACTGCACTTATTTTGGGCTTCACAAAGACGCAGCCTGACTGGTTTATTTTTTCCGCTCCGGCTCAGAGGACCTTACGTCTATATTGCATCACG
The DNA here is from genome assembly GCA_947623375.1 of Apotomis capreana. Taxonomy (NCBI): domain Eukaryota; kingdom Metazoa; phylum Arthropoda; class Insecta; order Lepidoptera; family Tortricidae; genus Apotomis; species Apotomis capreana. Next base: position 7,156,373 of record OX392507.1, read on the forward strand.
TTGCATCTAGCACTATCAGTCCCAAGTTTTCAAATCCATTGTCGAAGGTCCCGTATGTCTAAGTAGGGCTGCCATCCGTCCGGGTTTCCCCGGATTTGTCCTAGTTTGGAGGACGTGCGGGGGCCATCCGGGGGGTTTTTAAAAAGTGTCCGGGGAAAACACTTATGTGAAGGAAAAAAAAGCGAAGGTTTTTTTGCAATATTATTTTCGGACACGTCCGGGGAAAAAATTCGATGTAGGTACGCCAAATATCGGGGTTTTTTTAAGTCTTTGTCCGGTTCGGCGAATTTAGAGATGACAGCACTGCGTGTGTCCCAAGTTCCCTCATTTGAAGGTATTTCTAAATATATTTTTTATCTACACACACGGTCATGCTCGACTGAAATTCATATTTTACGATAGATATATTGCGCCTTGCATTTTAGAGTGTCACCAAGTAACTTTGATAAAGGGGTTTTAAGATCTAATAAAAAAGCTAGAAAGGTAAACGAGGCGCAAAATTTAAATCGTATTTGAAATTTATAAATTTCAGTCGCCTTTATTAAAGTTGACGATTCCGTAAATGCCGTTAATAAACGCTTTATCTTAATAGAATAAGGCTGCCTGTCCCTAGAAGCGGAGCGGAGCGGAGCTGTGTAAAATGGACCAATCAAATTCCTTAGATTTAAATGCTATTCCTTTGGGCTTCACAAAGACGCAAGCTGATTGGTTTTCTCCGTGCCTCAGTGGACAGGCAGCCTTAAGGGCAACTCGTAAATCTAGTTACCTAGTTTGTATCGTTAAATCCCATCTTTACACGTTACATGTCGAATTGAAGCTACTATCGAATCCTTTTGTGATATAGAATCACGTGGTTGAGACTCTGTGACTCGGTTACATTAACCCTCGGGTGCTTTCCGATTATATGCCAAGACATGGAACTGTTTACATAAGACTTATCGTGGGACATGCTAACATCCCCATGAAACACTCTATAGGAATCCCCTACAGTGTAGTGTTTACTGGTTACACCTTCGTTGTGTGCTGGTTAGTTGTTGTAAGTACGAGTATAAATGAGTCTCCATTCGTTACAGACTAGTTACATGGATCCCCTATGGAACTAGTCACATTGTCTTCCTGTAGGGTATGCTACAGAGTTTCTGGTTATGTATCCTCCATGGAGGGTTAGCTGGTTACATGGACTCCCTATGGAACTAGTCACATTGTCTTCCTGTAGGGTATGCTACAGAGTTTCTGGTTATGTATTCTCCTTGGAGGGTTAGCTGGTTACATGGACTCCCTATGGAATTAGTCACATTGTTTTCCTGTAGGGTATGCTACAGAGTTTCTGGTTATGTATCCTCCTTGGAGGGTTAGCTGGTTACATGGACTCCCTATGGGACTGGCTGGAGTCGCTGGTGGCAGTACTGGGGAGGGAGTCGTGTCGTTCGCCGGCGTGGCGGCTCTCGTCGCACACCGCGATGAACTGCTCGGCGTACGTCCTGAATATTTACAATGAAATACCTCAGTAAAATTAAAAGGACACAATCACAACAACTCGATAAAACATGATGATATTTAAACCTTTGATACAAAGATCAAAGCTCAAAGAAAAATTGTAATGCGTAACCTGGTGGAAGAGACCGCAAAGCAAAAGGAAAGATTCGAAATTGACGCGCTGGACCGGCAATCCAGAGGTACCGGGTTCGATTCCTGGTCTCTTCCTCCAGGTTACGCATTTCAATTTCTCACTAGATCCAACACTGAGTGTGTTATTGAGTTAAACTCACCTATCGAGTCCGGTGTACGTCCGCTTGAGCTGCTCGTCCGACACGCGATCGCGCTCTGCTCGTCGTTTTCGATGAATCCGCTCGAGCGAGCGAGTCAGTTGGCTATCGCGGTCTCGCTCACGCCGCCTGCGCTCGCGTGGGTCACGCGGCGAGCGTCGTCGTCGTAGACGCTGGAATGAGACGCGGATGGTGTCAAGTTAAGAGATATGGAGCTTATCTTTTTACAAGATAATTGTTGATTAGTCCTAAAAGATAAAGTAAACAACATAATTATGTGGGTGCTTTACCTATGTTGCGAAAGGGATGGTGAATATGAAATTACTGAATATGACTGTATTGTTCGGAAGAGCTCTGTATAAGTGTACACACGTTTCAACCATTGCATAACATGTAAGTACCTACATGTATTATGACAGAAGTGTTCTGTTTGTAAAGGTACATCGAGAGATCATACCATGCCCCTTGTCAATTTTTTTTTAATTTTTGACTTGCTAAAAACTCCTCAGCTATTGGAAGCCTTCAGGGCCGCGTAGTCGCGAGTTCTCGAACTCCTCATTTCCCCGTAATGTGTAAAAACAGAGTTGCTTTCCACAGCCGAGGGGTCATGTGGGGTCTGCAATATTGTGGTCAATAAGATAATAGATGGATCATGGTAATTATTAGGCGGCTTTATACATACTGCATCGTGCACAGGGTAGAACAGCGGCGCTGCAGCGTACGGCGCGGGTGGCAGCGGCAGCGTGGCGTAGCGCGGCGGGACCATCACGCTGACTGGCATGCGGCCCAGCTGGGGACAAACAGACAAACATGTTTAGTTTCGTGTACAATTACTTAATTGCTACATTTTTTTACAAACACCTACCCCCTCTGCCTATAATAATAGTACTTTGCCCCCAACTCTATGCATTCGTCTATTTGTTTTGCTGCGCGTTTGTCACACGATGATTTATTATTTATTTAGCGTGTGATACACATGGCTATCAACCATTAAGTAAGCTCTATTATAGCCCATTAAGTAAACTCGATGTAATTTGCTATAAAACGTGTAGAGTAGGCAAGCAAATTCTTCCGGCCAATTGTATATATATAAAATTCAATTGCACGAGAACATTTTTCATCTCCTTTTGTTTTTACTACAGCAAAGTGTTGCATCACTTGCTTGTATAATTCAAACCGTCAAAGCTCAAGCTCATAGCAATCATTGACGGCTAAAGCAAATACCTCATAAATTACAACCAACAATGATCTGATAACAATTCAGTAGTGACAGGGAGTGCTCAAAGGCATCGTTCGAGTCCATCTAATTACGAAGTACACATTCACTTTCAAGATTCGGGTGTGAAGCGGGTCGGTGTGTCAGTAGGAGGCGCCCTCCATTCTATTGTGCCTGCCCAGAATGCTAAGTTCGTTGACTTAAGAGGTGAGATTAGGTTTAGTACCTACAAAGCAACTAAGTTTTACATTTGCATGGATCACAAGCTTTAGAGTGCGAGTGCTGCCCCTGGAATCAGTAAACAGGCACGGTCATCTACAAATACAAATAGAAATACAAATATCATCTAATTATGGATTTACGGGTTAATTTCGACTTCGTTTTCTAACCAGCATATCAAATTATACAATGTGACGAAACTGTTCTTAGGACTTCTGACTGTCATAAGTTCCACAATAATTTAATAATATTGTGCGACCCGCAAAAGTGGTAAATGGAACGTGGAGACGCCGTGAATTTTCGCTGGCTCGCGTTATCGGTCGGCTAAAGTCATCAGTCGAATTTTACCGAGAACGTCCGAATAAAAGTTGTCCGGTTGGGCGACTAATGCATCGATGGATCGATGGAGTCCAAGAACATAAGCTAGATAAGTTGCCAGAGCAGCAGTACCTTAGTGTCCACCAACACCCACTTCAGGTTGAGGTTATTGACCCAGCGTAGACCTCATAAGTTTTCGATCTCAGGTGTACGAGCATTATTTAAGTATTTGGAGCACACTAAACTATTTACAATATTATCCACCCGCCTGACATCAGAGATCGTGACCGACGCTGCGTAACAAGGCAATTTGCAGGCACACCACGACTACTGGGAATCTAGGGTTTCGCCAATCTCACTGGCATGGTTTAAATTGTTTAGAGAACTATTAGTTTGGCTCACTCACGTTCCGTCACGAGAAATACTTGTGTACAAGTAAGTATGTGGGTTAGCCAAATATTGTGACACGAGATTTTTTTCCTTTTTTGTAATGTTGCTGAGATTGTCGAATAATATTTTCCGTTACATTACTAGTAGCAGTTTACACGTTACAACTACCATTATCTGGAGAAATGCGATAAAGGTCAAATGCCCACTTGCAGTCGCTGGTTCTAGCTACAGGCGGTATGCCGTGCCGAAGCAACAATGGGCAAGGGGCGGTAGCGTGGCGTCAAAAATTTTCTTAGGCTGGCAGGAGAAAATCTGAGCAGGTTTTCTTCTAGATCAATTATTATGAAGGTGCTCAGACCTTGTAATAGGCAAACCAATGGAAATCGAGTTCTATGAACGCCACGCTACGTTCCCTTGTGAGGATCACGGGAAGCCATTAAATACAAGGATGACCGGTCATCGTGGAGATCCTGGGCGACGCTTTGGCGATTCAAGGAGTGGTCATCATTTAGCTGATGTTGAATGCGCGTCATTGCTGTTTTATGGCTAGCACTTAGTAAGTTGGCGAACAAAGACCACTGAACAATTAATGAGTAAGTAAATAATTTTCTTTGGCCTTCATCGTATCGTACTTATATCGAATCTATCATGAGTAGTTTCTGTATCCACTTGAAAATGGCATATCATCGCATGTCCCGACATGTTTCTTTCATTGCTAAAGGTCGGCAGTTCAAGTCGTGCCGGCGGTCAACGTTCTCTATTTGATCTTTACATTATCATTGCATCTGTATTTGAAGCGAATCAAAATGCAACATTGCTACAGTACTGGCCAACTTATATAGTGCAGGCGGATATAATGGAGAACTAACTACTCTGTATGAGTGGTATGTTAGTGAACGAGGATGCTAGCGAGACCGGTGACTGAAGATGATAACTTGGTGACTCTACAGTGAGCTGTCAACCGTTCGATGACGGCTGATTTATACCCACTTTACAATTTCAAGGGGATCGCATTATACAGACTAGGGAGAGGACACGTCCGTCACAACCGTCACTAGTGATGCGCCGCCTATGCTAATGGCAGTTTGTATCAGTTAATTTGCTGTATAAATTGGAATGGAAAACCTTCCGGGTTGTTGTCCATTTGTATGATTTTCAGCAGTTATATAACAGATAAGTGTTTTGTAAGAAGCTTAATGTTGTTAAGAATCATAAACTGTAATTATATCAAGTTTCATAACGTTTAACGTAATAAATGGTCAAGGAAAGGAATCTGTAAGATCACATTTTTTTGTGGCATCGAAAGAAAAGTAACAAATCAACAAAGCTTTAATTTAAAGTTACCTAATGGGATTGCTTGGCGCAAATAATCTGTCACAATTGATGGTTAGACCATGGTTCGGTGCTTTTGTTTTGCAGTGAAAATTAATATGGTTCGCTGCGGTCGAAACCTACTTGAAACATTCAGTTGACATAAAAAATAACTTTAACTGGACGATTTTCAAGCATTATTATGTTATCTTATAGTTATCTTATAGTTCACATGGTTCTTCTCTCGTATGACAGAGAAGAAATAAATTATAGTCAAAACAGAGAGTCAGAACCATTCAGATTCCATTGTCAGTTAGAAACTTACAAACTATAATCAATAATATAGTAGATTGTTTGACAAGGGGTTAAAATAAGCCATTACAACACGAAGTCCTTCCGCTTCGAGAAGCTAAAATGACGTGCAGGACAAGTGAAAAGTATGTTATCTAATACTCCAAAAGTACTAAATACAAATGGTTCGTGGGTGCAGTTGGAGCGCCATTAAGGGCCGATACAGACGGGCAGCATATGAATTGCAACTCAGTTATAAATTGCAGTTCTCATGCAGTTAGTGCAGTCAGACCGACTGCAAGTGAAGTACCTGCATGTCAGCTGCAAGCGGACTGCGCGATTACATTGCTGTTTGGATGCAGTTACGTCAACTGCAACAGAACTGCCCTCGAACTGCAATTTTGCAGCTGAGTTCTGTTATGGCCCTCAGCAAAAAGTAAAAATACGTACAGTTATTGTAACTTTAGCGCAAGTGTTTTGTTTTAGAATAGATTCATGGATTCCATTTAAAGAAATTTCCTCTTACCGTCCAGTTTTACAAACAAACCATGTAAGGATTCGCTCAGATTACTGAATAATATGTAGTTCCTTATTATCTAGTAATCTAGAATTAATTTCTTAAGGATTTGGTCGTCAACTTTTAATGAGACGATGTAAACGGCTTAGAGGTTGACCTTAACATTGCTTCGTACAGCCACATTCTCTTCGGGAATATTATTTTGAACTATATTTATAAAACAGATCAAGCAATAACGATTAACCTTCGCATTAAAGGTTAGACAAATATTGCCAAACATGAGGTTGAATTACTCGAAGATTATTAGAGCGATATTCGTTTTGTAGTTAATATTTTATGTTCATAATACTACTTAGATCTGTGAGCTGTAGTGTAGACGTAGCGTTTTTTTTTCGAAATTGCTGATAAATGTTTTTCTTTACGTTTTCAATCCCCATATTTCCGCAATTTCGAAAAATTGATTCGACAAAAATATCTGTATAAATTAGGTTATCTTTATAATTAGGTCTCTATAAATATCTATAGAATTTGCTGAGAAATGCGGCCTGTGGCCGAGAACAGTTGGAATTACAGAAATTAGGACATACGAAAGAATTTTCCGCTAAGCTGAAACGTCGACGCTTCGCTCGCTCGATAAATTATGAATAAAGCTGCACCTCTAGCATATCCTGTTAAATGCGACTTCTTCTCGCTCGAGATAATTACCCGTCTCTGTCTGTGCAGTAATGTGAGAGAGTGACAGGAAGCGCTATGTCGCGCGACAAAAGTCGCGAAGCATATAGTTGTGCTCGACGGGCTGGATCGCCGATGATCTGAATAACTTTATACTGTAATAGTAACTAGTTCGGCTATGATTTTTAATTGGAGCACACATAAAGTTTGACCTTTAAGTAGGCAGTTTAATGTTTTTTGAAACACGATAAATGTCGCATGGGCCAAGTGACATTAAATTTTATATGCAATGAATCTCCTTCGCTAATAGTTCTACTGTAATTATAGGTATAATTAACCGTGAGATAAATTAGTAAATTTGCCTACAACGACGTTGTCTACGTGTTTATTAACATTTAAGCACAATATATTGATCAATAAAAATGTTCTTGCATCACAAAAATAATTAACTATATCAGTAGATTAGGACAATTTCTTAATATCATGTTATACACAAGTGATGATCAGTGGATTACTAAGGTCCACCCACACACATCCATGTTTCTAGCGTCTTAGGACTAGATCAAAGTAAGCGTTGATATTATTTAATATTAGGTACATTGTATGGTATATTATGTTAATGGCTTGAAAATATTTCTCGTCCACATGTAAATAAGTAATATTTAGGAAATGCCTAAGTAATAATCGGACCTAGAAAATGTATCCAACGCCCTGTATATATGTATAATTCAACAAAACATTTTATGTAATACTAGCGACCCGCCCCGGCGATAAGTTATGCATGTATTATACATATAAACCTTCCTAGTGAATCACTCTATCTATAAAGATCTAAGCATACATACCTAGGGACAGAAATACAGACAGAGAGACAGCAGCCTACGATGGTTGCGTTTATCACGCGATAAATAAGTGACAAGCATCCATCACGTTTTAACAAAATGCAAGTGTGAGTGACAGATGACACGCTTATTTATCACGTGATAAACGCAACCATCACAGGCCCCCTGGAAGCGACTTCGTTTTATACTATGTAGTGATTAGCATTCAGTCACACCATCACTATAACGCTGAAAAATATCTATTATCTATAGTATAGCATAACATTTTAGACAGTTATTCTGTTGGTATATCCCAAAAATGCGTATTTAGTAGTAGTAGTACTTTACCAATTACGTCGAAAACGACATAGGTAAATAAACATGTCGCAAAATACAAGATGCGCAAACCACTTTTGGCATTGCGTAACCAAAACAAATAGTTTATCGCAACCGTGCACTGGCAAGTACCTGTGCTCGAATGTTCCAACTGGAACCGAACCGCCTTGATACGATTACGGGCACTATTCAGCTAAATACCAAACCCGTTCAAGCGATATTTAGAGAGGTACTATGGTGATAAGCGAATCGAGTTATTTCTATTCGCACTTTTACTTAAAGTAAGCTTTTTACATTCCGCGCAAGTAGTTAGTAGCACACAGGCTGTATAAGCGCTTCTATGCAGCCCTTGTACTTAGGGCTGCCATCTCTAAATTCGCCGAACCCGAACAAAGACGTAAAAACCTGGAGATTTGGCGTAAATCGCATTTCTTCCGGGACGTGTCCGAAAATTATGTTATTAAAAATACAATCGCTCTATTTTTCATTCACATAAAATGTTTTGCAAACCCCCCGGAAGGCCCCCGGACTGCCTCCAAACTAGGACAAATCCGGGGAAACCCGCCCTACTTGTACAGCAAGTTAAAGTTGTATAACGATACCTCCTACGTATACTGATACAAGTGCAAAATCACGATTTTACAGGACGGCTGTTCAAAGGTATGAAGTGCCATAACTAACTCATACGTTGAAATAATGTAATGAAAATTTCAAATAATTTTAAAGAATATATTTTCCTTAAATCTACATATTTACTATTTCAAAATTAATTGTACTTTTAGTAAAAAAGGTAGTTATACCAGTATACGTGAAATTTACTAGTTCTAAGTTTTTGGTATACTGATACAACTACCACTTGATCCAGTATACGTCGTAAACTATGATTAGATGAATATGGATAATTATATTATTATTATGCCTATTATGGACATGTATCATTTATTAGATATATAACCAAACTCATAGCTCGTGTTTGGATGGATCTGATCGGTTAGTTTCATCTGATTTGTCACTTGTACCAGTATACGCCTGAATCATTCCGTTATGTACCAGTATACTGTTAAGGTTATTTTGTATGTTATGTCCAATATATAAGTTCAGAGGTTGGTATTTAGGATATTTAAGCAAATTACGTTTGAAAGACAATAAATAAAGCAAATTTACACTAAAATTACGTTTATTTAAAAGGTAATTAAAATCACAGCCCGCATTTAGGGAATGGTGTTTTTGTCTTTGTTACAGCGGTATTATCAACATTATTACTGTTTTAATATTTATATATAGTAGATTCCGGTTCCTATTTTGTCCATCAGAATTGTCAGACCAAAACCTGAATTCATCTACATCATCTTGAAGTATTAATTTAATTAAGTCAAATAATTTGTCATTTAGTCATGTCAACAGTACCTAACAAGTAGCATTCCCAAACCAAATGCTGTGAATTATACACTTTAAGTTTTTATTGTAATAAAACATGCTTAAATTACCGTGAGGAGATGACAAGGTTTTTGAAGGTCGAATACAGCAGTCGCATTTTTTGTTAAGTTTGAGTTTTTTTTCCTATTTATTTCAAGTCTCTTTCCTCCATGTGCCAATGTGTTTGGATGTTTGTTTTTCAGTAGGTGTTTTCAAATTCTCGTAAATGTGACAAGCCGCAACTTAATATTTTGACTGAAAATATCACGGTATTGTCGAACAGACTAAGCTTGCGCTTCGTTTTTGGTAAACGACTCCTTGTACAAATTATACATTTCAATCAAATTCAAACAGCCGCCAGCAAAAATCTGTGTGATGAACTTGAGTATTTATTCCTGGTCATGGATGTTATCTCTACATGTACTTTTAAATAAAGTATGTATATATATTATCGTCATCTTGTACCCATAGTACAAGCTTTACTTTGCTTGGGACACTGGGTCGATTCGTGTAAGATGGTCCCTTAAAATTTATTTAAAATTAAAAAAAAAAATCCGTTCAAACACTAAAATCTAACGTAATTTTTGTCTTATATGTTTATTATTTGTTTTCTTGGCTTGTTTTTCCCGTATTTATTTTTTTATTTGAACTCATGATTAGATTTTTACTTTCTTTGTTCGTTGATCCAAATATTTTTTAATTACACGTAAGTTACCGACATCTTTTTTGCTATTTTACTTTACAATTGCCTGTCGTGCCAACTAAGCAGCTGCCATCTCTAAATTCGCCGAACACGGACAAAGACTTAAAAACCCGGACATTTGGCGTAACTTGGATTTCCCCGATTAATAAAATTAAAAAAAATAATTGCTTTATTTTTTATTGACATTAAACCCCGGACGGCCCCCGGACGGCTTCAAACTAGGACAAATCCGTCCGTCGGATGGCAGCCCTAGTGGTGACTCTGGTTTACTGTAGGTAATGGCGACATATGGCTATTATTGTACTCCAAACAACCATCGGTACCTACTGATTGGAGAAAACTGTATCATAACCAAAAGTAAGCCTAATTTGATACGTAGTAGGTAGAAAAGACGTAGGCCGCATCGACTGTCCGTCGCGCATAGTGGGACATCTTACGTCCGCAACGATGACGAGCAAGCATACTGAGATAACTGCCACTTGTACTTGATAGGTGTACTGCGTACAGTGGTACAAGTGACTTATCTCAGTATACGATGTTCTAAATTAAAAAACGGTGTTAGTTGTATCAGTATACGTCACTTTATTTCGAAAACTAGCAGTAAAGTTGTTATGAAAATTTTATAGATAGATAGATATGTTTATTCAGAAACAATACAGAGATTGTGTTTGAAATATACAATAATAAAATTGCACTAATAATACTGTGTACTTAACTAAGATCACTTAATTATTAACAGTAGGGTAATTAACTATTACTTAACTAAACATTAACAGGTATTATTTACTAATTAATAACTAATAATTAATACTGAAGACTTCCTCAATACTGTAAAAGCACCCTCTCAATAAAAAAATCCTTAATTTTCTATTGAACAACTTATGACTCGTAATAACTTTTAATTCTGTGGGTAGTTTGTTAAACAATTGAACAGCTTGATGTTTAGCAGAGTGCTTTGCTACTTTGAGTTAGGGGAAAAAACTTTGCTTGACATTTTTTGTTCGCGTTTGTAAACGCAATTCTTGTTCATCGAGAGACTCGTGCCTTGACAACGTTTTTACAAAATCAGTAAGCAATACAAGGACGTATAGGCAAGGAACTGTCATTAAGCCCAATTCTTTAAAATAGTTTCGACAAGAAATCCACTGGGGAATGCGCAAAATAGTTCGTATTGCCCTTTTTTGAACTACAAAGGCTCTATTAACGTTATACTTTAAACTATGTCCCCAAAGTTTAATGCTATAGCGTAACTAAGACTCTACTAACGCATAATAAACAATCCTCAGCTGATCAATAGAGAGCTCATCCCTAAGGCTCTTCAAGGCATAACAAGCCGAAGAAATGGAGTGCTCGACTGCCTCAAGTTCGTTTTTCCAGTTGAGTCTTGCGTCGATACGTACACCCAGAAATTTGATACTATCAACTATTTCTAGTGAAGCATTATTTATTACCACATCAAGCTCATCAGTTTTTTTAGTGTTTGGTTTAAATAGCATTATTTTAGTTTTATCCGTATTTAACTGCAAATTGTTAATGACGAACCAATGTTGGAATGCTATTATAGCATTTGTCGCTAAGCCGCCCAGTTCAGACAAACTGTCGGCAGATATCACAACACTAGTGTCATCGGCAAATACTGTTAACCGGCAACCAGTAATAGCATGTAGATATAAGTATTTTTATCCTAAATATGCAAAAAAACGAAAATCGTAAAAATGTCAGTTGCATCAGTATACGTAGGAGGTATCGATAAGGGCTGTATAAGCACTTATATATCCTGTGTGCTACTTGGGCATTGACTAATAGACATGTTGACAATTTTTTTTTGAGGATGTCAATCGATTCTATTTTTTATTGTGATCAAATGTCTATATGGGACTGACTACACTTAAAGTGCTCTAAAAGTCAGAAATGACCGTCAAAGTTCAACATTCCTACGTAGCGCTAAAAACGCTCCATACAAAAGGCGTCCAGGCTATTGACGTCACAGGCCGGTATAGGCACAGATTAATATAATAGTTCTTCGAACAGATACTCATGCGGCGTTTACGCCCTTTTTAGGCCGTGCAATGCACTCTCCCGCCACACGCACTAAACTAATTTGGTAAATCTTAGTGAGTAAATTATTGTCACTTGTTGATATGGGTAGTGGATGTTTTCTATGAATTTAAGTATATTAAGTAGGTAGGTTTATTTATTCAACATTACATGCATCTATTGTAACAGTGTATGCAATGCGTTTAGGTAGGTGCTTATTCTAAGTTCTAAGAATTTTTTGTAACATTTCATCGTCTATCGGCAAAGAAAACACTGTTTTTACACCCCGCAACACTGCAGTGCGTTGGTCTTATTCGCGACGAAGCCATTTTTTTGGTGATTTTATAGCGCGACAGGCGGCGTCCAGTCGTGAGCGCGTGTGGCAACCGACTGGCTGAGCGCGTCGACCACGATGCGCGATGTGTAGGTATCTTTCTGGGTTCCCACGGTACAGATGAGGGGCACTGGTATAGGTACCAATTATTGTATGGAGAAATTAAGAAATTTGTCATTTTCACCGTGAGAAAGTGCTGTTAAGTTCATGGTTGTCATACAATTATTGTTTTGTAAAATTATGAGGATTCTAAAAACATTTTTAAAATTTCTTTTGGATTCAAATAAATATATCATAAAATTTGTGTACCTATGAAGTCACATATTTCCAAAAAAGATATATTTTTCTGGATTTTTTTTATTGTTTCCTGATATATTTAGCTAATTTTATTCATATAACTACAGTAGGTACGCTGTAGAATTCAACATCAGTCAACATGTCTATTCTCAAAAGTATTCTTTAAGGGTTTTCCAGAGGGCAATGGAGCGCAGTATCTTTTGGGAGTGAAATGAACTGATCGCATCAGAAATATCATCGTCGCTCCAAAAACCCAACCCAATCCCACTTGGGTCGGGTCGGATTGGGTTGGGTTTTGGAGTGAAGAGGTCAGGGCAGGATACGTTTGCTGCATGCCGAACTTTGTGTGTGTCAAGAATACCACGGACTGGATCCCATCAACCAGCCTGACACGTTGCAAATGCACTGTGTATAGTATTCCAAAATTTTCGTGATGTATCGTTTATGTTGGACATACAAAAGAAAAGAAATGCAATACGAATGTCTGTGGCCTAGGTGGTGGTGTGTTCATCTCACAAATTCATTAGCTGAAATCGCTGCGCTCGTCCCTAAGTTCGCACCGTGTTTGCATTAGAACTGTCCCGCAGCCTTGACGCAAGGCGGACCGCCGGAGACGCCCCACCCGGTCTGTACAACAATAACCACCAAACTAAAACGACACATGCAATTCTCCTCTCCCAGGTCATACGCCTTTATGGGTCCGCGGTGCACTGCATTCGAAATATTCACCGATACCAAAACAAAACGTCAGATGCGATTCATCTCTCCTTAGCTTATATGCCTTTTTACATACGCATTGCATTCACAAACGTCTAATCGTTCAATCATGCTGTTTGCTCTTTGTTCGATTGACTAAACAGATTATACAGGTTTTTGCTTCTTAATGCACTGTTAAGGAAGTTACTAACATATTTTTTTAACGAAATAGTTTCCCATTGCCCATTAGACAAAACACAAAAAAACTATTTAAGTATACTTATTTTTTGAACTGAAGCGTATGGTGCTTTGAATTCGGTAGCTTTCGTATTTTTTTAGCAAAATTCGAATGATTCGGGCTGTTCATCAATATACGTTAGGATAGGTCCGGGATGGTTAACTCTATTAGTATTGGTAAATATATATGAGCGGATTTGGAGATTAAAATCACTGATAAAGATACACACTCTGTTACACGTCTGAGGTCAACGAACTACCAGTCACTTGACCCTAAACACTAGTAGGTATTCTAGCATGCAGTCTAGAATATGATGTTATTCGTTATTATTATATGTATACAAACTGGTTTCTTATTAGAAAACCAAACAAATACTATTCTAATTTAAATTATAAATGCGAAAATATGTTGGTTTATTTCCCTTATTAGATACCTAACGAACAATCGTATAGATATTTTTTGCAGAGATATAGTACCTACCGAATATACATAGGATGAATGTATTTATTTTTATCAACGTAAATACCCTTTTTGTGTTAATTTTCTTTTAAAAATCACTATCTCTGAGCTTAACAGCCACTGCGTAGGCCTCTTCATGAGCTCATGACTCACACCAATTACACTCGACCATCTAATTAGTAATCTCATCTCGTCATTGTCTCATCAGGAAAGCGACCCGCTTTCCGGTTGACCTTGTGCCCAGGCGCACTTACTCGCGATTTTATTTCCCACGTGCAGTAATAGCGCATTTCTACCTTCCTACCATACAAACTGAGTTGCCAATCGAATGTTAATAGGTTTTATATTCTTATGTATACGCGGGGAGAATTTATATCTTTTCTGCATCGATTAGCGTTGGATTTAGCGTGAACATTCTTTTTTTAGCCTTAATCTGATGTATATTTCAGTTTAAACCGTCGGTTTATTACGCTGAGGGACATTTTGGCATGTTTAATGATAATAAAAGTGAAGTTGAATGCGTTTGGTTTATAATTGGGTGAAATTATGATGGTTTGTTTACGATTTTCACGCGTTTTACGAACGTAGTTTTGGTAATCAATTTTGTTTAAACACGGCTAAGAGGTGATTAAAAGATTTAAGCACCTTTTAGGGAGTGTCACAGTCACAGTTTAGTAATTTGAGACAAGTAAAATACTCGCTTACAGACATAGCGATAAGGAAATATTTAGTGTTTTCGCTTTGACTATTAACATACGCGGGCGAATTTCCGAGCGTTCTAACCGCGCGGTTCTAACGTCAGTTGTCTCACGATTATTTCCACAAGGGAAGAGTAAGGTAAGTCTAAGCCCCTACAACACTGTGATCAAACTAGGGTTGACTCAGCCTCAAGAGTGCTTTTCGGATGCATAAATATTTAACTTTTAACCATTAATAATCTATTTAAGCAATATTTTCTGTGATCACTATGGAGGAAAAAGATTCATTCAACTGAATAACTAACCTACGACCAGTTGAGTCAAAGCCGGTACTTAAGGCTCCTGTTAAAAAATGCCGATTGTTTTAAACATTTTTCTCTAAGATCTGATCAAACATGTTTCTTAACATGTGATAAAATTTCACTACTTAGAACAGGGCCAGTGCAATTTATTGTACAGTTTGCATTTTTCATCGATAATTTTTGTTTTTTTGAACACAGAAAACTGGCTTTAACAAACTTATTTTCGACTGCACGCAATGAAAGCATAAAATAGCTATGTTACTATCTAGAAAAGTATTATTCACTTCAAAAAGTTGGTTGAAATTATCAGAATATTTGTCATAATAAAAAAAAATGTTTAAAAGGAATAAGGGCCTGGACACATGTCGCCGGTACGGTGCCGTCTACGGTGTCACGGCGCGGCGCCGTCAAACGGCGTCGTGCCGAAACACGGTGCCGCGTACGGTGCCGTACACGGCGCCGCGAACGGCGTCGTACCACGGCGCGGTGCCGTGTACGGCGCCGTGCACGGTGCATCGCTTGGTAGTTTAACTAGTTCCCACATATTTTCAGTGCTTCATATTTTCTCTTAAAATGACCTCCATCATGGTTCATTAAAGACATGTATGGATTCACCCAATATCTTCGTTTCTGTTTTTTCTTCATTCGTAGTCTTAGCAGTAGGAGCAGGAGAATACGTTTTTCTTGGTCCATGTCAAGGCAAAAACTGTATACTTGTATATATTTAAAACGACAATTGTTTTGTATATTTGAACCGATGGTTGTACTTGCGTGTTATGCGTTCAGCAGCAAAACGAAAACTAGTTAAACTACCAAGCGATGTACCGTGCACGGCGCCGTACACGGCACCGCGCCGTGGTACGACGCCGTTCGCGGCGCCGTGTACGGCACCGTACGCGGCACCGTGTTTCGGCACGACGCCGTTTGACGGCGCCGCGCCGTGACACCGTAGACGGCACCGTACCGGCGACATGTGTCCAGGCCCTTAGACCTCATAAGCTGTAACTATAGTTTATAACAAACTTGTTGTTTCATACTAACATTATTCGCATAGTGAGGAGAGCAGCCTGTGTGGGGTTCGGTGCCCGGCATTAGCACACGGGGCGGGACAGCTGATTTATGAATGGCCGCATTTGATAGACACGTGACAGTATCGCATTTAAATCTATTCCAACTGTACGTAGCCTTTATTACGAGGGCTTGTCTATGTATCGTTTTAGCATGTAATGTAACGTATGCACTGCAGTGAACATAAATAAACCAATCATAAAACAAATTCCATGCAAGTCTGTCCCGCCGTTTGTGGCGTGAACAAGTAACCAACATACACACACACACACACAACCACACAAGCTTCGATTTTATAATATTAAAAATGGGACAAAGGCTATGAGGATGATGAGTGGGTTTACTGATTTTTTAACACGTAGCAAGTTGCAACATGAAAATTTAAATATCAATCACGATGTATGCTAATTAAAGTACTATCAGCATATATATTTTTATTGAGTTTAAACGTCTCGCTCCACGAGATTGCTTTAAATTGCTTAATAGGGACGATTGCTTGTGATGTGAATACAAGAGATATATAACAACAGTCTCGCTCAAGATCGCTTAAGAATAGCTAATGGATATCCTCACTATGAATAAAAAAAAGATCCTGCTACGGCGTAGGCGACGTAGCACCCAGCGTAGCGCCTACGACAATCCTGCAACTATTGTCATGTACTTGAGCTAAATACTTGAACTCAATAACATATATATATATACGGTATTTATGTACGGAACCCTTCACGCGCGAGTCGGACTCGCACTTTATTTTCTTCGTATTAATGGTATTTTTTTTATATTGTTATATTATAAACAATTGTGCATGCCCATTGTGAGGGCACGAGCTTATGCACGCATACTAATCAATAGAACTTCTCATTCTCCGTGTGAAATTACATGCATAATTATGATTGACAACTGAAAGTGGCTTCCAAATGAATTCCTAATCCTAAGCCATTGTCTAAACATCCGAGTTTTGACGTTTTACCGCCGAGTCGAAGTCCAATGCCAGTATAGGTATAATGAATACGGGTAATTAGTATGGAGATAATCGTAAAACAATGAGCTAGGGAATTTTATAGGCGCGGCGGTTTAGAAGAGCCTTGATACGTCCCAATCAGCTTCAATATAGGTACATAACTTGGTCTTTCTATCAAGATGTATATCATTATCAACCGACTTTCAAAAAGAATAGGTTCTTTTTTATGTTTGCTCGGAAATCTGGCATTTATGTATGAATAGATTTGGATAAAATTTTGGTGAAGATCTGGTGACGAGATCTATGAGGAATGGAAAGAACTCCTCAAATGAGGAATGGGAAGAACTCCTCAAATATTATAGGTACATCTATGGCGATATCGGTGCTTTCTATAACAAAATAGAGTGACCCGGATTACTTATTGGTTTTGTTATGAGGGGACAGAACTGCCGCCTAAACTCAAATACTTAAGGCTACAGTCAACTATTTATTCCATCAGAACGCGATACTTTATGTCATGAATCCCAAAATGACTCACGATGAATCCCAAAAGGACTCAAGGCTTGATACAAATAAATCTTAGCAAAATAACACATTTTATTGGAAAGTAAATTCGCACGCTCTCCTTACACACTTGCGGTTCGCTAGTAATCGATTTATTGCTAGAAACCCAAAATATTAGCTGAAGATTGAACATCGAAAGTCGAAAGAAAGTAAAGTAAAAAACTATCAGTGGAATCGATAATTATCAACACTGCAAATTTTATAATTTTATGAAAAATGTAATGTCTCATTTTTTTAATGTGGGTACACCACAATTTTACCTAAATTACAAAACAAACAGAATTGTGTATAGTGCCTACAATACCAGTTGAAATATTTTTTGTCTTACTCAAAATTTTAACATTACTATATAATAGACTAATAATCTTACAGCAGTTTCGTACAGCTTTCTTCTCAACAGCAGTCTCCTCTTAGCTTGGGAAAAACGGTAGATTTTCAATTTGACTTGTAAAAGTGCCCTTGTGGCCTACTTACTGAATATATTATTTAATTTCATTTCATTTTAGTTGTTCTGTCTGTTTGAAGTGTATTATGATAAATATCGAAATGTTTCATCCCTCATTTCTCTCCCCCCATTTCTATCACAATACGAGTATATGTTTTAGAAACTATAACTCATTCTGTTAGTATTTCAGTATTACAATGCTTGCTGAAGCGACTGCGAGCAGATATTTAAGGGGGCTCCCATACAACAAACGTGATCGGTTGCGTTAACTTTGCACCATCATTTGTATCCGGCGCCATACATACCAGGTCCAAACTCAACCTAACCCAGCTAGTTAAGATGGGATAAGTGTTTGTACGAATTCTTCGGTGCGCGAGTCCGGTCCGCGCTTGGCTGTTTTTTTTTACCATTCGGGTACGGAACCCTAAAAAATGACATGACATTACAGGTGAATGTTCGCATTAAGGACGCTTCCGAATGTAAACTGTTTTTGTAAGGCTAAGATCCTCTATGTTTCCACGGATTGCACTACAATGAACTCTGGGCAATACCTAATAGTTGCTTGGTCTGATTAATTGCAACCAACGCCGCAAGGTGGCATTGTGCCCACATTCGTATCCACTCTTGCGCAACGTCCGGTTGCGTCGCTTTCTCGACACCTGTCAATTAGATAACACTACGACAGATCATGTGTCAACTGCCGTGTAGCTATTTGTATATATCGCGCGAATTGGACGTTAAGGATGGCAAATATTTAAATCAGTGATTTTATCAAAGATTTAATTAATGTTGACTACTCTTTTATATTAATCCATTGATATGGTGTGTACTGTGTACTAACATAAAAAAATGTGACATTACATGTTTAATTTTATAACTCTTTTATAGCTATTCGGATTGGCTTCATTACGATTACGAATTAATTGCTTTGTGGTAGTAGAGGAAGTGTTACGATCGTGGCCAATGGAAGAATTTGGGGAGGACCTATGCGAAAGCAAAACAAATTTATGTATGTCCGAAAAATGTATATGTTAATTTAATAACATTGGTAAATAGGTAAGTCAAAAACAAAATGTGAACACTAGATTTAAGATTGTTAATAAAGGCTTATGATTAATGAGCAGAGATAGTTCAAAAATGAATACGCACGCAATGTGCTTACGTAATTTTTAGGGTTCCGTAGCCAAATGGCAAAAAACGGAACCCTTATAGATTCGTCATGTCTGTCTGTCTGTCTGTCCGTCCGTATGTCACAGCCATTTTTTTCCGAAACTATAAGAGCTATACTGTTGAAACTTGGTAGGTAGATGTATTCTGTGAACCGCATTAAGATATTGATGCAAAAAAAAAAAATAATAATAAATAATGGGGGCTCCCCATACTTAGAACTGAAACTCAAATTTTTTTTTTTCATCAAACACATACGTGTGGGGTATCTATGGATAGGTCTTCAAAAATGATGTCGAGGTTTCTAAAATATTTTTTTTCTAAACCGAATAGTTTGCGTGACAGACGCTTCCAAAGTGGAAAAAAGTTGGTCCCCCCCCCTCTAACTTCTAAAATAAGGAAATGAAAAATCTAAAAAAAACATATGATGTACATTACTATAAAAACTACCAACGAAAATTGTTTTGAACGAGATCTAGTAAGTAGTTTTTTTTTAATACCTAACTTTGCAAGTTTGCACCTAATTTATATGGGGCGCTATACATACCAGGTGCAAACTTAACTTAAACACTTAGGGATGGAAAGTGTTTGTACGGAACCCTCGGTGCGCGAGTCCGACTCGCACTTGGCCGGTTTTTTTACTTGATGTGGATATGATTAGTGATAACTTAAGTAGTCTGTATAATGTAAATCCGTAATTGGCCAATGTTAAACAAATATGTATTTGTTTAAAAAAATATTGTAATTTGTGCTGTGGATTTTGTATCAATATAAATAAAATAAATAAATAAAATAACATACCTACTATTCAAGTTATTTATTTATAATTATCTTTAGCAACATCAAATGTCGTAAAACACATCAGAGGTACGTTCAATTTGGGCTTAATTGTTGCGTTTTCTCAGGGTTTCTAACGAACGAGGCTTTATTTCCGCTGTCAGATACGAGCTACATACATACATACTTACAGGTCAAACCGAGAACCCTCTTTTTTTGAAGTCGGTTAAATATATGGAAACAATGCTACCTTTCCACCCAGCAGTGCTGGCATATCTTGCCGCGACTTCGCTTGTCGCACGACTCAGTGTTCTTGTTCGCACGGTATTGGCAGGAAAGTGACAAAGAATGGCATGCCACAGTTATGCTAGACGTGGAGGAAGACTCGACTCGAGCGCCGCAGGCGTAAAGAAAGTTGTAAATTTGAGACGGCGTTGACCGTTGATTACGTGACGTCACTGATGTCCGCTGAATGGTCTAATAAACTCTTCTTATCGCGCGATAGACGGTTGCCCATTGCCAGATGGCCCTTCGCATGAATAGTGGCTTAACTTTGCTGTCTGACGACATTTGGCTACCACATTTCTATAAGTGATGCGTAAGTGGATGTCTACTCCGATGAGTCCGATGTTCAAAATTAGACTTACTGAGATCGAGAGGGATGGCAATTGGAATTTCTAACTTCGAACTTTTCGAAGTAGCCCTTCTGGCGACGCTGCCATGACGTGCCAGTACAGTACGTGGCGTACATACGTCTTGCGCTTTTTCCGAACTCGGCCCTCGCGGCGTATACGATTATGATAGACGTTACAAATAAATCTTGATTTACACTCTTTCAACTTTTAGTTACGTGGTTAAAAATATATAAAAAAAATCTTCAATACGAGCGCAAAGAAAGTTGTAAATTTGACAAGACAGCTGCGGTGACGGTGGCCACTGACCGCGTGACGTCACTGATGTCTGCTCAATGCTCTAATGGAGTCTTACGACACATTCTGTATTCGCACAGCGTGATATTAGTATGCCTGCGTTAATAAATAAGGCACGATTAAAATTTTGAACTTTGGTAGATTTTTATGCACTGACATATAGCTTAGTGCTTGCGCTATGAATTGAAGATTGAAGTGAAGGTGTATATATATAGTGAATTAATGGGAGAATGTCGAGTAATGGACATTTACCTTTAACATATCTACATATACCTACTCAAAACAAAATAGAAGAAACCCAATAAATGACGGGGAAAATAGACGTCCCGGACGACACAATAATATGAAATAGTTTCCAAATTGACGGACAGATATCGTGCAATGCGTAATATGTACTCGTACCTAATACATATTAAATAAACGCAAAGCATTTTTTATGAATTAAAGATAAAGTTATTGTATTTTTTGTAAGTGTAAGGCCTACAAATGTAAATATTCGTGGTTATTCCGACATCTTCATCAACTGACGCGAGCACGTCGGCGCGAGGAATCCGCGGAGAAAGCTCATACATACAACATCACCGGAGAAAACTAGATTTTATGTAAGTAAACGTTCCGGTAAACGGTGCCGACTGTACGGCGAGCCGATCGGGCATTCGCGATGCGCTCTTGAATAAACCACAGAAAAAAAAAGCTAAACACAGGAAGAAAATTAGTGGTTGGGTTATTGGTTGTGTAAAACGTGACACCGACACATACACAGGCTACGACTGGCTACATACAAACAAGTGCGAGCCGGCTTGGTTCCCGAGCTCATACAAAACAGAATGTTCCCTGGAATTCCCGAAAACGGCACATTAGACTACAGAAAATTTGGCACTGTACGTACTTTCAACCGACTTCAAAAAAGAGGAGATTCTCGATTGACTGTATGTTTTTTTTCGTTACGCGATCATTCCGCAAATTGTGGACCGATTCCCAAAATTATTTTTTTATTTGAAAGAGTATACTTGTATACAGTAACGTTCAGCAGTTTCCGGAAAAATATTTACTTTTTGTTGAATTCGCTTTCTGTGAAAAAGTGATTAAAGGACTGTAAGGCCGAAAGGCCACAGTGTGTTTGGGCACGGAATGACTCGTTGCGCAAGTCCTGCTGATGCGCGCACGCATCTGATGCACGGCCTGTCAGTGACGCAAGGGTTCGGCACAGACCGTAAATTATGCGGTGCGTGTGGAATTGCAGAATTACCCATTAAATAGTTTACAAGCTTTTTAGTTTAACCCGTCATGTGGTTACTGTGAAGAAATCTTGAAAGCACATTTTCACAAACATTTTTTTTTGTGTGATGGACTTGAAATTTGTTTTTCAAATGCAAATCCGGTAACAACAAAATGTTGCCGTGTTAAGGTAAAAGGCGAGCTTTTGGTATGGAGTTCCATACAAAAAGATCGCCTTTTAGCTCAGTACGATATTGAGGGATGATCTTTTAACTTTAATTCTGGAAAAAAATCACAACTAATTTGGCAGGTAACTTTAGTTAGTGCTCGCGCGTTATGTTTAATTGTTAATATGAGTTCAGTAAAATTTCAAGAGTATGACAAAAGTTTATCGTGCTGATAAAACCTCAATAGCTAACCCGATTTATACCCGGTTAGTCGAGGAAGTTCGGCAATTTGTTGAACGCCGCCGCGCCGTTTCTGCTTAAGAGGCCTCATTCCCTATATTTTTTTTTCATATTATGTAGGACAAGGACTAAAAACCTCAACCTCCCTTTCTGTCCTAGACTTAAGTTAGCAGAATACTGTGCAGACTTCCAAGCTGTAAAAGTTTTTAACAAGCTGCCAACAGATCTCAAATGTGTTTCTAGTCCTGATATATTTAAAAATAAAATTAGACATTTTCTTTTGCAAAACTGCTTTTATAGTAAAGAAGAATTCTTTCATCGTGACATAAATTAATAATAATTAATGTATAGTTTTTTATAAAATAAAAATGTAGTTAGAATTATTTAAGCACATCGTTTTTATTTAAATAAGATATGATAAAAATATATTGTCAAACTGGGAATAGTTAACATGTTTAAACTAATATAATAATTTAAGTGTAATATGTATCTTAGCTAGTAAGTTTTTCAAACACAATGTATATTGTTACTGAATAAATTGAATTGAATTAAATTGAATTGGACAAATATATTGATAATTTCAACCAACTTTTTAAAGTGAATAATACGTTTCCCTGAGTTCTAGAAAGTAACATATAGCTATTTCATGCTTTCATTGCGTGCAGTCGAAAATAAGTAAAAAAAACAGTTTTCTGTGTGAATTTTGTCAAATTCGAGTAGTTTTTGAAAAAAAAATTATCAGTGAAAAATTCATATATAAATAAATCGCAATGGCTCTGTTCTAAGCAGTAACATTGATAATAATATATTAAGAAACATGTTTGATCATAGAGAAAAATGTCTAAAACAATCAGCATTTTTAACGGATAAGGAACCTTAAAATGTGGGTTAAAGAAGAAGGAAGAATTGCGCGTAGATTTTGATGCCATTTTGGATATTTGTTAGATGTCCGGTAAACTGCAGCCACTTCTACAAAAATGTGACCACGAAAGTGATTCGGAACAAACGCTGGAATAATGACCCATGTGAGAGTTCCAACATAACTCATACCTCTCAGCCTTGACTAACCTGGACCGGACTGATGTACTGTATTATCTCCACACCATTGCTTTGATTCATCAATCATCTTCATAATGAGAACAAAGATGGCCCATGTTTTGACCATTTGTTGTAATGAAATGAAAAACACGTCTGTGCAGCCGGTGGCCTTGCCGTGCTACACCATAGCCCCTCACTTATCAAATCTAATACTGACTCACGACTTAATTTGTTGCTGATATGAAATAGGGTATAGGAAATATAGTGCATAATGTTTTTCCATCGTAGTGTTTCGGGCAAGCTCGTTTTTATATCTCCATCTTAACGTTTTCACCGAAGTTCATAGAGAAAGCCAGCCGAAACGAACTTCCCCGACAAAAAACGATGGAAACATTATGTAGTAGTTGACCGTAACACGGGTTAGGGGCAAAGTGAAAAAATAATTTTATTTTTAGTTAGTATATTTTATTGCAAGTTAGGGGAAGAAATAAGTAAATGAATTGCAAGTAAACATGAATTTTAAGTAACGTAGACCTTTAATAGATCTTTACCTAAGTAAAGCGATGCAAACAAAAAAAATACGTTAGGTTTATATTTTACTACGAATTCGGTGGCTAGGAAGTTGGTATATGAATTATAGTTAAACATGAATGTTAAGTATTTAACGTAGAGCTATAAAATTAACATTTGAATATATTTTCCCTTCTCTGCTTTACTTTGTAACTTAGTTAAAATACCACTTTAGATATTCGGGGTAAGTTAGGTGACGAAGAGGGAGACTTTTGGTTTTCACTACCTTGAGGAACCTTCATAAAGGAATTTTGGTAATAAAAACAAGGTTTGTTATATACGTGAGTGACTCGAACCCAATGCATTTTTATCACAATGTCAATTTCAGGAGATCTGTGGAAAGGTTAGTTTGAAGCAAATTTAAATTTTTAACTTTTAACCGTTGGTAACACTCACATTAACAAAGTTGGCCATTAGAATTGTTTTGTTTTCATAGCTGGACAGATGAATGACCTTTGCAGAATGCGCATACTGCGTTGCGCAAACCAATTGGAGTTGCGCCGGCGCAAGTCGTTTACTAGTGATCCCCGCGGCGTCGTTTGGAGGCCGGACACTCCTGCGTGTCTGATTTGACTAATATATGGCCACCTGCCGATTTGGCAGGTTACTGTGGCCTCTAATGCCCTCGAGTCAAGTCTTACTAGTCTGATTGGTCGAACCATTCTGACGGACAGGCCATAAAATAGAAAATTTAACTAGAATGTCGGCAATGTACTTGTGTGTAGTCCTACATCCTCATTCTAGGTCAATTTTGGACAATAGACTAGTCACTAGTATTTATTTTACCAATGGCTTTCTTTCATAGGTTTTGCTTGTTATACGACGACTAGACCTTTCCATACTATACGACGTGAGAGGGACGGATGATTCTGATTCGTACGACAAATGGACTCGCGACCAGCAGAGTTAGCATATCTTGCACACGCTGTCACTTTTCTTACAATACGGTGTGAGTAAGACAAGTGAAGTCACGGCACGGCACGGTGAGCAAGCCTTGCTGTTATGCTAGGTAAGTTAAAACTGCGATCGCCAATTCGTTAAAGGTGAATATTATGCAGTGGCGTGGCGTGAAACAAAATCTCTGGGCATGCTGGGACCGAATTCGCTTATTTTTTTTCAAAATTAATATTTTCTTAATTGGCAATCCGGCGAGAATTCGGGTTCTGTGGGCGCCACGTTTTTATGCCAAGGGCTCCAAATTAGATGCCTACCCGTACCTCATTCTGCAGCGGATGTCTGGGTTGAAATTATAATTGGTTATTATTTACTAGGGTTGGGACATTTGGTGGTAACTGTGGTTTTAAAATCCACACTATACGAGTAGACGCTAGTTGTAAAGGAATCAAAGTCAAAGTATAAAGTAGTAACTACTTTAGTAACATTATATTTTTAACTTTATTTACAATTAAATTAGCGCCGACGTGGATTTTTGAACGGTTGCCACCAAAGTACTGACCCTAGTCATTACTGTTAATATATAACCCTATATTATCGTGCTTATAGCCTATGCGATCTGATTGATAGTTCAATTCGATTAGAAGTATCAGAACGACGTACATAGAATTAGTGTACCTAGTCCAAGCGTGCAGCGTGTGACCAGCTAATCGGCGACCTTTCTCTGCTATTTCCAAACGAATTGCACAAACCGCGACGGGAGCGTCAGCAACAACAACCATTTCTGATTGATTTCATGAATGCAAAAATGAGTACTTATTAAATAAACTTATGATTCCTGTATGTCGCAGTCGCACCCGCTCACGGGACAATAGTGTCCCGGACCTTTGGGAGGCGTGCACGGAGCCGAAGCCAACGAGCAGAGGCACTTTCGACAATTTAATAAAATGTAAGGGGTACACCATGCGGATGCTCCCCCTGCCTGTGTCATGGGACGCACACAGAGACAGCACCCGCTAGATGTAAGAACTATTGTGGTTGTATGGAGTCTAAACATGGTACTAGGCTATTACATGAAATGCGATGGACTAACTACTGGGCTATTGTTTGAGACAGCCGAACGTCTACCAAGAAAAGTGTCTCATAGCAAAAAAAACTGGTAGACGATGACTCGCCTCCCGCTAGATGGGCCCCCATAAAAAGCGACACATAGAGTGGCCTAAGGGCAACACCAGTGCGGAAGGCTAAGGGCGGAGATGTGTAATACTGGGCTTTAAACCGAAGCCAACTAACCCCTTACGTTTCCACATCCGCTCCCGAGCCGCAACTCACGCGACTCCACTCTGGCCTGCCGGTTAAGGCAAGACAGAGGCGGAGGCCCCGACCCGTCACCCCCCGTCAGGATCCCCAAGGAGCATTCAGGTACGTGGGGTCGCTACCCACCAACAGCTCGCCATAAGCTGCCCTGCGTAACTGATTGCGCTGGTAATACCAGCGGGCGATGGGGTCGTCACATCCCTACGCCTATGATTATCATTCCTTTATTTATCTTACGTCTTAGGCTAGGTTTTTAACAATAAATTTATATAAAAAGTAAAATACAATAAAGTAATTACAAAATATAAATACATTATAAAAAACCTAACCTAGGGTGCCGCCGGCAGCGGGGCAGGGCCCAGGCTACCGGTGGTTAGGGCTGCAGAGAGAGGAACCTCCTGACAATGCGCGCCGTGTCCAGGAGTACAGCCATCTAGCGAGAGTCTCTTAAGTTGTTGGTCGAGACTCTTCGCTATAAGACCGTTTGCCGAAACGACTATCGGGACAATGATCGTCAATCAAAATCCCACATGGCGGTCACCTCGTGAGCCAAGTCAAGGTACTTGCTGAGTTTGTCCTTCTCAGCCTTCACGAGGTTCTCGTCATGGGAGATGGTGATGTCAACGAGCACTGCCTGGCGCTTGGATCGATCTACCAAAACGATATCAGGCTTATTGGCTACAATTATTGATTATCATTATTGTTACTTTTATTTCAATATTTAGTAATGTACTCTTGACGTGTGTAATGCAATGTTTATTTAAATTCGTTCATTATTTGATAATGTGGCAATTTTAATATCTAAAAACGTCTTATCTTATCTTATTTGGAAGGGGTCCTTGCGGATACACTTCGACCCAATGGGATCTTTTGTGTAGTTACCCCTATCGCGCCTACTCAAAGGATTGTTCCACCACCTTCATATATCGGATGATGGAACCAGTTGGTAGTGCCTGGAATTCCTTCGGTTCTGGGTAACCAATACCGAATTCCTTCATTCTAAGTCTGGCGAGGGCATGCCATCCACACAGTATGTGCTTCATTGTCTCTGCCTCCTCGCCACACATTCTACAATCTGTATTGTCAGACAGTCTAAAAACGTACTTAACTTGTCTTCTGACCTAAAACTGTACGCCGCGTTGCGGTTGGTTGTGATGTACCCTAACTTGACTTACGACCTGTTATAACTCACAATATCACAAAAATGATTTCAACTTAAAAAAAAATCTACTTACACTGAACTTATTTATCGAGGGGATCTTTACAGAGAGGCAAAAACATGGAATGAACATTAAAAAACTTACCGTGTACCTATATCGTAAATACAACGTAATTCTAATGACAACTACTCAATTATTTATTAGACTAGATAATATCACTCTAATGTGAAATATAATGAAAGAGGACATTAAATCTACGTAAAGAATATTCAAGTTAAAATCGAGAGATAAATATTAATTTTTTACTTTGTTACTTAAGTTGAATAAAAACCACTGTTTTGCTCACTCTACAATCGCGTGAGATAATGGAATCGCCTGCGCCCACGCCGCTCACAAATACCTCATTAAAACAAACTATTTCCTCCACACTTTTATTGTCGCTTATTGGTGCGCTATTATTTGTTTTCATTTACAGCTCGTTTAATCTGTAATAACGAATGATTACTAGTTT